>CM072869.1:1900000-2257500 GCA_036937835.1 Pampus argenteus
CCTTCATGCTGACAGCTGAGACGGTGCCAACAAACAAACACAGAAAGCAGCATATCCGAATATCCAACAGCAGTCAAACAGAAACGAGTTTATCCTCTTCATAAATCCCTCTTTCAAGATGTCCGCTGCAGCGTGTGGGTGTGTGTGTGTGTGAAGTGAATATTTCATTGAAGATGTCAATTATCTTTTAAAACAAAACATGGAAACTCCGGCGTGGCTCTAATCCCTGATGCACGCTCCTGTCAGGGTGGATTCTACGCTTCAGTTGGTTTGGAGAGTAGACGCTCTTTAAAAGCAACACGGTTCATCCTGTTGAGGTGTAATTATGTTAAAGGAGGGAACGAGCCTCTGGCCTCCTCCACCGCTTTAATGGCCTCAAGGAGACACTAAAGATACAAAAACTACAAAAAGAAGGGATTATTGATAGAATACAATACCACCGGTTATATCCACAAGACTCAATCCCCTGCATATATGGACTTCCTAAGATCCATAAAGAAGGGGCTCCACTCAGACCCATTGTCAGCAGTATAAACTCGGTCACCTACAACATCTTGGCACCTTTGGTAGGCAACACCCCGCACCAGTCCGAACCTAAGAATGGAGCCAGATGAAACCATTGTTTCCTACGATGTGACTTCCCTGTTCACCTGCATACCAACCACAGAGGCTTTGGAAACAGTGAGAAAGCGACTATGACCTGGATGAATGAGAATATTCACAGACTTATTACACGACGTTTTGATTGATGTGAAACTCTCCTGGTTGAATCATCAGTATAAAACTGTCGTTTTTTTAAAATTTTCATCAAATTATGGACATAAAGACACAAGACTGCTACATATTTTGGGTTCATTTTGGACAAATTCTTCATAGCAGCAACTCACATGGGTAATGTAGTGTTTATGGTCATAACATAATCTGATATTATGGTTGAATTATTAAGGAGACTCTGTGTTTCTGTTTCACCAGCTCCTCGTCCTCTTCCTCGTCCTCTTCCTCTTCCTCTTCCTCTTCCTCTTCCTCTTCCTCTCACCTCAGACCTGCCATCACGCTCTCCTGCTGCTGCCGGCTTCATGTAAAATGAACAAAACTTTATTCATATGAAGAATACAGTAAAGGCGGATGATTCAGGTGGCGTTCTCTGCCTCTGAAGAGCAGACGTGAAGAGGAGGAAGGTTGTCATGAGAAAATAAAAGCATATTCAGAGACATATTCTGTTATTTATATACTGTTATGATGTCAGTGTAAAATAATGCAAAGAAACTCTAAATACATTTCTCATCTTTACTGCTGCAGCTGGATAAAAAACTTTACTACCAACTGTAGCAAAAAAACGAGAGAGCTGCTGCAGACGGGAGGAAGAGGCGGAGGAGAGCAGAGTGAGAGGAGGAAGATGAAGAGGACGTAAACGTAATTATCGTTATATTAATAACGACAGATTGAAAATGACTGCACACTTTATTTATTCATTCTGTCTCTACCTGCCAGGTCGCTAACAGCTAGCAGCAGTCGACTAGCTGAGTGTGATAACCTGCTGCATGATGTTTCATTCAAACAAAAAATCTGTTAAAATTATGAATAAGCCCTGATCTGGTTTCTCCAATCATGCACGTCCTCCTTCCAGCGACAGGAAGTCTTCACGCTTCACCGCCGCCTCCTGCGTTGACGACGGTCGCTTGTGATATCCGTTTTTTTGTGTTCGTTAAGTTTGAAGATCAGTCGTGCTACACACTCTGAGAAGAAGAGCATTAAAGGGTCATTTCAGGCTTTTTCTCTTAACGTTGACCTCACATGTTTTTTGGTAAATTTCCACCACATCCTGAAAAAGCCAAATATCCTGCGGGGCACAATGTAGGTAAATGTATTGGTCTTTTAATTACAGCAGCTGTGTGTGTGTGTGTGTGTGTGTGTGTGTGTGTGACTAGTGCCAGACAATTATGGGGGCAGTCAGACAGGCTGCAGGGGATACTTAGTGGATTGATTCAGAGCAGTAATAGCTGTGGGGAGAAAGCTCTTTCTCAGTCTGGAGGTGAAGGCGTAAAAAGCCTTATAACGTGTGCCAGATGGAGGGAGTTCAAACACATGATGGCATGATGATGGCAGCTTTTCTAAAGCAGCGTGAGCTGGAGATGAATATGTCCTCCAGGGCTGGGAGCGCTGGAGACGACCCGCTGAGGAGCTTTTCTATCAACTGCTGTGCAGAGATGGAGGATGTTAAAATGCTCTCTGTGGTGCAGCGGCGGAAAGTCAACAGCATCTGTTGTTTCAGAGCAGGTTTCTCCAGGAACAACAGCTGTTGACCAGAGCAGTGGTGACATGAAGCTGGACACGCGGATCAAATAAAAATAAAACTAATCACGGATGTTGATGATTGGAAACAGTTCCTGCTGGGTTTGATGAGTCCACACAGCATGTTCACATCCAGACAGAAGGCGAACTTCCACCTTCACACAGGTGACCTTCACCTGTCCACCGTGATTAACACAAACATCAAACGTGTTCACTCCGAAACCACAGCGACAAGGAGCAAAAGTTAACCGTCCTTCTGCCAAACAACATCACACATCACAGACGTTTGTGCTTTTACTGATCTGTAGTCTATAAATAATAAAAGAAACGTATGAAATCATTAAATACAACGATAGACAGCAAATGAAGGTTTCAGACACGACAGTAACTGATCACTGGTGGATATATTCACACACTCAGCATTATAAAACAGGTAGATAATAAACAGGGAGTGATTTCAGACACATGACTCCTGTTCTGCTCTGACGGGACATGTGTGAAGATCCTCCTATAAATCAATGGACGACCAGGTTACTGTATATCCCTGCTGGAGCTCTTCAATCCACATCCATCTACAGTGAAGCTGCCTTCATCATTTCATTATAACAAATCTTTTTTTTTATTATTGATTTATCTCCTTATCTGTAAAATGTCAGAAATTATATCACAAGTCTTTCCAGAGCCCCAAAATTGCTTGTTTGATTGATTTAAACATTAAATTTAAAAAAGCATCATATACTCACATTTACTTTGGAGCTGAACTCAAATCTGAAAAATGATTTTTCAGAAAAAAACCCGAAAGTGATGAAAATGACGCAGAAGTAGGACAAGAGTTAGTTTAGTTTAGTTTAGTTTAGCTCATCAGTAATTTAACACCTGACGGAGAGAAAATTCATCTGAAACTATGTTGATGATTGTTTCAAAAATAGAAGATGCAGGAAGTTTGACACTTTAATAAAATAAAAGCTCGTTATATAAAAAGTTAAATGAAACTCAGCTGATGTTGATCCACCCACAGCTCTGAAAAACTGACAACATCATCGAACACACAAACACAAACACACACACAAACACACAAACACACACACACAAACACACAAACACACACACACACAGACAGGATATCAGTATTCTGACCCTGAGGTCTGTATGCAGCCGGTGGTTTCACGGTCAGATTTCAGAAGTTTTGGGGACACGAGAAGCTTCTGGGACGATGTGACGATCGTCGTGTTTACTCGCATAAAGGTCAAAGTGTCAATTAAAGAAGTAAACAACAGCAAAAAAAAACAAAACACGACAATCCCGACAGATTTAAACACAGTGACCTGAATAAACATCAGGGCTTTGAGTGTGTGTTGATTTAGGTGTACGGTGGTGTGTGTGTGTGTGTGTTTGTGTGTGTGTGTGTGTGATTAGAGAGGCAGCGTTTCTGCATGTTTTTATATTTCCTCATTCAACTTTAAACCACGTTTCTCTAAACGTAAACAGCTCATATTATGTGTTTTTATGTTCAGCTAGTCTGAAAATATCACACCGCTCACCAAAACTGGGATTCAGCTCCTGAAACTTCCTGAAAAGCTAAAAGCACATAACAACAACAACAACAACAACAACAATAAATACACACAGCGCCGCAGCTGCATATCTGCTGTAGATACATTGCTACTAGTAGACTATTCTGTGAAACTCAAATACAAATACACTTAAACCATGGAGCTAAAATAAATAATAATAATAATAAACAAACAAACAAACACCTGACAAACAGCAGAAAAACAGTCGGCCTGAAACCCAAAACCACAAAGTCCTCAGTGTTCAACAGCTGAGGAACTGAAGCAGATTCAGTGAGTTTTATGTCCCAGACGACATTAAAGAATCAGACTCAACTAATTAATGAGTGAACCCGAACAGCAAAGTTGCAGCCGGACAGATAAACATTGAGCTGAATCTCATTAAAAGGCTCCATAAAGCCGAGAGGAGCTGCAGAGTCGCTGATAATCCTCTGCAGGTTCATCACTGTGAAGCACGAGCAGCACGTTGCACGCTGACAGCTCAGACTTTAATAAACCTGCAACGAAAGTAAAGAAAAGAAGAAGAAATGACTTCTGTCTCATTTAAATCAACACCAGGAAGTGATTTTCTGCTTCTTTTTTTTTTTTGGAAAGCTTGTAATTTTAACCAAGACAGAATCACTACGGCTGATTGACCCACATTTATAGGAAATATGTCAAGTTGAAATAACCCTGAATTATCCTTTAAACAGGAAATATAATTCATTTTGTGATTGATATACTGGTACCTTTATGATGTTATGTATGCAACGCATGGCTTCAGCTTGTTCTGAACGGTAAAAACCATGATGTCTGGTTATTTTTATCACATTTTAACTCAAACCGTGATCTTTTCCAAACTCTAACCAAATGTTTTCGTGCCTAAACCGAAGCAGAACTTAACCGAGCCGGTTAAAAGCACGTCTGAGCATACGGAGTCAACACAAGACAAAAAAACAACTGTAAACCATGCAGAATATTCTAGTAGAGACCCAGAATATAAATATAAATATAAATATAAATATAAATATAAATATAAATATAAATATAAATATAAATATAAATATAAATATAAATATAAATATAAATATAAATATAAATATATATAATATAATATAAAAAAGAACTGGAATGTCCTTAAAGGGGAAAAAAAAACTTTAAAATGCCTTTAATAGAAATAAAAGAAATAAAATAAAGAAGATATTTCTCTTATTTCTGACCGTTGAACAGCAGAACAATCAAAGCAGACAATAATAAGGAGCTTTCTGTTTGCAGGTTGCCACGGGAACCAGCTTTTTCCATTAGTGCGAGACTATATATAGTATATATATATAGACCTAAAATTATAATAATAATTTATTGCCTTCAGTTCGGGTCTTTTGAATGGGTCTATTTGCTCAAACCGTTTGTGCTTATATGACAGATGCTGGTTTGACTCTGCCTGTTGGAAATCTGTCCATTTCTGATTAAAAGCTGTTTTCACTCTTTTTAGGAAACACCGTGTGAAACAAACGTGCAGCTCTGATCACCAGCAGCAACACAAAACATCACAGATACATATGTTTTTAGGGAAAACAACTCATGCAGGGGTTTAATGATGATCTAAATGTCATTTAGACATTTCCAGTTAGGCACGATGCAATTTCCAAATCATCAAATTTTATCCTGAGTAAGAATACTGAGAAATGCTTCACTCCAGCAGCGGAGGACAGTCGCCACTTCAACACCTGCTCTTTCTTCACTGGTCAGCAGACACACTCGCTTATTCATTCAAGACCTCCTGCTGTGAACCCGCAGTAGCAGAGACCTGCAGCCCCCACCTCGTGCACCTCCTCGGGTCCCCAGTAAAACCCCCGCTGAGGGTGACGTCGATGGCATGAACAATTCTCAAGATATGTGAAGGACAAACAGACAGATACACAAACAGATTCCTTCCTTCACCCACACAGCTGGGAATCATAAAACCACTTCTATATATTTCTTTCCATTATTCAACACTAGACTCTTGAAAGCATCCCATCAGTGGCGCTGCAGTTCACAAATCATTCTGTCTTCATAAATATGAATTATAAGAGTCGGCAGCTGAGGTTGACTCCGTTATTCAGACAGCTAAAACGTGTCCATGAGGCTCCTGCTGCTATGTGCTGCTCTTTAACTCAGGTGAAAACTTTTAATCTTCATGCTGGTCCAGAAAATGGACCTTTAACAACAACAACAACAACAACAACAACAACAACAACAACAACAACAACAACAACAACAACAACAACAACAACAAGTCCAGTTTCTCTTTGTTAATTCAGGAGAGGATTTCCACTGAGCAGGATTTCTGAACAAATCAGAGATATTGGAGGTTAATTAGAGAACCAGAAGGTGGGATGTGATTATATCTATTATATCTATAATATAATATTATAACCATCTAATCCTGAGTCAGGCTGCCAATCAAACCCTGTGAATACACACACATTGGTGTTTTTATGGTTATTTGTGTTTTCTGTCGGCTTCTTTAACTCTGAACATTAGACGTGTTGGTTCTCTGCTCGTATCGAGTCGTCTGAAGCGTAACGTTTCTGTTTCTATCTTTTTTTTTTTTCTTTCGTCTTTGGGGGTTATTTTGTTTTTTTTTACAGATGTCGGAGAACAAATCTTCAGAGCTGCAATCGAAGACATTTTATTAAAAGCAAAAAAAAACAGTCTGGAGATCAAATACTGATTCAGCTGAGGTCAAATGTCAAAGAAGTAGAAACAAATGCAGAAAAACAGCCGTCTACGTTCATGTTATCATTCATGTTATTGTCATTCTCATCTGTTATTAATGTAAAATGTATGATGCAAACTTTGCTCTCATGTCTCTGTGTGCAATTTAATAAAACACAACTTCGAGAGTGTCTCTTCGGGACCAGGAACCACGGTTTTACTCACATTTTAAATTTGAGCTTAAAAAAAGATTTGATGGAAGATGGAAACATTTCCCACTTTTATACAAACATAAGAGTTTATCAAACTTATTCAGACTTTAAAAAAATGCAGTTTAAATGTTAAAGAGCTGCAGACATTCAAACATATCAAAGTTCTTCACTTCATCTGCCCTCGTCTATCTATGGCTGATAATGTACTGCAGCGGGGGTCAATCAAGGTCAGCCGCCAACAAAGTTGTCTTTATGTATTGAACTCCTCCTGTTGGGTGCAGCACCTTCTTCTTACAGCAGATGACTGGGCTGTGTCATCAGTAAGAGTGAGACATCATGATGTAACTGTCCTTTAGAAACCTCCTGACAGACAGAGAGTCTGTCTGGGTCTTTGTCTTCAAATATCATCCCTGAGGAGAAGGTAAAGAGGAAAGTGTCATATTTTCAACAAAGGTCGTCCCCGCTGCACCTTCAAATTTACGTCAGAGACTCTGTGATTTGAGTTCATGATGTTTTAAGTATATTTCATATTTCTGAGCGAACACGACCGAACATCTGCAACCCGAACACATCAAATCTGAAATAAAACACAAATGGATAGCTGGATGCTTTGAATAACACCAGGTCACTATAGTAACCGTAAGATGGCTGCAGCTGGAGACAAATCAAAAATGTAACCTTCAAAACCCAAACGAGAAGAGAGGATTTTACACGCATAATGTCATAACAGTTCACACTAAAGTCTTCGTGTTCGGCTCAAACACGAAGGACAAACGATGTTCGGGTTCAAGGTCTCTTTAGTGGAAATATATAATAAATATAAATATGTATGTGTTTACCAATCTACCGCCTTTATAAAACAACGTCCTTTGATGAATTAGTACAACGTGTCCACTCGTGTAATCAGGCAAGCTGTTACTACGGTAACTCAGATGCACAAAAAAATGCTCAAAAAACATTAAAAATGTGCAACAAAAGCAAACATTACAACACGTGTTTTATTGTACTGCGTCAGATTTTTACTTTTTTTTCATACTTTACTGAATATTGATAAAATACGAGCTGCAGGTTCTCAACAACGTTTTGTTGCATTTCTTCCATTTTCAAAAGCCTCCTGGCATGGCCTCTCCATCTCTGGCCGTCCTCTGCACCTATTGCTAGGCAACCAGCTGTCATTACCTCCAGGAGGGACATCTGAGAAGAAATCACCATATGGACCCTACTTATATGGATATTTTCCTTTTTGTTTGTATTTTCTTTTTTTTTTTTTTTTTTAAATGTTAACAGATTTGCAGAAATAAGCGTGAGGTCTCGACCCATCAAACATGTTGTTCAGGAGTGCATCTGCACACCTGTTCCTGGTTAAAACGCCCACGCTCATCAGTCAGAGCTGCTGAGAAGTAATCAGTGGTGGAAGAAGTATTCAGAGCAACATTTATGTCAAAACAGGAATCTGATCAGACTGATGGGCTCATTGCTGAAAACGTGTCTTAACAACAGTATCTGGAAGAAATGATGTTTTTCTTATGCTGCGGTTTACCGACTGTAGTGAAAGTGCAGCTCTGTCTGTGGTGCAGTCAAGCTGAAGGTTAAGAGCAATCAATACAGTCGTTTGCCGTTACAGTTTGACGGTAATTTCTCCCGTGGTGCAGCGCAGCAGATCCCTGCAGACGTTTTCCCGTCCGAAGCACGCAGGAAGTCTGGCAGCCTCCTGTGGAAATGTTTGTGTCCCCTGAACTGCAGTTTATTCTAAATCATTGTGACACACATGAAGGATTCTTAACAATAACAATAAGTAGCTGTTGGGGAGCCGGTGAAGGCAACAGCAGGTCTGCTTCAAGCAGAGATATGAACCAAAACCACATCAGAAAGCTCTGTTAGAGGAGGGTTGAAGGGCTGAATATGTGTCCCAGTGTTGGACGCCGTGTGTGTGTGTGTGTGTCAGGTGTCGGCTCAGATTGGCTGATGTGTGAATCGACCACAGAGAGGAAGTTGTGCTGGCAGTTGCAGGAACACGTGTTGTCGTCTACGGCTGCACAGATGCATCTGAGTGTTCAGAAAAACATTTAAAAAAATCACCATGCAAATGATTTTGATGACTTGGCGACGTTTTATTTATTTATTTCCACTTCCTCGGCTCTGACATCACACGGACTAACAACATTCACCAAAATCTCATTGTTGGAGACAGTGGAGGTTATTACCTGTTATCTGACAGGAAATAGACTGTTAGCTGTCATTCAACACATGCAGCTGACAGCCAAACATTTTACTGCAGCATAGCCGTCCGTCTGACTGCTTGGACAGATATTTTATTCATCTCCTTGGGGACATTCAGACTCTGCTTACGAGACTCTTTGCCCCCGATGTTCTGCAGAAGAAGCCAACGTAGTTTCCATCATGCCGGAGATGTGGACGGTCTCGTCCTCTGAGGACGTCCTCCGCAGATACAACAGCAGGGAGCCTGTAGTCCTTTATATCTGTGCCAGCCAGAAACATCCCAGAACATTAACATAGAGTTATGTAAATGTTGTTATACCATCTGTATCATAAAAAGAAAGAAAACTCTCTAAACAGTTAATCTGAAGATAATCACTATTCCCTTTTTTAAGATGAATATTCCCGTCCAGAACGAAACCTCGTTTGTCAGGTTTCCAAAATGATCACATTGTCTTTCATGCAAATAAGTTCCACAGTAAATATAATGAATTAAAAAAGAGTAAGATCCGTGTGTGCAGACAGAAACCTGAAGAGCTGTATAAACCCGCTAACCCCCCACCCACATGCACAAAATGCAGCATTTATAACCAGTCTGTTCACATACAGCATTTATGACCTCTGACTGTGTTCAAAACCACTCAAACCCAGAGAGATAAAAAAAAACAAGACAAACACACACATGCAGTGTCAAATATCACATAGTAGATAGACAGAACATGTCAGTATGTGCTATATAGCTAAGGAGCTTCATAGAAAGCTTCATAGAAAGAGAAAATGAACGTGACTGTGAGTCAACGGTAGTTTTCCCAGGTGAACGACGTCAGCCTTTACGACGGCGTCAGCGTCAGACCACTTCGTGTTTCTCGTTATGTTTCCTTCACCTCATCTTCACCTCATCTTCACCTCATCTTCACCTCATCTTCACCTCATCTTCACCGCTCGGCCGTCTGTGACAGGCGACATTAACACAATGCCCCTTTCACTGCTGCCTCCAATAAACATGTCAGCGGAGGTGCAAAACTGAACGCGGCGCTTCGAGATTCACATCGTTTTGTAATATTAAAAAGTACTGTATAAGAGGTTATTTATACACATATTGGTGAATAGATTATTGGTTTGGTGAACCACAGCTGGGCTCAGTCTTCAACAAACATACAGTATGTTAACAGTCACACATGTAGATGGGTTGATCGTTGGAACCGACGTTATAAAACACTCTGGTGTCGACTACAGTCGAGTCAGTGGGATTAATCATCTGAAAACTGCATCTGTGGAAATGTTCACGTTAATCCATTAAACAGTTGAGATATTACACTGTGGATGACTAAAATATGCCAGATGATTAACATCCGAGGCTTGAGATTAATTTGGTTTCCGGGATACTTGGAGGCTTTGGATGAATAACACGTACGGGACATTTATTTTAAACTTTGCTTTGCTCCGAGAGGAAATTGAGGTATTTATCAACCTGGTTGGTTTCATGTTTTTATGATTTAGGAAACAGACTGAAGCCGAGCGTCACGACCAATAGTCATACTGTCAAAAGATATATAAAGATAATAACAAAGTTGACGAATACTGCAATTTTCCTTAAACTGTTATCTTTGGTGAACGTCTCCTTCTTGAATGTGGACTTACTGTCTTCAGTTTTATGTCTTAAACTCCTCTGAAGAGTAAAATAAGCTCACACTCACGCAGGCATTCTCGCATCATCACAAAGAATCTGATTTGAGTCGACAGTTTAATTTAGGCCTCGCTGAAAGATTTGCTGCTGGTGAAACAAACGGAGCATCTGAAATAAAACTCGTCGTTTGAACTTGAATCTGTGACCCGTACGAAGGTGTTCAGGTCACCTGGACTCCGTCTTTCAGCTCATGTTCTCCATGACAACAGCATCAGCCGACTGTGAGCTGCATCCACGTTGCTCCTGAGCCTGACGCTAATAACTGCTGTGTGATTCATATGCTTCTTTTTTCCTGTGCACGAGTGATCAAATTATTCCATCTCCCAACAGACATCTGCTCCCATTACAACATTTATTTTGTCAAGCACTCGAGAACCAAACGAGCAGCTTTAAGTTTTATATTTATTTAGTTTTTTAAAGGAATAAACTCCATTATTTGACAGGAATTTTATCGTTTTATTTAACTGTAAACTGAGTCTGTTGGGTTTTAGTCAGACAAAGTAAAAGCATTTAAAGACTTAATTTTAGCAGCATGCAGCATGATGACACCATGAATTTAACGGTGTGAGGGCAGGATTACATTAAACAATTCATTGGGATTTATTTTTTGCTTGTCTACATTTGATTTGTGAAACATTGTGTAAAAGTTTTTAATGCAAACTCCAAAAGTAAAAACTTTGATCAGGGAGAATATTTTCGCTGGAGGATCAGATTTGACCCATTTCTCAAGGGTCGGGTTCGATTCACCGTCCCGTGTTCAGGAGGACGTGATGTGCACAGACTCTCCGAGGTGTTTCTGGTGTTTCTGGTGTAAGGCAACGTCTACCTGTGACACCTCATCACAGGTTATAGCCTCAGAGTAGAAACAAGTCGTCTCATTTTGAAGGATTTTACAGGCATGAAATGATGAAAGTGATGCACTACTTCACAAACAACTTAGTGTCTTTTTTTAACTCTTAACTATTGTATTTTGGGTTGAGAAACCACTACTCACATCCACAGCAAGCTGGGTACATTTATAAATGCATCTTTTAATCTCAGTTTCGGTCCAGGCGTTTTTTTGTTTGTTTGTTTGTTTGTTTGTTTGTTTGTTTTGGTCATTCTGGCTTTTTTCTTCTGGCAAAATAACAGAAGTTGTTTATCTTGATGATGTGTTGGAGTTGTGTTTTCACTGTGGCTGTTTCTGCTTCTACTATTCCTCTCCGATCCACTAATAGCTCCTAATATCTTCATATCTTGATGAAGCCAATGTAGTACCTTAAAGTGCTGACAACAAAGCCCCCTCCTAGTGAGGCCAGGTCCTGGGAGTTGGATCTATCAGGCCTGTTTGAGTAGAGCTGGCAGGCTGGCTGTTAACAAACTGGGGTGCAAGGTTGGAGATTTCCAGAGACTCAAATGCCCCAGTCTGCAGGAATTTATATGTGTGGACCCAAATACCGAGGAGACAGGTTGCACGAACTAAAGAGTCTTTATTGCAGGAGTAGGATCAGGACTAAATAGTGAGGCATAATGGAAGCAGAACATGCATAACTATACTGGCAGAACAGTACCAAACAGAACAAAGGATCCGACAAGCAGCAACAGAACATTCAGACTGAAATACAAGCAGAACTAATCAGTCGCAACACAAAAGCAGGGAGCTGATTGGTTGGGCAAAACACAAGGAGCAGGCTGGGCTGATGAGGCTAACACAAAACCCCACAATGAGTCCATGACAACCACAAAGGAAAGGTGGTCTTATTACAAATGCTGTACGTGTTTGAAGTGTCTCTAAGTTTTTACCTCTGAGTTTACTCCTCGATCTCCTGGACGTTTACGGAGGGATTTTCAGGACATCAATAGAAACTCCTGGTCAAAGAGCATCAGCGCTGACTCAAAGTTATGTGAACAAACACTCTGCTTAAATTGGAAAGACATGATTTGTAGCTTGATGCACTGACACATATGTTTGAACATGCTGTGATGCTCTGCTTCACCCAGACAAAAACATCTGTGAATATAGATCCATAAATGCAATATTTTCTTTCTTGTCCGCCTCCACTGAAAAAACCCGGCCTGACGCGGTGGGAAACGCAAACAAATCACTGTCAGCGAGGAAAATGAAGGCGATGAGGTAAATATTGGATTTTTGGATCCACACTGCTTTTGTCTTTTTGGCCACACAAACACTTGTTTGCTACAGGCCTTTTTTGATGGACGTTTTGTGCTTTTATGCAGACAAACGGTGAAACTGTAGTTTCATAAAAGTTTACAGTACGGTTGAGATGAAGTTATAAAGGCAAACACAGTGTGTGTGTGTGTGTGTTGAAACTACCGACTTTAAAAGAGTTTTAGTTGAAAGACTCAACATAACTTTTTATTTTGAGCAGGATTTTTCTTCCTTTTAAAGGTTAAAGATGAAATAACTTGAAACATCCAAAAGGATCTGTAGAACTGTACTGTAAATTATGCTCTGAGAGAATTTACTTATGACGAATACTATTCTTTCATCCCACGTTGTCACATTTATTCACTAAGGGAAAGGTGTATTACATGGTGGCGGGTTGTTAATGTCCCTTACTGACCACCGCTGATCCAATTCTTTCCACCCCAGGGTGCCCATCAGCAGCCGAGCAGCTGGGTGCTGCCGGCCGGACGCGCTCCTCTCCGGCTGCACAGGGTCAATTTAACAGTTTAAGATAGATAGTGGATATACTTTAAGCACAACAATGTGTTATCCCTCACTGTAATGGAAATCTTGTCACAAACTCCAGGAGATAGTCTGACACAAAAAGATTAACCTGCAAACACAAACTTGATCGACCAATGAGATGGCAGTTAAATTCAAAGTGTCGGTTTAGACCCGGTGAAATGAACCGAACCGAACCCAGTCAACCTTGTCCTTCGCTGTAAGGTTGTGCTGTCTCTATGGCAACAATCAAAGCCAGGTCCGCTCTATGTGTCATATATGATGCGTATTGAAGGGAAACATCCTCTTCAAACTTCCAAATGACTGAATGCATTTGGTGCAAGTAGGAAACAGGTAAAACAGGTAAATCGAGAACAGAAGGTTGTTTGTTTAAAGTTTTTCTTTGTTACTTATGTTCTCTTTTCCATCTTCATTTTGCTGTTTCTCCTTTTTCTCCCTTTCTTTCCATTGATTCCTTTCCTTGATTCAACTTTCCTTAACTTACTCCTCTTCCCTTTCCCTTCCCTCGTCATCCAACATAAAATGGAGCATTTAAGAAGTGAAGCGCCTGCAGAAAACTTTCAAACAGAAGAAAGTTCATGCAAATGCAGATTGTATAGCATTGGGTAACTTCGCTTGTTGATTAATGCTCTAGTTGAACAGGCGGAGGATGAGTGCGAGCTGCTTTAGTGGACGCTTGGACGTTGCTGGCAGCGTCTGACAGCAGCTGTACGAACAGCCTCAATACACTGATCAGATAGGAGATAGTTTCATCTCCAAAGCAGAGTCCTCAGTCTCTTGGGATTTTTGTGAAACGAGTTCAGAGTCTGAAAATTCACATAACAAGCTCTGTGCACAAAATGAATAGATGAAAAAACTAAAAGAAGAAGAGGAGGAACTTGTCTTCCCAGCAGGAGAGAATTAGAGAGTAGAAACAAGTAGAAGCGTTTGACGATGAAACTACGGTTTTCCAGAGACATTTACCTCAAATTCCAAACTTATGACATTCAAAATGTTCACACAAGAAATCCGTCTGGTTTATTTATTTAATCACTGGGTTCATTTCATCTGAGGTTCTTTTATTTAATGACAAAAAGGGAGGACAGGAGTGAGAGTTTGGCTGAAGGGATTAAGACGTCGACCATGAATCACAAATCCCCTCCCTCATTTCCTGATGTCTTTCTACTGTCTCTAATGCCAAATGAAAAGTAAATTAAGGCTACCTCCTCATCGCTGCATTGCCTCTATTGAACTACGAACAATAATCCGGTCTTAGGGGCGGCAGTAGCTCAGTCCATAGGGACTTGGCTTGAAAACCGGAGGGTGGCGGTTCAAGTCATCACATGGACCAAAATATGGAAGGTGGGCTGGTAGCTGGAGAGGTGCCAGTTCACCTCCTGGGCACTGCCGAGATGCTCTTGAGCAAGGCACCGGTCTGGCTGGCTGCCCATCACTCCACCATCTCTCTCCACATTTGCATGTCTATGCCGTTGTACTGCATGCGTGTGTGTCCGGGTTAAAATGCATGTAAAATAAAAATAGAATGAAAAAATTATTTCCCCATTGAGGGATGAATAAAAGTAAATCTTAATCTTAAAACGAGATTCTGACAAAGTCAAACTAATTCAAGATGAATACTGCAGGATCCACCTTTGGTTATCTTTTACTTTTAATGGTTCCATTTCTCTAATAAGTTTGCAAATTTTAATGAAATTACAGTTGCAATTGATCATCTGATTGATTCACCAGCTACTGTGCCCTCAGAGTATAAAAACACTGTCTATGTAAATTAATACACACGTACTGATTCAGCCTGGAGCTGAATGTTGAGAGAATCACTGAGTCTGCAGTAATTAGTCTTGTAGTAGATCTGAGCTCAATACTCACTGGTAAGTATTAATAAGCATGTTTCTTTTATTAAAAATATTCAGGGTCTTCAGACACAGTCAGATCCCGACTCGTTTCTGCTGGGCTCAGCATTTTAAGTTTAGCCAACAGCCTCTTAAAAACTCATTCAGTCCCACGTGAACAGAGAAATTATTTTCTGTTCTCTTGTATTGAGCAGAAGGATAGTCATCCCTTTTTGCTGACAAAATGAATGTCAACTGGTTTTTTTTTATGTATGGTAAGTTATTGTTAAAAGGAAGAAAAAATATGTTGCCCATTTTCATCTCAGCTGGCTGGAGGGACGAGTCAGTGTTTGGCTCGAGGGGCGTGTTGGTGTCTGTGTTTGACTGACAGCAGCTCGAGGGGCGTGTTGGTGTCTGTGTTTGACCGACAGCATCTCGAGGGGCGTGTTGGTGTCTGTGTTTGATCGACAGCAGCTCAAGGGGCGTGTTGGTGTCTGTGTTTGACTGACAGCAGCTAGAGGGGCGTGTAGGTGTCTGTGTTTGACCTACAGCAGCTCGAGGGGCGTGTTGGTGTCTGTGTTTGATTGACAGCAGCTCGAGGGGCGTGTTGGTGTCTGTGTTTGACTGACAGCAGCTAGAGGGGCGTGTTGGTGTCTGTGTTTGATTGACAGCAGCACGAGGGGCGTGTTGGTGTCTGTGTTTGATTGACAGCAGCTCGAGGGGCGTGTTGGTGTCTGTGTTTGATTGACAGCAGCACGAGGGGCGTGTTGGTGTCTGTGTTTGATCGACAGCAGCTCGAGGGGCGTGTTGGTGTCTGTGTTTGACTGACAGCAGCTCGAGGGGCGTGTTGGTGTCTGTGTTTGACTGACAGTAGCTCGAGGGGCGTGTTGGTGTCTGTGTTTGACCGACAGCAGCTCGAGGGGCGTGTTGGTGTCTGTGTTTGACCGACAGCAGCTCGAGGGGCGTGTTGGTGTCTGTGTTTGATCGACAGCAGCTCGAGGGGCGTGTTGGTGTCTGTGTTTGACTGACAGCAGCTCAAGGGGCGTGTTGGTGTCTGTGTTTGATCGACAGCAGCTCGAGGGGCGTGTTGGTGTCTGTGTTTGATCGACAGCAGCTCGAGGGCCGTGTTGGTGTCTGTGTTTGACCGACAGCAGCTCGAGGGGCGTGTTGGTGTCTGTGTTTTTTAGTTTTTATTTATTGATAAAATTGTCAATAGATTTTGTCATAGTTTTTGTCATTATAAAAAGCAATGTGGGTTGAGCTAAAAGGAGAGTGAATATTTTGACTTGCATTCATCAAATGGACACAAACCTCCCTCTCATTGGATGATCATGTTGCTCTATTTCTGCTGGATGTGTAATTAGACAGTTGTTTTCTAGCACATTAACAGTTTTAACAGTCACACCGAACGTTATTTTCTCTTCTGATGAGTTATATTTTGGTGTCTGTTGCTTATCGGTGTTGCACACAGCGGTCGTATTGATTGCACAAAGAGTAGCTCAGATTGGCCAGCAGCCTCTGCAGAGTGTCCTACGGTCACATTGTCCTGTTTTTGAAGATGTAATCTGCATAAGATTTACAGGCACAAAACTAATTTCATTGTAATTTTCTGCTCCATCTTAACTCCGACCCCCAAACAATTAACCAGGAGCTGAAGTCACACTGTATCTATGTTATAAATATTTATATGTAATAAATATTATAGTAATGTGTTATGTGGAAGGAATATAGAATGATGATTTCACATTTATTCAAGTTGGGAGGACAATAAAATTTTGAACTGTACATCTAGTAGACGTGTAATGGTACGTGTAATGCTTGACCTCTGACATTACATGGATGGACGTATCTACTTGAAGGTCTTGGGTAGCCTGTAGATGATTGGGTCTGTTTAACCACCAGTTAGATGTTCCAACTGGGCTGAAGCCGGCTGGTTGAACTTTTTTTGCCAGCCCATCTGGCTGTTGCCAGAATTGCCAGTTTGAACCTGCTGATCTCCGTTTATGATGCTTATCAAAAACAGCATCTATTAAATCTTTTTCTAAACCTCCTGCTGTTGAAATTGTTGCATAACTGTGTTCTGTCCTCACAGCACTAAATGTAATTAAAGAGCATCTGTTTCATACCAGCTGGATGCAGAGATGTTTCTGCACAACGTTAGATTACATATATATATATATATATACATTTCAAACCGATGTAACTTGAAATCCCAGAAAATGTCCGTTCAGCCTGAAGAGACATCAATTGCAGGAACTGTTTTTTTCTTCAAATCACTTGTTTTGGTTCTTTCAGTCCAACGTTATTAGCAGTAATGGACTGAAGTCACGTTGTGTTGAGCCACAGTGAGTCATCAATAAATCAGAAAGGCTCCCAATTAATGAACTAATTCACCGTGCTCTGGTGCGAGAACCCAGCCGCCTAATTTGTACCTGTCAATTATGCTGCTGGTTAGGAGTTTTCCTGTGAAACTATTCTGGGATGTAATAAGGTCGAAACTGTGAGATAAGAGAGAAGGTACAGAGGCTGCAATAAGCAGGAGGTGAGATGAAAGCATCCTTAATGTGTTTTGACAGCTTGGAAATTGTTTCAAGTTTCCTGGGATCTCATTGGCTGAGAGAGAGAAGGATGCTTGTGAGTGGAGGGTTGCTGGTTTGAAACCTTGAAAACTTTTGCTTTGTGATTTAAAGCCATTAAGTTTATTGGAAGTTGCTTTTTATAACTGAGAACATGATTATCGTCCAAATATGTATAAGATTAATAATAAGAGTGAACAAAAAGTCTATCGTCATCATCATTGTTGTTGTTTTGTCTGACAAACAAACAAAAACCCCAAATTTTCAAATTAACTATAATATAAAACAAAAAAAGCAGCAAATTCTCATATTTAAGAGCCCAGAACTATCAAATATTTGACATTTTTGCAGAAAAATTGACTTAAATGACTTTTTTGATTATTAAAATCTTTGCAGCTCGACACAAAATCCTCTAATATGAACTTTTTCATGCTGCACAATCAATATATTTGTGACATAAATGTGTTACACATATATACTCATATAATATCATAAATAATGGGCACTTCTTTCTGTATTAACCCTTAACCTTAACCAGAGTCTAAACAGGAGAAGAGTGGATGGATGAAGAGATATTAGAGCATATTGATAAAAATACTCTCAAGGTTTTAACAAAGAAAAACTGGATTATTTATCAAAGCATCAAATCCACCATAAATATGGCATCAAACTGCATGATGTTTATGACGTTGCAGGTTTTTAACCTGCAGGTCCAGAATTTCGGAGATTCACTGAATATATAAGCGCAGCTGCTGCAGTAACGAGCTAAAACCCTGAGCACCGACCTCAGAAGTCGGACGTTTTGATCACTGATCAAAATTTTTAACTCAGCACAGATTCAAGTGATGAAAACTTTTTGGTTTCGTTAAAAGAAAAAAAAAATAAGTGTTCAGCCTTAAGAGATTTCTCTTTTTCAATAATCAGAATAACTGTTAAAAGGCAGAATTTGAACAGTTTGGTTTTTAATTAGGTTAGTTTTAAAAGAAATTTAAAAGATTGGTGGCAGAAACCTTTAATGATCGGCTCTCCAGATGAATTTTCAACCCTCTGATAACTTTCTATTTTTGTTAAATCCACCCTCTTCGCTTCATGATTAACTCACACATATCAACTCCTCCAACTCTCCCTTCGTAAAGCCGAGAGGCGCCTCAGAGTTGCTGATAATCCTCATGCACAACAGACAATGTCAGTTAATATATTGTTAATTGATTTTTTCCGAGTGCTTTTAGTTATACAACCATTTAAAACAATCCTACTTTAACTGCTGCAAGTAGATATTATAGGAACAGATTCAATAGTTTGCCAACGTGCTGATTTAAAAATGCTTCCCCGGTTTTATGAAATGAAAACTCAAAGTGTTCCTTCTGGTGCAAATCAGCAAATCAGCAGCATATGAACTTCGATTTTAGGAGGCAGCAGTTTCCTCCAACACGGGACTCAAAGGCTTCAGACTTGTTTACTAAAATCCTGCGTGATGCATCTTCCGTCCTTGAGGAAATAACTGAAAATAGCATCAATCTTCTGACGGGCTGCAGCCTCATTAAAACCACGGCTGTTTTTACAGTTGTGTCGTATTGTTTTGGTTTTATCGTTAGCATGCTTCATTATTTTTGTTGCGTGAGAGCTTTTTGGTTTTTCACGCATGTCCTCTGTAGACTAGTTTGTTCTGGTGATGAAGAAGAAGTCTCTCTGCACTCTGGACTCTTTTGCCTTTTGATCCTTCACCGTAGCATTATGAGAAATTTCCTCCTCAAATTCATGATTTTCACCAGCGTTGCAGCTGTGCACTGGAGCGTTTGATCTTTTTTTTTTTTTTTTGCAATTTTCTCAGGGGCTCTTATTTCCCAGCCTTTTCTCCTGCTGTGGTGTTGATGGTCCTTTGTGTGGGATGATGATGCACTGAATCCACCTGACCCACTGTTCTCAGAGGAAAGAATAAACTCTTTTTCTTCCTGTTTCTTCACTTGTATAAACGCCCACTTGGACAGCAAACATCATTTTTAAGTTTTAACGTCTTCCAAGTCGAATAAGAAAGAGTGTCGGGAGATCTGGGGGCAAATGCATAACATTAAACCTGCAGTATTTTAATATTCTTAATGTTCATCTAAATTGGAACAAGCAGCATCCTCGTAGTGACGGATTGTTTTTTCCAAAGCTTTCAAGCTTTTTGCTGACAGACACTGAGCCACACAGAATTAGACTGACTTTAAGCTAAGTGACTCAAACGTAAAGTGAAGGGAACACAAACACCGTTTTTGTCATCTGTAATCATCCTTTCACCTCCCACATGCCCTCCGGAGCCTCATAAATAAACATTTATTCTTAAGCACAACAAACTCATAATTAACTGACGTAATTAGCTAAGTGGATAGTCATTAGGCTTCAAAGATAATACTTTCCAGGATGGGGATTTCATTAGCATGCCTCTGCGCCCTAGCCGAGCTGTCGGGAGCGCTGGCGGACGAAAGCAACAAAAGTACTTGAGACACGCAGGTACACAGGTAAGCTGCCATCACCGTGTTATATTAGTGCACAGTGCAGATGTACTTGATTAGGTTTTAGGCTCTTCTGGCAGGCGCGAGGCTTCGGTTTAATTTGAGATGAGAGAAGAAAAACAAACCTGTGTGTGGGTGAGTTGTGAGTCTCTCAGGTGTTTGATCTACAGCTCTACATTCGCCATCAGGTGAATGCATTACTTCTGTTATTAATTCTACCAAACATGACGTGTATTTTAAAATTCTGCACATTAAAAAAAAAAAGACCTCATCAAACTGAATATTTTAAATACCCTGAAACATTGATTACAAATTACTTGAGGATCATGTTTTATGAAGCGAGTACAGACTTAACTTGGACTCATCGTTCCTGAAGTGAAACAGGAACGTCCAGGTTCAGGACCGAGTTGCACCAGCTGTTTGCACATAAAGTCCTTAAGTCTTAGTATCTAGCTTCAAAAAAGTGAATTATTAAATCCGATTGTGTCATTAAAACATAAAAAAAATGTCTTAGCTAGCACACACTTTACTAGGTTGCTAGGAAACATCTGTAGCACTGTCCAATGAGAGGCAACTAACTATGTAAACAGGAAGTCACACGAATCACGCTGGGAAAAAAAATAGATTTGAAGAGTAAAAAATAGGCCTCAGGTCAGGGTTCCTATGTTCCCCAGTTCTACATAGTTGTTCTCCAAGAGTCCAATGTTCCCAGCTCCATGTAGAACATAGTGGGAACCCGTCAAACACTACGCTTGAGGTCAATTATCAATCGATTGGAGTCATGGAATCACCTCAAAGCTTAATGCTTCCTTATGAAATATTTGAGCCGAAGACAATAAGTTAAAGATTAATTAATGTGTGTGAACAGCATATTGAAGTGGAGAACGTAGAACCCTGAGAACATAGATATGCTAACTGTGCTACGTTTTTATTTAACTGGGTGGTTGAAAATTTGGGATGAAGATGATTTGGGATAATTAATATTCTGTATTTTATTCCACTTGGTGCTTGAAGTCTCATCCATTGAAAAACCGTCAGTTGAAAGGTTTCTCTGTGCTCATCTTTAATCTCTGTAGATTGAACATGATTCGTCTGTTGTCCCTCCGGTCCATCAAAGTCTCATAAAGTCCACACGTTCATCATTCTGCTTTCATGATGAACTTCAGTTCAGCTGCTCTGCAAAAACACCTTCTGCCTAAAATACTCACACACATATACATAAACAAGATCTCATCAAACTCATTAAAAATACCTTTTTAATTGACATGCTGTGGACACACATCACACGGTGCTCATGTTTCCCTGGAAACGTCATCAGAGTTAAAGACCACAGAGGAGATTAAACAAGTCTGTGTACAAGCAAATAGACACAAAACAAGCAGCACATAAAATTATTTAAATTCATTCACATTTAACTCCTTTATTATTCTAGTAGAGAATAATAATAATTTAAAATTTAAAATCATTTAAAACCCCTGAAGTCCTTTTCCTTCAGGCTTTACTGCCACACACAGCAACGTAAAGCAGACACGTCGTTATCGTCTTCAACTGTAGCCGTGTTTATATTTCACTTACATTAAAGTCAAAGTTACGAACATATTAAATATATCAGGATGATTTTTGTTTTTTTTTACAGAAAAATATGATGATTCATCTCATTCATTCATCAAACTTTAAGTTTATTTGAAGCAATATCCTGAACAATAATCAGTGTACACAAACACAGACAGTTAAGATGAACCACAGGATGAATTTATAATCTATAATCTGAGATTTTGAAAGTTGAACATTTATGAGTCCATGATGAGAGCAGCATGCCAGCGTTTACATGTTGAGTGTAAAGATTTAGTGTCACCCTGTTGGCCGTCCAGCGAATCTATCAAACACAGGAAAAGGTGATTTTCATGACTTACATATATACTTTTAGGGATTATAAACTTTATATTACTTGATTTAGGAGTTAATGTAATGTAGCTTGAAAGGTAAATTGGATGCTTTTATTAAAGAGGCGGTCTATTCTTCCTCTGGTTCGTTTATTGAAGTTATTACTGCTGCTGGACCAGAGGGCAACATCAGTGCCCTCAGGAAACACAGACGGAGTCATATTGGATTTTTAATTTAAAGTCTGCTGTCTAATAGGATGATGTTCAATGTGACTCCTTTTTAAAAAAAAATGTATTTAAGATCTCCATGGTAACCTGCGCTGCAACGCTAATGCTATCCATGTTTACATACACACACACACACACACACACACACACACACGTTGGCGCTCATGTTGTTACTTCAGGCTGGATGTTAAACACATGAAGTATAACCAGAGCTGTAATTTCATTTATTTTTATGCATAATTCTTAAATTAATTACCATCAGGCATCTAATGAGTTTACTCATGATAAAAGACAAAAGCAATAATTTAGAAAAAAAAAAAAAAGTAAAAGTAAATATATTGAATATGTGCTGAGTTTGTTAGTGTAGATTTATTTAGTAAATATGTGTTTATTTGTATAGAGACGAGTGTAAATAATGAACTACTGACATGTAGAACAGCATTTATAGTCTCTAAGCTTGGAAAAGAAGTGGAGAACACGCGAACACGCCACACGTCATGCAGACTGACTGTAATGGGGGTGTGTGTCAGCCATGACTGATTTCAACATCGCAGAGAGTCTGTGGGAAACGGCGGTTCATTTTCACAGCGGGAGCCAGAATGTGATGATGATGTTGGAGCACATTAATGACAGAAATATGGAAAGAGTGACTAAAAATGTGTTCACGGTTATAAATCTCTAGTGTAGAAACAAGATAGAAGTTAGCATGGTGTGTTTTAAAGTGTAGATCATTTTAAAACTTGCCTCCAATAAGTCGAGAACTACACTGGACATCCGGCTGGAGTCTGTGTATCTAAGTATTTACCCAAACTGTGCTGCATCTTGACACCATTAACAGTAATTAAACGTGTGTGTCTACGGTTGTTAAATATATAAAAAGATGCAGCATGTGGGTGTCGAGGAGTTTAACTTTGATGAAGCTGTGGGCTGAGTACCAAAAATAACCTGCACAGCACTGCCTGGAACAACAAGACAAATAACAACTAAAAATGTAAATTATTATAGGATGAATAAAGATGAAAAACATTACCGGGGTCAAACAGATCTCTACAACGTGAGCTAAATGAATGAAATGAATATTAAAATAATAATAAAATGTTTTACTTTTAAAGTAATGAATTGAAAAATAGCTGTGAGATAAATATAGTATGAAGTAAAATAAAATGAAAATATTAAAGCAAAGTACAAGTACCTCATAGTACTTAAGCACAGTACTTGGTTGAAGTATCTGTACTTGATTTACATTCCACCACTTAGTTCAGTTGTTCTCAATATTCTTCTTGATTTTAGAGAGTACAGTCACCACGTTTTGGGTTTATTAGTACGTAAGTCTGCTGGCTGCTTTCAGCTCCGTCCTGAAATGTCTTTATATGCTGGAGGCCATTAAAAAAGAAGAAAGACGTGTTTCTGTCTCTCTGCACTCAGACCTGAGTGCTGCTGTTCTTTCAGAATAACCTGAAGTGTGGATTTAAGATGAAAACTGTCTGTGAGGAGAAGAAGAAGAAGAAAGTGTTTGTCGGCTTGAAGGAATCATCGATATCTAAAGTTTAAATGTTTCACCCTTGAAGGTACAAACACTGAATATATGCAGATTATATTTATCTCTGCATCTTATTTTATTATTGTGTTTTTTTTTATTTTATTGAGGACTTCAGAGTTATGTGTCCATGTTCCCCTGATGTGATTAAGATAAAGGAAATTAAAATGTTTGGAACTGTTTACACTCGCAGAGGAACGTCGTTTCTTATCTGCTGTTTAAATATTGGTGCAGTCAGGAACAAACGTCGACCACATTAAACTCACTGCTGTTAGATTAGATTACAGCTGAATATTTATTGAACTGTATATATGTATATATTCAGAAATGATGTGGCAGGTGAACACTAACTTCAGGCAATTTACTTGAGCTGCAGGTTCTTCTTCATATGGATTATCAGGTTTTTCCATTGATAATTCCAATAAAGTTTCATTCAAACAAGACGGTCACATCCTCGATCTTGTTACCAAAGCAACAGGTCCTTCGAATCCAAAGGACCAAATACATGAGTTAGAGGACCTTCTATGAACACCTTCAAATCTGTTTATTGAACACGGCCAAACGTAGAAAATGAGAACATTTAGTTTGAAGGCCGTCTCAAAAGCTCTCACTAGCCGACCATGATGAACTGTTTGAAATACAAACTTGTCAGGTATATCGTATTTTTCGGACTATAAAATCATTAAATTTTCTCAAACATCAACAGTGCGCCGTATGTATGACCTTTGGTTGTATCGACGTATCCGACACACGTTTTGTTTTCGCTTATTGCGTCTTATAATCCGTTATGGCCCTCAAAATACGGTAGCTTGTGAATCTATTTTATCAGTCTCACCAAAAAACACAAATGGTTTATCAAAATAAATATTATTAATAGTTCACAAAACACACTGACAGTGAATGAGCTGCAGATTATTTTCCTACGTCGGCCACTAGATGGCATCTGTCAGTTCAACAGCTTTACCTTTATACATGTCACCACCCCAGAGTTGGATTAATTTGGATTGAATATTAGCTCACACTTTACAACTGTCAGTTTGGCACATTAACTTTGATGCTGCCCTGTAGTGAATTCCTGTTTGAGCAACATAACAAGATTAGCATTTGTTAGCTTTTTGGCTCCTCATCCAAGTGTTTCTCCGCCCACTCGGGACACGCTGCTCTGTGTCAGCCGCAGAATTTACACCAACTTGGTTTTTGTTAAGAATCGGAACAGTTTCAGTTATAGTTAAATAGTGTTTGAGTGTTGGAGCAACATCAGTACTTAAATTTACCAAAACACAGCAAAGACCTACAGCAGACATCGTACTCCACCTAAGGCCTCATTACTAAGTGTAGCGAAGCTCCGCATCAAACAGCATATGTGTGAAGAAAGATGTTACATCTCTGTTTTAATATCGAGTCTTTTCTGGGCTCCGCTCGGATTAATTCAATCCCAAAGCCTCTGCTCACTGTCTTGATCGTGGAGTTGAAGAGAAGCTGTCTTTATTCTACATCCTTCTGAAAACAGCCTTCACATGACTGAACATTTGCCACGACAGTCCGTTCACAAAATGCTTCAAAACCTTCACCAAAGGTTCAGCCGAGGAGACTCAAGTCCAACGTCCAGAGTTTTTATTTTCAAAAGATGCTAAACTAATTTAATATTGTCCAACTTTCGCTAAAAATTCTAATAAATCAATAAATAAAACTTGGACAAGTGACTCCAGATTGCAGTAAATTAACATACAAACAAAATGCTATAAATACATGACATCCTGCATGTAGTAGACACAAGTTTGTAGACACCCGCACATCGGCCCAAACCCATTAGAAACTAAAAGTAGAAGGAAAGTTGAAGTGACATATTTCAACACCTTGACATTAGTTGGTTCAAGCTTACGTAGGCAATCATCTTTTCTTTTTTTTACAGGAATAAAACATGATTGGCTCAACAACATCTCTACCTTTTAATACTCGTTCAGAGTATATTGACTTTTTGTATTCAGTGTTGCAGGGGAGTCAAATGGGATCAATGTGTCAATGCAACAGATCTGCTGCTCCCTTTATGGTCTGAATATGCACTTTTACTCTCAGGTCAAATATATATCAAGCCCAGGATGTGGAATAAAAAGAGGCCTTGAATTAAAAAAGACTATTTACTTAAGTGAAGTTACAGGCGTATCATGAGTATAGCCATAAGTATGGTGAAAAACAGGCAGGTCTCTGCAAGCTGAGCTAAAACCAGTCTGGAATAAACATTTATGTCCTTTGGAAATGTTTATATGTGATGTTCTGACCACCAGCATTGTGCTTTTATACAGTCGTGCATGTTTTTTTCTGCTTTGTGTCTGTTTGCCTTCAACTGTCAGACCTTCAGAAAAGACGACTGGAAATAGATAAGAAAACCCAGCTGTCCAGTTAATAAACAAACCCGATGTTCTTCTGAAAACTGAGACAACACAGAGGTGACGAGGAACAGCTCAAAACCATATTTAAAAAAAAAACAAGAGAAATTAAAAAGGTGAGTTAGACTGTTCAGCACAAAATTACTGACGAGGTTCTGAAAAAATGAAATCATTAAAATGAAACCTGAACTGAGTGGACTTCACTGTAATTAATTTCCTGCAAGGCAAGAGGAACATAGGTGATGGGGGGAACATGAATGTCACACAGTCAGAGCTGATAACTTCCTGTACGACATTAGCTCCAGAGTCACTTATAACAGCAGGTGACCGAATATGGACGGGCACAGACGGCGATAAGCAAAGTAATTTATAGAGCTCCTCCAGTTAGCTCCGAGTATCTCGACCCTGCTTTTCATTATTTATTTTTTTAGTTTGTTATATCTCCTGGCGGCGCTGAACGTCCCTCACCGGGTTAATTAACAAACACAGATAAGGAAAAAGAGCAGGCCAGTTAACACCTGCCGTCGGAAAATACTGCTATCAGTTCAGCGTTACGGTGAGTTGCAGATAGTCTCTGAGCCGGGGAAGAGTGTATCAGAGATAAGAGGAGTTAACACGAGCTGGTCCATAAAACACAGCCACGAGGCCAAGAAACAAGAGCAAATTAAGTCCTCCAACCAAACCACAGTAAAGTGCAATAAATGAGCAGGTTTGTCCAGAAGCAGCTGCTCTCTGTCGGGGGTTAAAGCAAGAAGAAAAATGTCAGGATGTTTTATTAATCGCATCGATATACTTATTTCATTGCCTCACTTCAGTCATTTCTTCCCTCAAATTCATAAGCTGTGCTTCACTGTAATTTAAGAAATGCAACTAACAATTATTTTAATGATTGATTAATGTGCAGGCTATTTTCTTGATTCATTTTTTATTTCTTTCTATAAAATGTCAAACATATTGAGAAACCCGAGGATATTCAAGTCCAGACATTAAGATTTAAAAAGTTACTAAAACGATTATTTGATGGATTCAATAAGTTTATATTTGGAATAAATAAGGAAGCTGGTGGAAGTTGACCAATCAGAACAGGGCTCATTGGGAGGCGGGTCTTAAAGAGACAGGCCAGTTTCAGACAGAGGCTGAAATGAAGGGCTGCATAACCAGGAAAAGATCCATATTTTAACTGTAAATCATGCAGGGATTCATTGCAATAGAGCCCATGATATAAAGAAATAAGTCCCCTTAACTGTTTATATGAACTGTTATGTCAAGAAGGACATTCTGCACATACAGTATCTCGTATAAATTAATGTCAATACTGTTCAGAGACGCTCAGGTGGGTAAAGAATCAAGAACATAAATTCATATACATGCAAATGACTTTTGAAGTCCTCTCTCACAGTGCATTTTATCCCCTCATGGTCCATTACATTTGCACACTTGATGTGACGCTCAGTGAGGGATGACATTTAAATTCAAACTGTAGTAAACGGGCTACACGCAAATCCATCGTCTTTATTCAAGCTCATGGCATCATGCCCAATGTCCTTTGAGAGCAGAAATCTTGTGTCACTGAGGGTTTCATGTTGGAAACGTTGGGATCAACACTTCTGCTGCAGCAAACAGCTCTCACAACTAATCCGGAGGGAGCTGCTTCAATTATGGGTATTGCATTAAAGAAGGAATTTCAAGGCAGTTTCAATTATGCTCACTGAGAAAATGTGATAGTTTGCTGTGTCTCAGATTCTCTCATTAACATACCAGTACATTTTACTCGTAATTCATAGCTGTTTCTCTTTTCAGCATTTATCTTTTAGTCCTTTTCCTGCTGGGGACAAACTGTTCATGGTTTCAAAGTGTCCATGGACACAAGAATGTGTTGTGTTGCATCCATCAGTGTGTCCTTGGTCCGTCTCCTCCGTCTTCCTCTCAGATTGCACTCTGACTTTAAAGCTCTTCAGGTGATTAAGTTTAAAAAGGTGACAGAGAAACTCTTACAATGTTTCTACAGTGAATCACCGTCAAGGTCTTTTTCAATAATGTATTGTTTGATGGAGAAAGTATAGTGGCTCCGAGGGCTCAACTCCAAGTTAAGAATACACGTGCAAATAGACCAGCGGCTCCAAAAGTCTGATTATTCTTTTATTTTGTATTTTCAACGAAGTTTCAAATAAAAACACTTTTTAAAACAGAAGAAATAAGCTATAAATATATAAAAAAATATATATAAAAATATGACATGACAACTCATTGTTGCCGGTTGCCATAGTAACACAGCATGCTTTCCAACTCAGGAGTTTTGCAGGATAACAGAATCAGAAAAAAAGTAAGCAGCGATGGAAAGATTTGAGACAAAAAACATAATTGTCAAAATAACTATATTGATCATCAAATGATTGTTTTAGCAATGTTTTTAAGCAGTAAATGCTAAATAAACAAAAAGATAAATCCAGAAATCCAGAAATGAAATCACAAAAAGTAAATCACAAACATCTGTCATCTGCCTAAAAACTAAAAATGGTAAAATATGGTTATGAAAGGTAAATAGAGTTAATAATAAGAAAAACTAGGGTGAGTTTTATGTTTGAATTGTTGAATCATTGAACACAAACTCCTCTCTGACTCAGTGATCAGCTGCCTGGATCTTAACGGGACTCAGTGGAGTTTTATTTTGCAGCCTCGAGTCTCCATCAGGATATCAAAGCACCATATGGCACATATCTGTTGCATTTAAAGTCTGGTTTAAAAAACATGCAAACAATTTCCTGCATGGCTACAGTCGAAGGTGCAGTTTAATTTGAGTTTTTTTTTTTTTTTTCTTTTCAGTCCATTTTTCCTATCTGATCAATCCTAAGGTGTGAGATCAAAACAGAAATGGAACAGGGAAACTCATAAATATTTTAAATTCTTTCTTCCTGAACTACAGTGGGAGGTTATATTTTCTCTGATACAGCAATAAATGGACTCTAATAGCATCAATAATTGAAATGCGTTTAGCTAATATGATGGACAGCCCAGTCTGCAACCTGAAACCCTGCACAGCACCTGTAAAACCACGATGGTGCCACAGCGCTGTGCTCTCTGGTACTTTTTCTGTTTTTGCTCATTCGTGTGGTTTTAAGTACTCCCTTTTATATTACATTCACCCTCATGCTCTCTGTCCAACAAATTAGGTCACTGTGTTCAAGACTAAACTTTGTTTAAAAAACAGGAGAAGAAATACTCCGAGCGTTGATGTGTCCTACTTTGTTCCGCATCAACTTTAACGGCGTACGTACTTTAAGTTTCCATAGCTTTCCAGCCCACTCCAACCTGAGAAGACAATAGCTGGTAAACATAGATCGAGATCTAAATAAATAGAGGTGAGAAAGAAACTGCAGGACTTACGTGTCCAATGAGACTTTGAGTTACAGCGGTTTGCTGGCTCTGATGCCGTCATTTTTACACCGGTAAGCCAAAGTTGCATCTAGTCCAGGTTACTGTTTGACATCAACCAAGGTCAACATACGTTAAATTATAAAGTAATTTAACCTGAAGTTCCTGGGTGACTGCTGACATTATGCATGTTTCACACTGATGCATTGGTGGTTAACCGTATACCGCCTAACGTATCATATCTGTTTGAGTTTTTCAGTCCTCCACATGAGCAGTGTGATAATTTTTTTCCCCTGAAAAACCCAATGTATACAATCAGATACATGCAGTGCACAGATAATCCAACAGGGGGCAGTAATTCACTCATTAGAGTCCAATTCCACTGGTGGATTTCTCATTACTGCATTATGTTTGGAATTACAAATTTGATGGATTTGTTTGTGTTTTATTATGTTTTTTTGTGCATTGTGACCTGATATATCAAATATTATAATATCAATTATAATTGAGTAATTTGGTTGCAGCCAAATACATAAGAGAACACAATCATCGCAGACGTAAAGTGCTTCGGTGCAGTCGTCACATGTGTTGCTAATGTCTGTGCAAAATTAGCGGGGTAGCATACAAAATGACACATTAGCTTAGTTGTTACAGTTAACATAATTTTAGTGACAGCGTATGATTTAATTTACTATGTTAATTAATAACTGACATGTTGACTGACAAATATTAAATGGTACAAAAAATATATACCTTGCAGAGACAGATCGAGAGACGAGTTCTTTCTTTTCCACATCTTCCCGTCGGTTGGTTTGAAGAAGAGAGACCTTTAACATACAGCAGTCCACAGTGAGCCACTATACTGAGGTCACACTGCATTTGCCTCACAAATGCAGGAGTTCAAGCTTACCTCCCCCGAGACATTCAGATATTTCACAGACACCCAGGTGATCCTAGCTTGTACATAGCTGAGGTGTCAAACACCCTCCTCACCCTTCCTCAAAGTGAGACGTACTCTGCGTACAAATCCCACTGCACCATGAAAGCCCTGGTTGTTGTACCCTGATCTGTATGGTGGTTCGGTTAGAGACAGATATTCACACAATCAGGAAGAGCTGAGAAGTCGACAGTCGGTAGATAAGGACGTCCTAAACGGTGATTGTTGCAAATGCAAGGTGTACTGTCCACCCTTTCTGTCCAAGCAGAATGTAATTAGGAGGATGAAACAGAACAAACTTCATCATCCAATCACACACCTACATCAACCAGCTGTTTGCAGTAGCATGCTATCAAACTATCATAACGAGGCATTAATTAAGGGGTTTAATGAGACTAGATGGACGAGAAGGCATAGATTAAGAATAGTTTATATTAATATATTAAGAGTATGACAAGTAGTTTATGGTAGCAAACGTTACTAATGGTTGCTCATATTTTCAACGGTCAACGTTTTCTCAGATTGCAGTTTGTACGTCTGGATCCGTGTATATTCGTATATTTGAGTTGTTCTTGCCGGTAACGTTTCATTTGCACATATTTGAATTCGACAAGGTCAAATTGAGGATATTCAGTGGGGTCTCCATCAGTAGAAGCACCGAGCCAGGGTGTAGCAGTGTGAACGAGGAAAGTAGACGTCATTCGCTAGCTGCTGCACTCACTTTGCAAGTGACTCTGCGGAGCTCTGGCCGCTGCCCAAAGTGAAACACAGATGAGTAATGAAAAGTGTTCATTCCTCTGAAACCTTACTGCTGAAAACAGATCGACCTTGTGATCGAGTGTATTAACTTAGAGCGTCTACAATACACCAGCTTACCGGCATTCATTGTGAGTAATGTTTGCTAGCTTGTTAGCTACATTCAGTGTCATTTTGGTAGGATGATTTCGGGTTGCAGTTATTGTTGGATGATTTGCGATCGCACATTTCTTTGTATTTTCATTTCATTTTCATTGTGAATTTGTTCTTGTCAGCTCTTTTTAAAAGTTTTCTTGCAGCTGTGACACAAAAAGTCTGCAGCATTTCAGACTTACAAAAAGGCCACAGAAAAGGTGCAGAAAGTCTATGAGGGAGCCAATTTCACAGTGGAACGGCCCTGATTGCCCACAGAGAGAAGAGTCTTTCAGGTTGGACAACTGGACTCCTGCTCTCATCACCTTGGCCTTGTTTACGCTCATTCAACAAGCCTTGTCGGTTTGTTCATCTCTTTGTCAGCTAGAAAATCTTAATAACCTTCCTGTTTCTCTGTTTGTTCTGTCTTCTGCAGTCAGCGCTGATGTCCTCCATCCCCAGTATGCTGCCTTTCACTGCATTCACATCACATAAGGTGGAAGGTGTTAATGAGGGAAGGTCCATGTTTACAACAGGCCGCTCCAGGCGCTTGTAAGAGTGAAATGAAAAATTATTAAAATGAAAATTAGTTTCGGTGGGGCTAACGAAATAGATTATAATGGTATAACAAGTACTGATCATAGTTTTCCATCTTTACACTATTTATATGCAATTACAGAACCACTTTAAAGCCTTAAACCCTTTATTAACTCTTCAAGGGTTTATCAATATTAATTAATAGCTTTAATAATTAGTTATTTATTAATGCTTTTTTAACCATTTATAAGCCATTAATAAGGATACAGATTTTGGGTTGTCAAGTTCTGCAAAGTCCCTTCTTTCTATATTTAACATGTGTAACATAAGGACTGATTCCCACTAGCAGCATTAGCAGGTAGCTAACAGGCTGTTGGATTTGAAGCAAAAAAAAAAACACTTTCAATTTTAGTTCTCATTTGCATGAATGACGGATTTCGACTAATTAGAGGCTTTCGTGCTTGTTTGTTGTTTGAGGCTCATTATTTAGTGTCAAGTTGGATGTGAATATCACAACACATTAAAAATAATCATTATCCCAATTACGCAATTATAATTGGGTCGCTGATGTCAACACTTGGCACAGTAAATCTGAGCTTTACATTTTACAGGAAGCGATCCACAGCTTTGTGAGTCCTCGGGGAGCAGAGATTAGCATCAGCCAACCTGTTTGTGTGCTTATACACTGTTAGTCTTCCTCAGCAGTCTGCCAGGTCCTTAATGTCTGCAGTCTATCACCTCTGCTTCCTGATACTCTCCACTAGAGTCAAGCTTCATTTAACCATCTGCTTGCGTCCATTTGGATCCGTTCCTATAAATCCTGTCAATGGTAAAATGAGAATTGCCCCTTTTAATATAAAAATGCCCTTAGTGAGTATTAAATGTGGGATTTTACAGACACTAAATTGTGAGATTAAATGAAACCAAACATATGCTGGAAATTTAGTGTAGCGACAGAAATCAATATAATACACAGAGCTAGTGAACTTTTAATTGATTTATATTACTATGTGCAATCTTTCATGTGTTCATACTGTATACATTACTGTATACAACTAATTAGAGCATGAATATTCTCACTGGCCCAGCATCTGTATTGTGCCAAAAAGATAATCTCATTATACAATACCCGTGTGATTCGTCCTGCTGTCACTTTGTGTGGTTTATATGCAGATTTATGAGTGACTGACATAAAAATCTGTTGTTTGTGTTTAAGATGCGCTCGAAATAGTCTGGTTTATCCACTCGGTAAACTGAGATTCATAACCTTGTCACCTTGAGTTGCTGCAATTTGATGAAATGCAAACAGCAGCGAGAGGAAGGATCCATGAAAGCTTCCACAGGTCCAGCAGCATGGGCTCAGCTCCAACCTGGCGCCCTGACAGCAGCACCGGCCATCCATCTAGCGCAGCCCCCCCAGACTCGGCTCCAACCTGGCAGCTCGACAGCCAGCAGACAGATACTTGGAGTCGGGCCGCGGTGAACCGGCTTCAAAATGCTGCACACACACACTGAGCTCCGTCATCTGCATAAGTCATTTTTCATTTCAGTAACTGGAAGCTGAAAATGTTGAATATGTGACGTTTTTAGTGCCTTGGGAGACTGTCACAGATACTCAGTCCCATAATAACACGGACAGTGAGAAAATGTATTTTGCATTTTGATGTCAAACCCAAACCAGCTTTTTTAACCCTAAATAGAAATATAGGTGTATGAGATGTTTTTATGTAGTTTAAGACATACAGGTTTGTGGGATCTTGAGTCCCAGAGATTGAGCTGTGAAATTCAAACAAAATCCAGTGAAATTGCTGTGATTACATAACGCACACACACATTGTGCTTAAATGCAGTATTTCAGGATTGTTATTCTGAGGTAAGTATCCCAAATTGTCTGTTTACTGTGATTTAAATGTCTATCTGGGGTAACTGGTCATTTAAAACCACAGGAGCAAAGTAAATCTGTTTGAATTGTTTGTGTTAAGTTCAACAAATTTGTGCCACACACAGCATCAAAGCTCTGGCTGTTGCAAAAAGATCTGAGTTCAACTTTTAGTTGGTAAATCAAAACTTTGTTGGGTCAGCACGGCCATGTTGAACATCTGGAGTATCAGCTGCTCTCCTGGTGGGCCAGTCGACCTGCAAACCACAAAGACTGGCACTAACAGATGAAGACACACCCCCAGCTGTGTGCTAGCTCTGCAGGCCGAATGACTCAGTACAGGTGTGTGTGTGTGTGTGTGTGTGTGGTGGGTCCATATTTCTCTCAGCACCAGACTTCCTTTGTCAGGTTGTTGACTGATCGTGTTGTGTACAGAGTGTGAACGAGTCGACCCAACAGACTGCACGCTGAGAGCACGGACGCCTCGACAATGACTGATGATAGACGGGGACGATTTCTCTTCATCTCCTGAATCAAAGTGTGTACACGCTGCGAGATCCACATTTATTTAGACTATGTTGAAAAAGAACAAAGTTCCTGTAGATTATAAAGTTGACGAGGGTGAAAGATCTACCAGCTTTCTCCTTGTTGCTCTTTTTCAGGATGGATTGTCAATTAAACGATCCATCTCATAATTGTCGAGATATTTCACTCTGAACCGCAAATGTCAACCTCATGATGGCCCTGGAGGAGGGACGAGGGACAAACTGACCTTTGAATCAAAACTATTATATCTATTGTTAAAGTAGGAAATTATGATGGCTGTGTAGGTGTGAGGCTCTCTGTAGCTGATGTGACTCACAGGTAGAGCTCCTGACGGCTGACTGATTGGCTCTCCCTGATGTGCAGCAGACACCTTGCATCAGTGTGTGATTGGTTGAATGCTGACATGTATCGTGTCAAGTGCTTTGAGTGGTTGAAAAAGACAGAAAAGTGCTATATAAGTGCAATAACATTTACCATGTTATTAATTCAGCCTGAGCTTTCTTACTAAGGCCATGAGAGCTGCGTAGGCAGATTGTTTGTGACAGACCCGGGTACATTGGCTACATGGTACTGGCTCAAGTCCACTCGGCTTTTATGGTTTTCTGTTGAGAGTAGTACCTGGTATCTGGTACCTGGTACCTGGTACCTGGTATCTGGTATCTGGTATCTGGTACCTGGTATCTGGTACCTGGTATCTGGTATCTGGTATCTGGTACCTGGTACCTGGTATCTGGTACCTACTGTTTTCAACTCTGTTGTGGTTCCAGAAAAGCTGTGCTGATACTAAAAGGTGATGTTAAAACACTGCAGATCACTGATTGGATATTTCTCTTATGAAACAGAAACTAATGAGCGTCTCTCTCCACATTAACCTCGTCCTACATTGAAGGGTTACTGTCTGTGATGGATAACCACATCCTAGTAAGGTACTTGATACCAAAAGCAAGTTGATTTAAGACAATACCATGTAAATATCAAACAGCTTTTTGTTTCTTTCTCTCTCTTTGACCTCTTCTCTGATTCCTGAATAAGTCTGAAATTCAAAACAGCACAGCTTTGCCTTTGGAGTGTGAAAGCTTGTTTTGCGGTGAAGGCTGACGATTGGCTGTGGGGTTGAGCTGTTGAAATCCTCGGGTGTTAAGGCATAAAGTCAAAGAGCTGAACTCTGCGGCTCACCAATTATTTTTGATTGGTTGAGAGTGTCGGCTTGAGGGCAATCACAGAAGAGCTAACAAACACTAAAAGACTGAAACTGTATTACTGAGGAGGGGAAAAGCTTGAATAAATGTCAAATTAAATGGAATTGTAAAAGCTGATTAATAATCACACAGTGGTAAAAACTACAGCACCATTACCTCCTGGCTTCTTCCAGACCGCTGGCTTTAAATCAGATTAAGGACGTATTTCACAGCTGGGTTCGTGCTTTTTTCTTTCTCTCTCAGGTTTCCAGTCACACAGCTTTCATTTATATAAAACACCAATGTCACGTTTTACTGTCACTTCAAACGTAAAAAAAATGTTACATGTGAACACATCAACGAGGTTTTAACCATGTTTATTTTCATGGACTTTAGATTATTTTATTACTATAAATTGAAATATTTCTGACTGTGACAGACTTTTGTTACACAAAATAGTCATCTTGTGATTTTTTTTCAAACCTTTTTCTAATGTTTTATTGACAATTAACAATTAATTGAGAAAATTACAAAAAAAAAAAAAAGAAAACAAATGATAAATGAATTTTTATTAGCATGTTTTGCACTTTTTCAAGAATCTTTTTATTATTAGGAAAGTCTGTATATGTGAATTTTGTTTTGTGTATGTCAAATCTCTTGTATTACATAATTTCCTATTAGTACAATAACTTCTTATACATCTTTTCTATGTAGTATTATGTATCATGGAGCTGGGACACGACAAGATAGAAACTAGGAAGCACAAAAAAGAAAATAAAAACTTAAAACCTGAAAATGGATTTTATCAGCATAAATGTTTCATAATGAAACATCTCCTGTGTGTTTTTTTGCTGTAAAGCGGCAGGTTTGCTCACGAACCTGCTGCCAATCAGCTCTGTTATCTCCACATGTTCATTTCATTATGACACTCATAGCAGCATGTGTACACAGAAATCATAACCTGGGAGTTCCCCAGTAAGCAGTGATTTATAAAGTCATCTTGAACTGGTTTAGTTGGTACATTTCAACTCTGTCTTCTACACAATATAATTATACCTGACTTATTGCCAAATTGCGTTTTGGATGAAACATAACTTGTTTCACATTAAGATTGCTTTGAAAAATGTGACAGTTGTCAAGCTTTTTGAACCTTTTTAAACGTGGTGACCAGTAAGAAATAATATGTCAAAGTGTCGGAAAGACAGCAAACATAACAGAGTGTTGCTGGGATTAATAAGTTTACTGTAACATAATAGAGAGTAATGCAATACTACCCAACACTGTTGATAAATCCCAGACTTAACAGACGTGTTGTGCCTATTTACAGTTGCTGAAATACGCTCATCTGTTCCATGAGGACGGTTTTTAGTCCGTTATGAAGTAGAAAGTTCTTCAAACAACTTTTAATATTTGAGTATTTTGCTTTCTTTTTGTAAAATGAAAGTTTTTGTTTAAAAAACAGGTTTATATTTATCAAAAGAAACCAACAACATAAATTTGGTGTCCGTATTTACGTTGTCTAACAGAACAGGAAGGTTTTCTGTTGCTGTGGAGGAATAATGACAGAAAATATTGTGGTTTCTCGGCTGCAGATCAGTTATTTTCATCAGGAAAGTGGAAGCTTGTGTAGAAATGCTGCTGATTTAAATCATAGCTGTCATGAGTCAGACCTCAGCAGCTTTGACTCATTTTACATTTTATCTCTTCACTTTAATTTTATTTTTTTTTTCTCTGTTATTTCTTTGCAGTCTCAATTTAGGGAAAGAAACTGAGAGAATATTGACGAGTTTCTCCTCTGCTCCACTGTTGAACCGGGTTTAAGCAGCTTGTCCTCATTTGAGAACGATATTTTCCTGATAACTAAATCAGCCACATGTCAAACGAAAATAAACAAGCACTTTATTTTAAGAAGCATCTTGTTTGTTTGCTCAGTTTAGACTAATTTAACTTCTCGTCTCTGTCATTCTCTAAAGAGTAAACTTTATCAATTTGCAGCATCTAAATAAATAAGGCAAAACATATCACAGCTTATCTCTCGGGCACACAAGTTAGAGTAGCTGTGACGCTAATCTGAGGCCAACTGAAGCTCTGTGTTCGGAGATGGTGACCTTGACGCCTTCATTGTGTTGTGAACTCACCTCGCAGAGTCATCGATCTCGTCAGACTCATTGAGATTCATACGTGATTTAAGTTAAAGGCAGATAGGTTGTTTTGTTTGGCGTCTCAGGGGACTCGGAGAGATGAAAAACACCTTGGATAGTACGGTGACCGCAGGGATAAACTGTCAGGGGAAAATTACAACAATTTCAGTGTCCTTGACTTGGTGTCCTGAATGTAAAACCCTGATCTGGATTCTGTTGAGCTCGCTCAGCTTTTACCCAGAACATCTAGCTGGTAAACGGCCACTTTAAGGTCCAGGACGATGAAGATGAGGTGATGGAGTTTAGCAGGTGAGCTGGGGATTTATGAAAGTTGTATTAGCGTGGAAGATTAGGGGAAGTAAAAAAACAACTAGTCACTAATGTTCTTTAGAGTGTGTGGTCCAGAAAGGAGATGAATATAATGAAAACATCATTCTGTATTCTTGGCACGGATGTTGACAAAGATATTAGATCTGATTTGTATTAAATTGGAATCTGAATCTAATTATTGTTGGATCAGCTGCACTTCTGTGAGACGACAGCAGCATCATCTGAGACATATTTACTCCAAAGATTATTTTATTTATCCGACATCCTGTCATAAGTTATCCCCAGGTAGCAGAAAATGTCCCAACAGTGGTCTAAATCCAGCTTCTCAGGTTGTCAGTAATAAATAAAGAGAAGACGGTCCTTACGGCCTCCATGAGCCACTTTAGCCTTTAACTTTAACAACACAGTTAGCGAAATATATGCTAACTGACTTTGTAAGTGGGTTACTGTTGGCAGTAGCTAATTGTAGCTTGTTGCTAGTTGCGGCTAACGTTTGTAGAGTTAGTAGTTAGTAGTAGTTAGTTATGTCATGTTTTGTTATTTTTCCTTTTCAATATGGATTTCTTGTTAAAGTTAAACTACTTTTTTTCCTTTTGGCATTAAAAAACCCCATCGGTTCTCTATTTGATAGCTAGTTGACTAGCTTAACTAGCTAGTTAGCTTGATATTTCCTCCTCTAGCATTTTGGTATCGATAGTACTTTCTCTACTAAATGAGTTTTATTATTTAATTGATTATCTAGCTGTTGTGAACCTGGTGATACATCCACAATACCAAATTGTGATAATGTAAAGTATTTATTTAGATATGTCAATTTTGTGAAATAACAAGATGATTTGTGATATATTAAGATAAAGTAATACATATGTTAACATGGAAATTGTGAAATAAATTCTCTTAAAATTTAATGGATCTAATTTAACTTGAGCTTCTAAAACCATTTTTAGTCATTGTGGCATCAATATACCGCACCGCTACGGTACAAGCCCTCACATCCTAGAAAAACGTCTTGAGTTTGTGTGTGTGAGAGAGATTGCCTCAGTTTGAACTGTCAGATTCAGTTATAAAGACACTAATCCACATGTGCAGTGGGCCATGCAATAAAAAGCTCAACTACAATGAGGGCAGAAACTTTCATGCACTGGTTGAGCAACTTTAAGTCGAACTGATGACTGTGAAGACTCCCTTTTAGAGTTTCAATGTAGTAAACTCAGAGAAACAGGGCTAATGTAAATGCTGCTGTTACTGAAGCTTGAAGGAAAGTTAGAGAGAGACTTCAGAGGTTAGCTGCAGACAGGACGACATGTTGGGCCTCCAAACATACTGCTGCTGCCACTGGCAAGTAAAGTAAAAGGACTTTGAAAGGTGACATATTCCCCGGCCGCTTCATTCTGCTGCTTCGTGTGCTGTGAGGCTGTTAACTGACTGGCTGTATGTTCAACAGACGTCATCAAAGCTTGTTTGATTTGAAATAATCAGTAACACATCTGACAGAGACGCTGTCTTAAAAGTGCATGATTGCATAAGCCTTTTGTCAAGCTGTCGAGTCTTTTGAGTTTGGAGTGTTGGAGGGCAGAGCAGACATAAAATCAGAAATTCAACACAGCGTGTGTAATAATTATATTTTAACTGCAGTCATTGTGCTGTCTGAATCTGTCGATCAAACATAGTTCAGTTCATAGTTGCATGTTGATTTAAACATTTCAGTTCTCACATGCTACTTCACATGTTCAGTTCTCACATGCTACTTCACATGTTCAGTTCTCACATGCTACTTCACATGTTCAGTTCTCACATGCTACTTCACATGTTGTTGGATTTATTTACAGAACATGTACAGAAAGTGTCTTTTCTTGCTGTGGTAGCACTTTATGAGGTTCTACTTTTAAAAACAACAAAAACAAGGAAATCTTGAGTTTCTTCTCGGACCCTCAAATCTCTCTATGGCTGTTTGTCCGTTTTAATATCAGAACCTTTCTGTCTTTTTTTCTCTATTATAAGTTTCATTTTGCAATTCAATGCTGCTTGCAGCTCCTCTAATGCACCCAATCCACAATGGGTTTTTTTTGCCGATGATATGTATCTTTCTCAGATTTGAGATCAGCTGAAAGCACCTGTATTTCAGCTGAAGGCTCCTCTGAAGCCCTTTGATTTTGGGAAAAGTGCCCCTGCAATTTCAACAGCCTCTGCTTTTTTTTTTCAATCAGCGCCTGGATGTCAAGCCCTTCTCTTTCTGGAGCGACGAGCTGAGGCTGTTTCCGGTTTCTTCATTCTGAACTCGACGGTAATCATCTGCCTTTCAGCAGGATGATTCCTGTTTTTTGTCTCCTCCAATTTATAGAGGTAGTTTTCCGGAGCTTATTTCTTCAGATCTTTAATATATATAATTTAATATATTCTTGTCATATTCATTTTGCAGCTGAAGGGCCTCCAGCATCATAACATATAACATATATATATATAAAAGTCAGAAAATAATAATATCAGAATATGTCTGCTTTAATAAACAGTCACTAAAAATACTCAACTCAAGTCTCAGAGTTTAAAATGTCGTGTTAAGGAGAGACCTGCAGCATAAACCATCACAACAACAAATCCAAAACATCAACAGAACATAAGTGTTACTCAGAAAACCCATGAAAGCAATTTAACCTAATCTAATGTTGCATGTTGGGAGATTTATCCGTTATTCTTATGTTCAGGATCTCATGTCTGCAACATGAGATAAGACCTAAAACTCAAACTCATCAAGGTTTTATTAAATGTTGCTGCCATCTTGGACGGCGTTCAAAGGCTTCCTTTAAAATCTCTTAACTGATAAACCTGCTGGACTGCATGAAGGACCACAGTAACACCTTACTAAACATTAGTGCTGGCAAGAAATGAACAACCTGATACTAAAGATACTTGTGTTCAGTGCGAAGGCCGAACTGACCCCGACTGCTTCCAGCCACAACCTTGAACTCTGAGTCTGACACAGACGGGAGCTTCATCTTCTTCTCTCTATTCCGCTTTTATCTGTTACCAAGTAACTGCCTGCACTCGACATGAACCACCTGAAACACTCACCCAGCACTGTGTGACAATATTAAACTTGTAAAGGTCATGTTTTCTGTCTGCTGCAGCATACATATCTACTCTGTAAATCACTTGTACATTGCTTTAATACAGCAAATCAATTGTTACATACAGTGATGATGTGTCATATGAGGGTTTCTGGAGCCTTAATAGTCCACACACCAAGAAAAGTGATCAGGAGCATTTGATGAGCAGTTTATTGAAGCTTGAATGGACCCAATACAGCGGTTAAATGCACGGTGCCATCTCAGTTATGAAGACTCACCTCCTGTGGTCAGACTTTAAAAAAGATGGTCAAACTCAGTGTCGCCCTGACCCCAAAACTCACGCCCGACTCAGTGGAGCTAAATCAAAAAGTTTGTGAGCGCACAGAAGTTAAAAAGATCCAGTGTGACACTCAACGTGACGACAGCAGCAGCAGCTGACGTACTTTCACTGCACGAGACGTTTCAAATTCAGCATGAATGCAGCATTTACCTAAAGATAAAAATCAGAAAATTGGAAGCTAGATAAATGTTCTAATCTCAGAAAGTGAGGTGAACTTGGTTGGACGTCCATAAGACAGGAAAAGTAATTTTGTGACAGTTCCGGCTGGTTATCTGACCTGTTGGAGGCAACTCTGGTCAGCTATTATGTTCCTTTTAGAAATGAGCGTAGCATTGACATCCTGCATTATCATTACTCAAGATAACTTTCAATAATTAGAAACAACGGTGCTGCAGAGATAGAAACACATGAGCTGCATATCTGTGTAATTAGCAGGTAATCAGAAATGACAGCCTTGCTGGGGCATGATTAACAAAACATTACGCCATGGAGCAGGTTATTGTACAGCTATAAAAGTAGTTTGTGTGTGTGTGTGTGTGTGTGTGTGTGTGTGTGTGTGTGTGTGTGTGTGTGTGTGCAGGTATGTGACAGGTGCTGCTATTCACAAGCTTTGACAGTCAGATGAGATTTTTATTTCAGTTAAAGAGATGTCGGAAGAGGCCAGCGTCTATTAATGGAGAAATCAAAGCCACGACCAGGACGTGATTCAGAAATCCTGACGTTTAGTTTTGATTGTTTTCAGTTTTCTCAACATCATAATCTGCTATTAGCTGAGCATGTGTTTGAATTTTACCCTTCTACGACTGGCTTTTTCTTGCCAAAAGCCTCCTTGTAAGTTGTTAAAAGTGTCCACAATCTTTCACAGCAGTTCATCTTTTGTCCTGATGATTCATTCAGGAGAGTTTCATGTCAATCCAAGATGTGAGTCATGAAAGAGAAAAATGATTTGGATTTTGACCCATAAAGACTCCTTCCATATAATAACTTTATTCTGCATGTTTTTAATGGAGTTTTTAAAATAAATATATTGCTTTTATTACATCATTTTGTGACTACAAATATCAGATAAAAACATGCCACATACCAATAATATTAAAAGGACTTTGATTAAATAGAAATCGTCTAGAAATGACATTTGATCACAAAATACCAGTCAAGCAAATCTTAATTACGCTACTCCTGCTATTTTAGGGAAATCCATCCTTGGTGATCGAGTTTGTTAAATGTGCTTTTATCTTTCTTGCTTTTTATATTTCTATATTTGTGTCCTTGTTCAATCTGTTCCATTAACGGTACTTGAATCAGCCTGCTTAGATCTTCATTTCTCTTCCTCTATAAGCACCAGCAGGTTCGCCGACAGCAACTAATGAAGCAGATCTGACAGAAATACTGTGCTGTGTTTTTGACTGACACTTCACTAGAAGATTATTTTCTACAAGCGAGAGCCTCACTGTGTCAAGGTTTCAGAAGAGCCCGCAGCACTAGACTGAAAAGGCAAAGAGGTAAAATGAGGAGGACAGAGTGTCATATTGCATTAATGTATGCTCCCAGCAACTGACTTCTATACGCAGCGGTCTGGCCAAGTTTAAACCAGACAAAAGTTTGAGTCAATGTCAAAACCTACAAAGGATGCATGCATTCAGAATACATATCACCCCTGACTATTATTTACAGCCTGCGTAGGCTGACAAAAGGAAAGGTCTAACTTCTCCCTGCTCTACTGATTTATGTCATAAAGGGACGTAAGGCGCTGGTCTTCCCCAAAGCAGGTAAATCAGAGTCACCCAGCCGCAAAACATAAAGCAAAACGCTGCATCTGTCACTGTCACATTTAATTTTTATCGATTTTTTTTTCAGTCGTAGCTTCATGGCTGTAATTCACTAATAATTCATTCACTTGCTCATAATTAAACTGGAAAACCTTTAAATAAGAGTCCTGGTAGCAGAACTGTACCAGTAATAAATGCACATGTCAAATCAATCTTTACATTTTGCACAGACTGAGTAATAAATTGATAGTTATAAACTTTATTGACGCTCTCCCAGCACTGTACAGACTGTGGGACACACAGCGTATAAAATCTGGCCGTGGTTCAGCGGTAGAGCTTATGAGCTGAGATATTCAGATGGATATCAATCTAGGCTGGCAGAATAAGAATAAGACCGACTCTGTCCAAACTTCACAAATACCCCAAATAAAAAACTTTTAAGCCCATGAAAACCTTTCAAATCTCACATTTCTCTGGAAGGTGAAATATCAGGGTAACACTTTTCAAGGGTTCTTGGAAAAGTGCTTAACAAAGTGCAGCAGAGTGTGATGCCATTAGTTTCACACGTATTGGTCAAAGTCAGTAGGATTCATCCTTTGAGGAACATAAATGACTGAAAGCTTTAGTGTCAAACACAGTTTCCTGCATTCTGGAGAATTTCTAAGTTTTGACTTATCTGCATCAATTCATGGTGGATGTCTTTATTTATGTAAAGGAAAACACTTTAATTTTAATTAGTTTATAAACCTTTAATAGCTCATATGTGTCACAGCAAGATTTCTGCTCATATTCAAAACTTTCTGCATATTTAAAACATGTCTAAACTATGTTACTGAAGCTGACTGAAACCAACCTGTAACCAATTATAGATATTAATCTGGTCTATTAGAGACCTTGTTAGTCAGTCATTCTGGAAAACAAGAACCTCGGGCTCCAACGTATACAGCTCCTATATTGGACAAACCTGTTTTACTTTTGTGCTTTTAGTCCATTTAGGTGTTTGTATTTTGTGATATTTGAAATGTAAATGCATGTCTCTCTGACCAACTGGAATAATGCAAATGACACTGGGGGCATATTACAGTAACCTCTGCAAATGAATTTAAGAACAGCAATGACACTGGAATACTGTTGACCATCCATCAGGGTGTCTATTGATTTTACAAGATGGATGAAGATGCTGGGACCACACAGTCTTTGTGAATGGCTTATTGATTCCATGTTAACCGCGATACTTCTCTCAGTTAGCTTTGAGTCAAACTCTTGGAATTTGTCCTTTTAGTATCCAAAATTAATTTCCTGTGGGCTTCTAAGGCAGCTGCTAGTTTTCTCCTTCAGGAAACTGAATAATAGAAGCAGGTCTCAGCTTGAATTCAGTGTCATTATAACGTATCAATATGTTCCAGACACAGTTTAACCAAAGCATGTATTCATACAAATGTTGAGCCAAATGTCATAATTTACACATTTCTATACGTGTTGCATTTCTTAAAGATCCCTCCAGGACATAAAAATACTCTGCTGTGAACAGCTGCTTTAACGCTTATCATTTTAAAACAGCGTTTTGCCAACTGCTATTCATTCCTCTAGACAGGGTTGGTTATCAGATTTCATAAAGCTCCCTCTGGACACTCAAAAGGCCACAATTGCTCCCCAGATATGATGCATCGCTCAGACGTCTGTATATCGCTCCTCGCTCTTGTCCAGATCCTCTGATTCACACCGCTGCTATATTTCTTCTCGTGTTTATGAAGATGAAGAGAAATGTCACACTGCATAGGATCAGCACTGCACCCAAAATACACCAGCTGTCAAAGCTAGCTTGAAATTAAGTTCCCTTGAATAAAGAAAGACGTTTGTAAAGCGGCATGTTTCGCAGGATTATTTCTTGGAGGTGATAATTTTCTGAGTGTCAGATGAATGACGGGAAGCAGAGCGTTCATTTGCAAACGCTCAATGAAATAAGGAACCAGAAAGAAAACATCATGTTCCTGGTGCTGGATTAACTTTAGCCCTGCAGATGTTGTTTTTCATACTGAACAAGGATAAATAGGAACTATCAGGCTCTTCTGATGGAGAAAGTACATTTAAAGTACTGCACTCAAGTACAATTTACAGGTTCAATTACAAGTACTATTTTGTACCTCTACTCCACTACATTTCTGGAAATGTAGTATGTTTTACTGAAGTACATTTATTTCACAGCTAAAATTACTGACTATTTTTAACATCAAAATGTAAAACATATGATCAGTTTATAAAATATATATTTTCATAGATTAGACATCCCCACAGTATAAATTGTTAAAACTAGCTCTACCTTGAAAATCTGTTTTTTTTTTACTCGTAGCAGCAGACATGTTTAAAATTGTAAATGTATCGCTGCCGTCTGGCATATTCCCCAAGTCTCTGACAACGGCAAACAATAAGAATAGTCTACACGCTTCTGTACTGAACAACTACCAGCCTGTATCCAATCTACCATTTGTTGGCAAAAATAATTGAACAAGTAGTTTTTAATCAACTAACCGCCTTTGTTATGTCAAATGACTTTCACTCAGGCTTCTGTGCTAATCACATCATTCAAATTCAGTTCTCATTAATATTTTAAATATGTACACAGACGCCTTAAGTTATTGGACCTTAGTGCAGCCTTTGACCACGTTGGTCACAACATATTAAGACACAGACTCAAACGCTGGGTTGAATTTTCAGGTACGGTTAGACCAACTTCTTTGACCTGCGGTGTCCCCCAGGGGTGAATCTTAGGGCCTTTATTATTCAACATTTATATGCTCCTGCTTGGACAAATCATTAAAGACAATAAGATTTCTTATCATAACATCATATGCCGATGACACCGTCATTTACTGAGACTGAAGACTGAAGCAGTATCAGATCAGTTTTATCTGCAAAAGGTAAATCACCTTTCAAAACATCACTGACAGCTTGTTTCCTCTCTACATATTCTTCTTCAAAATAATCTACTGCAGACAGATGAGTATCATACCTAAAATCCCTGGATTTGCTTCAAAACTAATGTATACTCAGCAGCTCTTTAAAGTGACTTGTGATGCACTTGTTTTATGGTTTTTAATAGATTACACTGATACGCCTGAGTGTGTCTGCATTTCCAAGAAGGACAACCAATGTGATGTTTGTGCAGCATGGAAACACATTTGAGCTTAGTTCAACTTTGCTGTCAATGAAGGGAAATGTAAAATACAAGAAAAAGTGTATGTAAATATGTGGACAACAACCGTCTGAGTTCATTAAATTAATGTGCATAACGGTAGTTTTCCTGATTTCACTGCATCAATTTACTCACTCTGTAGAAATACTACTACTGAGTTAAAAATAATGATTTGCCCTCTGTTGAGCAGCTCCTGCCTGTGCACTTGTGTTCTTCTAAATCTCAAGGTTTCATTTCTCTTGCACTTTGGAGACCTCATTATATAAAATAGTCCCTACAATCAGACGCTGAGCGCTGATTCCATCCGAAGGGAGAAATAATGCGTCAGTGAAGAAGGAAACTCATCACGTCTGAGCTACATAAACACACCGACACTGTGCACACTTCGTAGTGTCTATTAAAACCCTCAAAAGAGCTTGACTGTTGTCGGCAGTTTAATATTTTAATATGAATCCTTTCAGGGTTCAAGTGAAAGGTGTGTTGTCACCTTTTACTCCTGCACTGAGTCAGTTTATACAGACTCATTATTTTATTTATAATAGTATAAAACATTGACAAGGTTCAATCCAAGAAATGAAAAAAAACCTCACAACATTTATACAACAAATTACAATTCAATTAATAAAAATGATTCTGTGGATAATTCAGACAGACACGTTGATGAATCTGCAGCCTCCAATTAGAGAAGTGTGCTGAGGGTCATCACGCACGGTTGTTGACCTGATGACACCAGGTTACAGGCTGCAGAATAACCTCACACACCTCTACATACATCAGGATCAAATTTTCTGCCTTTTAATGAAGGAGGCGTCGGGTTACTGGGGCTCATCATATCCTCGTTTTATTCTAGGAATACATTGCAGAACAAACGCTGTGTGACCGTTTACAAGGTGAAAACATTTTATATAATAATACTTTATGTTATCACAGTAACGATCTGATGACATAACATACTCCAGCAGATTTGTCGTGATGTGTGTTCATGTTGTGGCGCTTTGTGGCATTTCCTGAAGACCAAAACTGTGTTTGTCGTTGCATTTGGTAAGGGGTATGAATTTACTAATGCTGAAAGTAATGAAAATCCACAAAAAAAAAATTGTATTGTAATTGTTAAGGGTTTTTACCTCTTAAGAAGCTGTTAATCCGCACAAAAAAGTCCTTAATTAAATAAAATGATCATTTCCCTCTGATAATAATAAAAAATCCCAACCTTGATAATACTTTTAGAGTTGTTCAATATCAAATAAGTATTTGCACAATTACAGCATGACAATATTTATTATATATTGTATTTTCCAATTAGTGAAAGTTCTCCCAATGTGTAAATCCATCATTAAAAAAGAAGTCATAACCAACTAAAGACAGAATACAATATAAATACAGATATAAATAAATAATTATTAGGTTTAACTCATATTAGTCATTAATTTATCTAATGTATTATTGTTTTTTTTATCCACAGGGCTGCGCTTATATTCACATGTAAGTGTCTGTGAGATACTTTTACCATATAATCATTTAATATGACTTCAGCTGTGACTTGATATATTGAACATATTTTAGATTATGACGTACTTGACAAGGGGTCAGCTGGTTCTCCACTTATTTTAGATTACATTGATGTATTCAGCACAGCAAAACACTGGAGAATATGTTGACACTCACAGCAGTAGTGAAACACACTCTGGATGTGTTATGTGTTAAACAGCAAAATAACAGGAAACTCTTTGAACTACCAACTGCTGCCAAACTGTTCCTGCAGACACAACTTTGTGACGAGAAGTTGAAATAGTTTTTGCCATCTGCTGCATCTGTGATGCTCAACCAGATGTGGAAAACATCTGGTGGAAAAAAAGGTTGAAGCCGCTTAGATCAGATAGTCCTAAAAAGGTGGAGTCCTCATCTGATCTTCGTCCTGGTTGGAGCTCATCTGTCTGGGGTGTTCAGAGGTGTTAGGCGGTGATAAAGGGTTGTATTTTTCCCTTAATCACAACTAATTACAGGGACACAAGACTAAAGCCACATTGGGGCTGGATTTATATAACAGTCAGTGGGAGAGTTCAGCTAAAAAGGTGGAAAATTTACCCCTGAAGTGTTAAAATGGTTCAAAGTATCTGTGCTGGTAAGTTTCTTTCAATGGGAAAAGTTTTTATTCAACTTTGTTAAAAATACTAAAGTATCAACGTCTGACAGCAGCTGCTGTAGTAGAGCTAGAATAAGGAAAGTAAACTCCAGGAACATGCTTCATTTTTCAGAAACAAATATAACATTTCTGTTTGTTTTGTGTATTAATTTGAGGAACTTACAGTCCCTTCATCACACATTTACAGTCTGTTTAGCATCAAATTCCCTCTTTGTGTTTCCCTGTTGAGCTGTGGTGGAAGTATAGGAACAAAAAGAGGGACTTTGGCTCTAAAAACACTGAAACGTTGAAACATATCTGCTGGATTTGAAGCTTCATATTAGCTTCAAATATAGCTTTAAATACATGTTTGTCAGTATGAACAGGAGGGATGATTACAGCAAAATAATTGTGTTTATTTGGACAATTGGTGAGAAAATTGTGAACCCGTCTTTTAAATTTTAATGACTAAAACTGAGAGTATATATGAATATATTATTGGAAGCATTATTCTCCATATTTGTTGAATTGTATGTTTACTGGTAGACAGATTTTTTTTAACCGTTGTTCAGTTGACCTGATGTGTACAAATCATTTGTTTTTTCCTATTATTACAATGCACACGCATTAAAAATATAAGTCCCCTTTCAGGAAATGATTAGGAACCTACGCAACTTATAAATTATGCAAACGGTAATGCATATGGATTATGTGCTATAATGAGTCATTTCCTGAAATCTGGTCTCATGCTAATTGACTCCCTCTGTCCTAACAAAACAGCTATTTATAAAAGGAAGCAGTCTCACATGAATTTTCACCAAATCAGCTTTTCATCACCTAAAAAATGTAATTTATATCGAGCAGCATCTACCACAACTTGAGGCTGAAGCCAAGTGGAAGTAGCATAAAGTGCCACCAATTCAAAAAGCCTCAACCCCTCGCTAGAAAAAGTCAATTATTCAGACCCTATAATACGTCTGCCTGTGGTCAAATATGTATAGTAGTCAACTTTGAATTGTGTCATGAATTACACACATTAAAAAAGATAATTTTGCAAGTCGAGAAAATCAGTTTGTCCTAAAACTCTTCAAAAATGTGTAATTAGCAAAAGTTGCGTAAGTGATGTCACAAGTTTCTCTCTCAACAAGCTACCCAGAGCCACTGAAGCTAACATTAACACAATGCGTGTTTCATACTGTTGCCCTGTTAGCACAGCTTAGCTAAAGTAGCTAACGTTAGCCTGTGCAGTGTGCAGCCCTCAGTATTTATTCTCAGTAAGCTAGCGTTAGCTTGTCCGATGTCACAGTGCACGTTTCCACTTATGATTTATTTGACAGAAACGTATACAGACAAACTGAAAACAGCTTTCCGGGGCAAATATTATAGTGTTTATAGCGTAAAAAAATAGATTGAGAGACTATGTCAGAGGTTTTAAATGTTTTTTGTTTCGTTGGACTCTCTGGATCTCTGACACTGAAAGGAGGTGATCCATGATTCATGTCGAGGAGCCAGTCGACAATCCAACAGTCGCTTTTTGCATGAGGAGGAAGAGCTGACGCTGAGGCTGGCGGGTGACACCAGGCAGCCGCTGATGTAGCGCCAGATGCTTCTCTCCGGTCCAACTGGAATCCCTGGCACTCTCTGTAACACATGATAACAGCAAAGTGTGCAGCTGCTGCCATTAACACGAGAGGCGCTTCTCATACTGTAGGCTATGACCTGAATACTAAACATACATAATTCCCTCTGTATGATCAATGCCCCCTTAAAAGCATCTCTTTGAGTCGTCTTTATGTTTCTCTGCTGTATTGTTGTGTCATTCTCTTTTACAATGTGGATTTCTCCTTTATCTAAATCTATGCTGTGATCATCAAGGCAAATGTGGTTCTCCTGTAAATATATGGTTCAGAGCTCTGCATTGTACTCTTTTTCAGTTTCAATATACAAAATGCAAATGCATTAAACAAAGAAAACCTGCTGAAACGGAGGGGCGTCCAAGGCCAAATAAGCTAAACAGCAGATCTAAGCACTGCCGGGTCAAACCATATAGCTAATATCTAGGGTTAAATTATTAAATTATGATATTAACTTTTTCATTGATGCTTTGAAAGAACAAAAACACTGCTTCCTCCCTTCCACAGTCCCATTTGGTAGAGTCCATGTTGGTGGAGAAAGTGGCGTTCACATGCACGTGTTCATATATGAGAGCTATTGTCAACTGGGAAGTGGAAAAAATGATTAAAAATTAAAGCTAAATAATATTCAAGATTTAATAAACAAGACTAATGGATTAAGAGTTGGCGATTAATTTTCTGTTGAACATTGGTGCATCTCTACAACACAGCAGTAAAATTTCACCTCTATGTGTACATCAGCAATGACTTTTAAAGCCTGAAAACACAGAGAGAATAATTGAGAATACCGACTGAAATAAAACTCACTCATTTTAAATTCTGTGAGGTTTATGTAAAGTTACAAAGGTGAGACACCTCCCAGGAATATAAATATCAAAAGCAGCAACATATATAATTTAATGGATTTAAATTAATTGCTGAAGAGTTAAAGAAATAAAAAATAAAAAGAAACTGAATGTCATGACTCCATGTTTACAGAAAAGGTCATCAACGTGACCTTTCTACTCGAGACTTCAGGCCGTTGGCTAATCAGCAGATAAGAAGTCGTTCAAGCACACATCAGTTAGTGAATAGGTGTCTGGATGCACTGTGACTTAAAAAAAAACATTGGATTTATCCTCCAGGATAGTGCAAATGTCAAGATCTTTACTGGAGCCTCCACACAAAGGGTTGTGATTTCCTGTTAACCTTCTACTGTATGATGTTGGCATATGGCAATATATATAACACTGATTGGCTTTTCCATAGAAGGTGGGGCATTGTTTTAAACAGTTATATATTTGGATGAGATCACATGACATTTAAACCTCCGAACGTCTCGCCGTTTCCCACACTGTCGATGACTTTGAGTCACCTAATTAAGAGTTCCTCAGTCTGCAAAGATTTCACATATCAGCAATATTTTAAAAAAACTTTTAAAAGTTATTACCTTTTTTATCATATACATCTTGTCTCAATGAAATTATTGTCTTTTTTATTCAGTAAATTAGGTACAATGTCAAACAACAACATTGTGTGACAGTGGAACAATATAAAGTTAATGGGGCCAAAATCCCAAATATGTTGCTGAAATGCATATTAGCCAGTTATTATGTCAAATAATTGCTTGGTCTATGAAATGCCAGAAAACAGTGAGAAATGTTTTCTTAAGCTTAAAATGGCCTTTATTGGTCAACCAACAGTCAAAAATCCAACAATGCTGAATTTACTATTACATAAGAAAAGAAGCAAATCCTCACTAATGACAAGCTGGAGTGTTTATACAACTAACCATCAAAATAGTTGAGAAATAACCAATATGTCATTTGCAAACATTGTAGGAGAAATGTTGTTAAATTATTTATAAAAAATCAGAATTAACAGTGGTCCAAGAATGGTGCCCTGGGGTACTTTTCATTATCGTACGTCAATAGAATTAAACACCAAAGTAGAGGCATTGTTACTGGATGTATCACAGTATTTAATGTGCATTAGCACTAAAGTTGATTTACTTACAGTATACGTTTTTTATAGTGAATATCACAGAATATATAGTAGAGTACTTACAGCTATTTCAATTATACTTCACTAATGGAATTTGCCAGTTAACAGCTTAATTTAACTGTATTCAATATGTGACATAAATACGAATGTTTTTCCACTTTCTCTAATCTAAATTGTCAAGACACATTTGCATTTTAATTTTCTAAGTTTAAATTAAAAAAAACATTTTTAACCATGAAGCGAGAATTGAAACCTGACACAATGATTTAATTCCCACCAAAACATGTGCATCACTACTGTAGACGTGTACAAGTCAATAATGTGATTTATCCAGACAACAGAGTCCAGGAATAACACTTAATCATTTACAGTAATTTTCGCAGCGCTGTAATCCCACTATGAAGGCAGTGATTTGTGAAGTGGACGGTGCAAATGGGGACACACTCTCAAATACACATTTCCCTGCAGAGTGTACACGGTATCGAGCCGTGTGCTGAACTTTATCTCATCCCTTGGTGAAACAGCTTTGCAAGGCTGATAACGAGACAAGTTTAGCAGACCTGGAGGGCAAATTTAGAAACATAATGACAATATGAGCAAGTGATTGGCAGACTAAAACGCCCCGCTATGGTTCAAAATGTCAGCACATCCGTAATGCTGAGAAAGTGGAGGCATTGTAGTATAATAAAATATAATGTGCTCAGTATTTATAAGGTAGAAATGATGGCAGATCTGCAGATAAGGTCTCCAGTAACATGATTTGTTGAACCAGAACTTCATGATTTAATCTCAGTCTGGTTTTCTGTAAACTAAATTAATAAGATAAAACCAAAGCTGTCTGTATGTAGATTCATTGTTAAGCTTAGCTTGTAACATATATTAAAATGTGGTACTTGCATGCAGGGAATCACAGTTACTGTTGCTGCTTTAGAAACATTATCTAGAGTGTGATGACAAATTCATAGGTAGATTTACGAGATGAGTGGACTCAGCAATCACGTTAGCAGACAAGTCTGCTAGATATAATTTAAGATGAGTGCAGGTGTGTTTAGTCAGTGTTTTCCATACAGACACTAATGGAATATCCTGTCCTATCATTATGGAGAGTGTGCTCTTATAACGATGGAGGTTTTAGATGTAATCTAATTTAAACAGCAGAAAAGTGAAACGCATACCTGCCTCTGTCCTCTGTAACGCACCTCTGCTGCAGCTGCAGGGAATACTGCAGTACAAGAAGTAAGTAACTGTACTGCAATACAATACACTTAAGTACTTTCCATAAGTTGCATAAGTCAGAAATGAAACCACTACTAACTTCTCCATCACCAGAGAAAGGACACAGCTGAACCAACTTTTACAAATGCTTCCCAACTTCCAACACAGAGCGCTTGTGTTCTCTCTGCTCTCTGCCTCCCTCCCATTACGTGGTCTGGATTGGTTAAGCACCATCTCCCAGAATACAAAATACCTGCGGGATAATAAACGTGGCATTTTGATCGAGGTTGAGGACGATAGCAGAGACAGTCTTTGATGGGGAGGAGGCATGAGAAACAGATAATGCGACTTGAGTGGCCTGATAAGATTGTCTTCCCTCAGGAGGACGATGATGTTGGCTCAGATCGTACTGACTTATTGAAGAGAGGTTTGTGCATCTTAACAATACTGCACAGATCAGTGTTCATGGGAACCTTTAAAGTCTCTTTATGAAGAGTCCCTTCAACGACGGTGTGAATGAAAGCTGTCAACAGCTAAAAGACACCTCTGAAGATTTAACAGTCTAGTTCTTTTTATTTACTACAGGGCTGCACTGATGTTCTGCGGTGTGTGTTTGGGCTCGTGCAACATGTGTTTTAAGTTGTTTTTATAAAGAAGGTACGACGTATAGCCTCTCTGCTCTCTGTCAGCCGTCAAACAAAGAGCAGAGAGACTAAATCACATCAAAACCATATTTCCAGTCAGGAATCGGGTTTGTTTCTACAGAAGGTAAAGAAACCTTTGACAGTCACAAAGACTTGAAATCATCTCTCTGAGACGTGTGTGTTGAGTGTAATCAACATGCAGCCTCCTGTTGGGTCTTTAATGGACCTCTGATGAAGGCAATCAAACTAATGACAGAATGTACGAGCAAGAAAGAAAGAATCTGAAAAACAATCCCGTCTTTCTCCCTTCGTTCTTTCTTCCTTCAACCAGATTTGACCAGATCCCGTCATTTCCCCCCCAGAGAGAATATTTCATTCTGTATCCTCCTCCTGTTCATCCTGTCTGAATGGACCTTTAATTGAGAGAATATATTTCTCTAAATTATGGAACGATATAAACGTGCTGTCTGTGAACGTACCTCACATGTTCTGGTGAGGCTCATTCACAGGAAGTAAAAATAACCCGTTTGGTGACTAAAATCTGACAGAAAACAGCAGAGATGTGGACACATGAGCGGCGCTCCTCCTCCTCAGACAGGGACTGTAAACGCTTGTGTCTTTCTTGTGTCTCTGCTTTCTTTTCTTCTCATTGTTGTCTGTGAAGCAGACTCATCGGCAGCAGCGCTTCTGACAGTTTTATGTCTTCTTAATTCTCACGCCGCTCCAGGATTTTCTGTTCCTGTTGGCTTCAGCGAGTCTTTCAGATACCGACAGCACATTCAGCTCAACATGAGCACATTATCCTGTTAATGTTTTCCTTTCAGTGAAGCTTCCGACTTTTAAAATAAAGTGCCAAAGTCCAGTTTAACCTTATTCTGAGGTAGACATGTCTAAACTATGAAAGCAGATTCACAAACTCTAAGAGACAAATAACACAACTGGTTGATTCATGTGTAAACAGCAAACAGTTGTTTATTTCCACATGCAGCAGTTACAGAGCAACATCATCATCGTGTGGAGTCGTGTTTGTGTCCAGCTGGTGAATCTAAGTCCAATATTCACTCTCTGTTAGCTCTGTTTCTGCTCTCCACCAGCAAACTCACTATAAAGCTCCATAAAGTCGAGACGAGCTTCAGAGTCGCTGATGATCCTTCGTAGGTTCGTCACTACGAGCCACAACCAACATATTAGACCTCATATACAGTGTGATATGCTGAACTGTATATTTATTGATCCTGCATCAGATTCTACTGAAGAAAACCTCCACAAAATTCAAACCACATAAGAAACGACGTAGGTTTAGGCACAAAAACCACTTGGTTGGGGTTAGAAAGAGATCATGGAGTTAAAATGATTCTTAAAACGTGGTAAAAATGTCCCGACATTTCAGTAAAACCTCTCCTGTGAGCTGCTGCTTGTGCATCTGCTTCCCACTTTTTGTTGAATGTTTCTGGATGAAACTCGAACCTGCGAGTCTCCTGCTCGCTTCTTCTCTCTCAGAACATTTACAGCCACATTTTAAATGAATTACTGCAGTCAAATCATTCTCCGTAAACTAATGAGCTGTACGGAGCAATCAACTAATCCTTCATGACTCACGGCAATCAGCCTGTTTCACAATCAAGTCTAACCTTCTCTGTGGCGACTGGGGATTGACGTCATATCCTGCTGCATTGTGGGTAGGCAGTTGTTCGTTTACATACAGATTGAGTTTTTGTCAGCTCTCATTCATTCATTTGTAGTTTAATTTACAATCTAAAACTAACTTCAGGGCTATATATTTTTATAGGGTTGTAAAATTTGGTTTGTCTATATTTTCCCTGTTATTAATATCAAAGACTCCTTATGCTGAAAGACAAACCTGGTTCAAAGACCTGGCATCACAACTAAGAAACCAGAACCTCAACTAATCTGAAGTATCGACACATTTATTCCATCAATTTTAATTCATTTAATCTCTCTACTCAGATTTCTCCTCATTAACGAACATGTTTTTTTTTTTATGTGCATTTTGCAGACAGGATAAAAGAGGTTTTTTTAGTTAATTTTTTTAGCTGAGAACCTGAGGATTTCCGGAGCAGATGCAGGATACAGTATTTCATGTTCATGTGCTCATATTTTCACAGATCGTTCCTGACATCAAAGCTGCTCTGCATGAATAAAAGATCTTTCCCTCACGGCAAGCCTTTGATCAAATATTTGGTGACAATCTCCTCAGCTTCCTACAATGACAGAATACATGTGATATATTATGAAAACGACGTCTCTGAAGGTGCCATTTACCAGTATCACAAAATGACCACAAATTACACTCATGTCTGTGGGGACGTTGACAGGTTCTTGAACATCAGTAACTCCGCCGTTATTCAGATGTTCTTCCACCTATTGTGTCTCAAGCAGAGATGGAAATGTTCATTGATGCTTTTACATCTTTCCTCTGAAAAACATCACTGGATCGTTTACGAGAGTCTAAAATGTTGCAGCTAAACTCTTAACCAGCTTCTCTAAAAGCTCTGCTGTGACACTGATGAATGGCTTTTCACCTGCAGAGCTCTGCATGGGTTTTTATTGTGTTATGTGTGTACGCTTTCTCTTTAAAGGTGCTATATAAATTAGTGACTTTATATTTTCTGACGTTCAGAATTCACTTTCTGCCTCATTTTCTGGTTTGGAAACACTTCTTTAATGACTTTCTGTCCTCTGAAGCAGCTGCTAATCCAGAAACTGTTTGATTTCTCGCATCAATGGTCCAGATGCTTTCTAAGCTTTTCCACCAGTAGAACGATACAGTTCAGGGATCAAAACCGACACTCAACAACAGTTACGCTTGTTAGCAGCAGTAATAACTCTATAATAGGACACATTTACACATTTTAATCTATATCTGGATCAAAGTCTGATTCTAGAGAAAAGCTTGATATTCATGTACCAGACTTTTGTCCCGTTTGTGATCAACGTAACCTGGACAGCATGGATGTTTTTCTAATAATATAGTTTTTATTCTTTTAAAATGTTTTATTTATATTTTCTATTTCTTCTAATTTATAATTTAATTGCACTGTGTATGTTCTGTCTTTATGTGTTTGTGAGGCTATATGTTATATGAATAAGGGACATATATATATATATATATATAATTACTATGTTTTTATCATGTATGCAGCTTTTAAAAACAGATACACAAATGAGACACGACTGTCTGCTTTTTTACTCAAACCGTTGTTTATTTCTGTGTGTGTTTATGGAGGATTGCAGGTGTGGAAATGCAGAAAATCTGTTTCAAATAACTTTTTTTTTTCCTTGTGGAGGTCCTCCAGACCCCAAAACATAACCGGGCGTCCATGGATGAGATGAGTGACAACGTTTGAGGGTTATCACGTGTGAATATTTGTCTTTCAGCAGAGATAAATCTTTTATCCATCGCTGTCAGATGCTAATCACACGCTCACAAATTTTGGGCTGTTTTCTGTGGTCGAGCTGCACAACATTTGAGCTTCTTCTGGATCGTCTCCTCTGTTTCAACCCCGTTATTATGTCATGTTTCCCCTCCGAGGCTGAAACATCCGTTCCACATCCTCAAAGCTAATGCACCATAATGACCAAGGCGTGGAGGACTTGAAGAGATTTATAGTTAAACGGGGGCAACAAGTCACAGATTTCTTTAAACCCTCCTGACAGAGTTAACGCATGAACTTGTAAAATAAAATCAGTCCATGTGACGTATAAATAATTCTCTTTCCCATGAAGGACCATTAGAGAGCTGCAGGAGTTCATGTGGACGATGGATTTCATCTTAACTTTTACTGAGTGTTTTTATATCTGTAAAGAAAATTTTATGGTAAAACATAAAAAATTATTGTGCTTGGAACATTAATATGTGTCTGATATTTTTTTTATCAAATATCTCCTTCTACCTCATGAAATAATTATAGAAGCTATGAATATGAAAAAATATTTCATGTCAACTATTCACTGAAAGTACGAGCGTCTTATAGGTCCATAAATAATCGTGCATAATGTAAAATTGTCAGCATTGAAAGTCATATGTCATTATTTGTATTTGAACGGCTGAGTTTTTGATTAATAAATGCCTATAAAGGGGAAAATATTTTTGATTTTTATTCATATTTTCATGTTATTTTGTCACTTTATTTGATACAGCCACATCACACGCAAAAACATCTTTTCACTTTTCAGAGAGTTTTTATCTGGTAGAGACATGAATCCCAGAGAGACTGGATAAAGAGTGATTGTGTCATCCAGCCAGCAGCTGGCGTCCCGGGAGGAACGGCTGCTTCTTCACCCGGTGACTGCCTGTAAAGACATCTGAAGGCTGCAGGAATCCGCTCCAGCAGCTCCTGCTTTAATTTGGAATAATGATTTTTCGCTGTCAAAGTATATTTATGTATGCAAACCAGCACCAGACTGCAAAATAAACACAGAAACCTCAAACATATAGATTATGATTCATTATTCTAGTGCAGTTTTTAATGCAAATCAACAGTTTGGCCACCTGGAGAATACAGGCAGACATGTGATCGCAACACAGGTTCAAATTTCATACAAAAGTGTTATTTTAAAAACTATGATCATGTGCATGTCACAACACGCAACTGTCTCCTTCCCAAACTGACTGATTTAAACTTAGATGATATGATGATAAAATGAATGACGGATGAGACATGAAAATTAGCTGAGCTGAGTTACCTGAAGAGGTGATGCTTCACAGGTTTCCTATTAAAGGAGCAGTTCAACCAAAGTCCACACAACTTTATCTCTAAAATCCACATTTAACTCCATAATAGTGTTTTATAGCCACACAATGACACAGAGGCTTCTTTTACCTCATTGGATCTCATCAACAGCGTCTGATTTGAGCTGAGGACCCATAGCAGTAAACAACAATATTATAGTACAAAGCTCAAAAAAGTTTATTTCTTTCTAAGATTCAAAGGTGCAGTCAGCAATAATCCAGTAACACTTGTCTCTGCTGTTCATAAACATATCATCTGTTCATATTTGTCATAAATGCTGCTACCAACTCCCGACTGTTGTTTTAAAACGCACACAAGTTGTGAACTCGTCCTTTTTTTCAGGACATAAAAACTCAAATATAAAGAGAGAAATTAGAAACAAGAGTATGACAAGGCAAACAGAGCAATGATTAAAGTCCCTCGCTAAAGCTTGCAGCGTTATCCGAGCATTACAAAGGAAAACACTTGACGCCCGGCCTCCTACGGCCTGAGGCTGGAGAACACAGCAGACAGACAAACGCTCGCTGCTTTCTCAGCCTCACAGCACCAATCACAACAACTGGCATTCTGTTAATTAGGCTTCACCAGCTCGTAACCCAGCGAGGATGCTGTACATGAAATAACTCCCTGGAGTCTCTTCCTGTATAAAGAAGTTACATGGGTGGAAAAGTGCTTAATAAATATATTCATAGATGCACCTCCTTCCCCTTTCAGACATGGAGGATGTAACATTTCTGGCTTTTTGTCATTCAGACAGTATTTCTTGTACGTTAATGTTCCCTGCTGCTTCAGAGACGCATGTCTGGATAAGATTTGACAGAAGGTGAGCGAGAGGACAGCAGGGGGTTAAAAATGTCCCGATGAGGAGGATGAAGAGGATGAAGAGGGTTTCTTACTGTTTCACTGATGAATTTGAAATGTCAGTGATGCGTTCAGGAACAGTTTGTTTCATAATCATCAAACTTCTTTTTACAGCTTCGTCCAGAAACATATTGATGCAGAACAATCGATTAAATATCAGTGGAAACATACACCAAAAAAAAATACAGTATCTATGTGTAGCATGGTGGTGGCAGCATCAGCCCCAGAGCGAGATGGTGGTGGCAGCAGGTGAAGCATGGTGGTGGCAGCATCAGCCCCAGAGCGAGATGGTGGTGGCAGCATCAGCCCCAGAGCGAGATGGTGGTGGCAGCAGGTGAAGCATGGTGGTGGCAGCAGGTGAAGCATGGTGGTGGCAGCATCAGCCCCAGAGCGAGATGGTGGTGGCAGCAGGTGAAGCATGGTGGTGGCAGCATCAGGCTCTGGGGCTGTTTTTTCTTCACCTGGAGCTGGAGCCTTAGTCAGAGGGACTTATGAACAGTCAGGAGTCTTTAAGTTTTTCAGTTCGATGTGTTTTCTAATTACACGGTGCAGGTTATAGGTCACATTAAAGGTGGAAAAAGTTGTGAAATGATTTATCTTGATTATTTATAAACCTGCCATTTGAACAGGGCTGTGGAGACCTTTTATATCCGCTGCATATTAACATGTACTGCTTTTATTTCCAACCATTTAAAAATAAATAAATAAATAAATTGGGATTGGGGGTTATTCATTTCAGTTAAAATCACATTTTTAATAAGAAGCTTTATTTTAGCGATTGTATCGTTAAATATTAAATAAGCAGTCAACCTGAGTGTGTAATTAACCCTCAGCATCGCTGACAATATGCTCATGAATATATGATGATTATGAACTCGGCACAAAAGTATCACTGCCTCATGATTAATGTGTTTTTTTAGCATTTCATCCAGGAAAAGGAGCCGATTACAGAGAGATATGTGTGATGATTAAATACCATTTCAATATTTCATCAGCAATAAGCAAAGAAACAGCTCTGTGTTCTGTTTGTAGTAACTTTACTTTAACGAGCAGAGAATGGAGAAGTTAAGAGCCATAAATCTGCACCGTGACCTCTGTTCGATCTATCAGGGTGAGATCAGGTTTCCAGAGACGTCAAGATAAACTGCAATCAGAGGAGAAGAACCAAGAGGCCAGCAGCAGACAAACAGGAAGCGTTCAGCTGAAAGGTTGATGCTCCTCATGGCTCCAGGCAGAGACTGAAACAGGCTCAGCGTCTCAGAGGAGCGTCCAACATGACCGCCTGAAGAGTTGGACCATCAGCTCCAGACGCAGGAAGCAGAGAGCAGCAAAGCTTTATCCAAGGTGACTATGAAACCCAAAACTATGAAAATATATTTCCCTTTCAGTAAAAAAGATGTGTGGAAATGTTTTGTATGCAGCAAATGGATTTTCATTAACTCATAAAATAAATATCAGGAAACATTAGGTCCCGTCTTCAGGTTCCTCCTCACTGCCAGGGTGACACCGGTGCTGTCTGTCCCTGAACGCCTCACCGTCGCGTTCACTGTCAGTAGCAGATGTGTCCTGTCAGGCCTCATTGACAGTGACTGTGAGATGAGATAGATCTCGATTGAGGACTCGGTTATCAATCAATCACAATCAGAGGACGTCAGATGGTCAAACCTGCGCCGCCAACGGTAAAAAGTGGCCTAAATGTCGCCGTCACAGAGGTGGAGGTTTAAACCCCTCAGCAGACAGAAATGAGGGTGAATCTCTCTGGATTGCATTAGTATTAGCAGGAGAGTTCAGAAAGATGATTTCCTTCCTGCACGCTGGAAATTTCAGTCAGCCATCCGGACAGAGAAGTAATTTCCTGAGAGACGGTGATAAAGCGCTGACCTGCCACTCTTTGTCACCCACAGCGCAGCAGAAAAACGCCACAACTGAAAACACAAGAGGATCCGACTCACTCACAAACATTTGTCCTTTTCTTCACCTCGTCTGTCTCGGCCTGTTTTATAACTACTGTGTCACCTCGTTTATATTCGAGAATCGGCTTTATTGGCACCAAAACAACAAAGTCGACATAAACATATGACATATTATGTACAAGCCAGTAGGTAAACAAAAACAGATGCACACAAACATATGAAAGTCATCGCAGCCTTTTTAACATGATGGTGTATCATATCATCATATCATATCATATCATATCATATCATATCATATCATATCATATCATCATATCATATCATCATATCATATCATATATGTTAAAGCTTCCCTGCTGCCTCAGAAATGTGAGTTAACTGAAATTAAGTTGAATAATTAGTCCAAAGTTGTTTCCTGAGTTGTCAAACTGATAAATTATGTTTAAGTTTGATAAATCAGAAATACATATTTATGTTCTTCTGAAATATTTTTGCATGATTTACAGTTAAAAACTCCTTTTTTTTTTTTTTATCTTGTACTGGCCCTTTAGTTCAGCTCCTGTCTATTTAAGCCCGTTGGCCGAAGTCTGCACGTTATGAAACAAACTATAATATCTGAACTATATTCTTCCTCCTTCTTCACTACAAATATAAACTTATAAAATACACATTGGAGCCCAAATCAGATCTGAAATGTAACATGAAGCCTTCAGAGTACTGAAGTCAGTATGCATTGTTCTTATTATTATTAATATTAATAATAATAATAATATTACTATATAAAACATACCAACAGCTACACTGTTAGTGTATTTAGGATTTGGGACACAGCTTCATCTGACTTGTCGCAGCAGGAAAATCTCAGGTGGAACTAATACCATTAAGGATGTGTGTATCCTGCTCAGGTGCATCAGGTGCGTCTCGCTGGGAACGGCGCCATCATTAATGCTATTAGTTCCACCTGAGAGTTTCCTGCTGCGACAAGTCAAAATGATAAAAGCTGTGTAAACTTCTTCTATACTGTGCTTACAGCAGCATTTTGTCCCGAGTATTTAAAGCCAACAATTCCTGCTGGTCAGTAGTTTTAATCCTCCGTATGCATTTTTCATACTTCCACCTGTGTTATGTGCATCAGTGTGTTGAACGAAGCCTCACTCAGCCCTGTTTTTACTTCCTGACCGCTGTGTGGCTGCACCTGAACATTTGAGTAATTATTGCGTTCTGGTTGTGACACTTTGAGTTTTGCACTGAGCGTCAGGTCGAACAGCGTGCTCCTTCAGAAGGCTTCTGTGTTTGTGACGGGACATTTTAATAAACGTCTGTGAGAGTTTGACGTCTTGGTGCATCAGTAGATTCTTCTTCTGATGAAATGGTTAGGAAGTAAATTTAAAAGCTGCTGTCATTTCACAATATGTTGAAAAAGACAGGATGAGCGCCACAACAATGACATCATCCACAAACAACTAATCCCACAAAAAGACCAAAAGCAACAATGAAATGATCTATTGATGTGTGTGATGCATGTTATTCTGTCCTCAGTTATTAGATTAATAACAGCAAGTCTTATCTTTTAATGGAAAACGTCTTATTGCCTCTGGTCTTCTGTTTAATTAGTCAATACACAAAATGTATTCACGTCCAAGAGTCAAATCAAGATTCAGATAATCAGATTTTCTCAGTCGGAGTTACCGTGTTGACATCGACGCTATGTACAAGTTGGAAACTCGGAATTACGGTAATTCTGATGTGACATTAAAGCAGCACCACGAGCCAATCAATCGAATCAATCATAATCAGATGAGACCAGATTTATTAAAATATAACCGAACCCGTTGAAATGGTACAAAAAGAACAATCTGCCCAAATTAAAAAGTATGGCAACACTTCTATTCTATTCTATTATATTCTATTCTACTCTATTCTATTCTATTCTATTCTATGCTTTCACATTGCCTTGAACAGTGGCGGCAGGCTGAAGACATTCTCACCAACGCAGGCGGCATTTGGTCGTACAATGCTCTGCTGATGAGGGTCGCAGCAGATTTAGCGGAAAGCTTAATCCCTGTGAACAGCAGCTCTGTGGTGACGAGTTGTGCATCGTCAGCAGCACACCGAACTCTCCTGGAGGCCTTTTCCAATGTGCTCTGTCACGTCTGTGGTTAATTAACAGTCAGAAAACTTAAATTACACCTTCTGCAATCTACAAAAATAAAAAATAAAAAAGACTTATAGTAGGAGTGAGCTGTAGTTTGCATCAAAGTTTGCACTTGTGTCATAACTCAGTTTGTGCCTCTCAGGTATTACTGAGAATAGACAGACAGCTGCCGTAAAGACATTAATGTCCCAAATGTAACGTCTCGTCTGTTTATCGTTGAGACGTCCGTCCTCTCTCCGGTAAACACACGTAGACGTAACACGTAGACGTTAGCGAGCAGACGCTCTCTCGTCTCTCCGGGTCTCTACATGTGTCCGTTGCCATTGAAATTATCGATTCTGCTTATCAATACGTTTGTGAAGTTTTTCTGTGTGTGAGGCCTATACAGGTTTTCAGTGTCGACGCAGCTGTTTTATCAATTATCTTGCATGCTGATGAATATATGAAACATAACTGGTAGATGAGATAAATGGTCCACAGCCAAAGGTTAACTGCTTTAACTAATCTGAACGTCTCGTGCCTGTTTGAGGGAGCGGCGCCGCGCTTAAACTTGCATCGGGAAGCAGTCGTTATTTTCTTCGCCTCAGACTCGGTTTAAGTTGTTTAATGCTGTAATATGAAGGTCAGCCAGTCACATCTTATGCTAAATGAAGACGAATGTAATATTTAATAGTTTCTGGACAATAATGGAGCTCTGCAGAATAAGGAAACACACTCGGACACACACAGAATATTTGCTGCACATGGGATTTGTTGTCAATAAGAAAAATCGAACATCCCCGGAGTCTTTTCCTCGTGCTGCAGAACGGCTCCACATGCTGTATCATTTACAGTTAACTGCCTCCTCCATCACTCACTGTAGAAATGTGCATTGATGAAAGGAACAGTGTCCCCTGGTGAGTCTCTCGTCTTTTCACGGTCCTTGTGCGACTCAGACGGCTCAACTCATTTAAGGCTCATCTGAGCAGTCGAGCGATTAGCGATGATTCACATTTAATGTGCCGAGCTTGAAACAGGGTCTCCCACCAAGTGTTCAGGCTGAATGAGAAGTGAATATTAGAGGCTGGACTTTATTTAGGTTTTATTCTCTTTGCACACTGCTGCTGCTAAACGTGTGACTCACACTGAGCTAAACTATGTCGAGTCTCGGCCGCGTTTTTCTGTCATTTATGAACAAGTTAAAACGAAAGCTGTCTGCATGTCGCTTCATCACTGACTGATGCATAAAGGAAGGAGAATCACGCTGTAATTACAGTGAATGTGGTCATTGAATGCAGCTTCTGTTGTTGCTTTGTGTTTGTCTGTCATGACAAATGCTGCAGACTTGACTCAGAATCACTTCTGGGACTTCAGCGAATCTCTAAAGAGTTTATTGAAGACAGTGGAGGTTTTCTCAAAGCTCATATTTCCTCATCTTAATAGAAATAATTGAATAGATGCTGGAAGATTGGTAGCACGAAGTAGATTTAATTGAATTGCATTTTAACTGAGAAATGTTTGTTTTGGGACCAGGTGAGGTGAGGAGCTAATATTTCTGCTGTCTACATTGTTTTAGCCTATTATTTTGGTTCGTAGCAGCAGGTATTAGCAGCTTCATCTCAGTGCAGAACTTTTGTGGGTTCGGATGGTTTCAGTCATGCTGTTTTATTCGTGCATCATTTTCACATTACTGCACTAATGTGAACTAATGTCCCGGGTCCCAGAGCAGTTGCCTCTTTGTGTGTTTTTGTTGTTTTTTTTTTCATAATCTTGTTTAGCTCAGGGCATGTTCTGCTGAATATATAATATGTCTATAATAAGGCAAAACACAAAAGGCCTCAACATCCTCACATATCTGGATCAATTCTGCCTCCAGCCGCCAGCATACCAACAAGCCATCATTAAAATCTTGTTTTCTCCTTCACAGATGTGCAGCCTGCACCTGCGCCGGTCGGAGTCGCCTCTGTGCTCTACGGTGTAATGATGTGTGATCCTGGTACATGCACCAAACACACAGCAACCACAGCATCTCATTTAATGTATAATGTTTATTATGTGTGTTCATATTTGACTGCGTTATGGCTCCAATAACGCATCTCTCCTTCAGATAATGTGAACCAGTGGGCAGCAACTTTCTATCAGTAACGAGCATGATTAATTGCTACGTATGTATATATATATATATATATATATATATATATATAGTTAAATTGTTCTTTCAGCATATTCTTGATGGTGGTTGGTTCAGTGGCCTAAAACAGCCCAGAGGAACATGATGAATACTCTGTATGGATTCAATGAGATGACATAAAGGTTTCATAGAAATAATGAGTATACGCCATATATGCTCTTTATAAAACGTGATGCTCAATAATTAGTTTCAGGCACAAAGAGCTTCATCAGGCGTCATTTTCTTCTGGTTTGTAGTTCATCATAATATCTGCACTCATCCTCTGTGCCTCAACAGCAAAAACAGTGTTACTAATCAGATAAAACTATTTTTTTTTATTAGTATTATTATTATTATCATTTCTGCTGTTAAGATCCGCCTCTGAATCTATTAAGTTATTTCTACTTACTTTCCAGCCGTATACAAACTTATATTAACAGGTTGATTTGTAATTGAGAACTGCAACAATTTGACTGATTAAATGAGCTAGCTAACACTGTGTCTGAGTTTGAGCTAGTTAACACCGTGTCTGAGTTTGAGCTAGCTAACACCGTGTTTGAGTTTGAGCTAGCTAACACCGTGTCTGAGTTTGAGCTAGCTAACACCGTGTCTGAGTTTGAGCTAGTTAACACCGTGTCTGAGTTTGAGCTAGCTAACACCGTGTCTGAGTTTGAGCTAGCTAACACCGTGTCTGAGTTTGAGCTAGCTAACACCGTGTTTGAGTTTGAGCTAGCTAACACCGTGTTTAAGTTTGAGCTAGCTAACACCGTGTCTGAGTTTGAGCTAGCTAACACCGTGTTTGAGTTTGAGCTAGCTAACACAGTGTCTGAGTTTGAGCTAGCTAACACCGTGTTTAAGTTTGAGCTAGCTAACACCGTGTTTAAGTTTGAGCTAGCTAACACCATGTCTGAGTTTGAGCTAGCTAACACCGTGTTTGAGTTTGAGCTAGCTAACACCGTGTTTAAGTTTGAGCTAGCTAACACCATGTCTGAGTTTGAGCTAGCTAACACCGTGTTTGAGTTTGAGCTAGCTACACAGTGTTTGAGTTTGAGCTAGCTAACACAGTGTTTGAGTTTGAGCTAGCTAACACTGTGTCTGAGTTTGAGCTAGCTAACACCGTGTCTGAGTTTGAGCTAGCTAACACTGTGTCTGAGTTTGAGCTAGCTAACACCGTGTCTGAGTTTGAGCTAGCTAACACCGTGTCTGAGTTTGAGCTAGCTGTATTTGAGTGACGTGTGAAGAACAAACAGGGATGTAACAGTGGACAACAAAATGCTAAAATAAACTCGATGCTTCACCGTCACTGTTGTGTTTGCATTCGATACAAACCGGATCAGATCATCCTGGATCTTCACTAACTGCCGGGCGTTTTCTGTGTCTGTAATGAGATATTTTCTGAATTATTTCTCCCCTCCTGGGGCTCAGGAGTTTCATTAAATCCGTTTATCTTACAATAGGACTGGCTGCTCTGCCGCGGTACTCATGTCAGCTCCCACTGGGTCTTTTTGGCTGTAAAAATATCTTCCGAGTACAGAAACATGTTTTGCTTATTAGCCATTCCTACCAAGCCTTCAACCTCTAAAACCCAGAGACACTAAAGCAACCCTGACATTTCTGATGTGGCATGAGAATGTCATTAAATTAGAGCAATAGCCCTGATTCAACGGTTACGTAAGTTTTTTATGAGCTAAAACCTAAACTCAGCTGCTCCACTGCTTAGAATAACAAAATGAACCCTGAACACACTTTTCACTCCAACTTCAGATGCACAAAATGCTCTATGCAGAAATTATCCCTGAGCGGTATCCCTGTGCAGAGTCAGAAAAGATCACCTGCAGAGACCTTTTGACTCATAAACTGTAAAACAAACACACTGCTGGAAAGTGGAGAACAATCTGCAACCAACCTCCACGTTTTAGTTGTTCTTTAGTTTACCTTGTAAATAAAAAACAAAGTATTATAAGGAAATGGACGCAGATTAAAGGTACTGGGTACTTAATTCATTCAAACTGAAATTCATTTAAAAATCAACAATTCAAGAAACTATTAGATTAATGGATTATAAGATGCAGTATCAATTAACATTTGCTGTCATTGTCCACACATAAGGTGCACTGTTGATGTTTGAGAAAATTTTAGATGCGCCTTATAGTCCGAAATATACGGTACCTAAATGTGTATTTCCCTCATTTTAAATTGTATCACATGATCTTGCTCATCAATACCCATGTGCAATAAGTAAACAATAACAATAAACAGACTGTTGACATGCAGGAGCCCGTATTTATAGCCACTTTTAACCGTTTGCATCCAGGTGTGTTCTGGGCAGCTGTAACCTGTTCGTTGTCTTACAGGGAGCATTTTTTAAAAAGGTTCACATGAAGTTTTGGAAGTTTAAAGTTTAACATCAAACATCGTGTCAGGATATAAATGACAAACAGCTGACTCTCTTTGTTAAAATACACCAGAATCATAAACAGTAATAAATCAATCATTAGATAAGTGATTTTTTCTTCTGTGATGGAGGTTTCTTACGTTTAGGGAAAAAGCACGTACAGAAATATCTCTGTAAAGAGCCCGTCTGCTGTCCAGCGTGTCTTCTGCTGAATGAAGGCTGTGGGTTAAGTGATCCTCTGAGGTACAAAACACCATCGTCCGTTGTCAGCGATAAACCTGCGACTTTCTGCAGAGTGAAGCACTTAACGCTGCAGCCACTCCAGTATGACGGCTGTAGGTCGCCATTAAGTCACAGCAGCGGGTCACTAATATGTTTTCTCCAGGCAGAGCTGCGGTGTACAATCATGCCTGTTAGTTATTAGTGGCAGTTGGTGCATTTTATCGTCCCTGAGAAATCAGAAGCAGCTTCGGCCTGTAGAGACGCGCAATATCTGGTCTCCTGAGAGATTTCTTTTTGATTTAGATTAAAGGGGACTCGTGCAGTTGACCTCAATGCACATCGGCCATCCTGCTGTTTTCCCTGCAAACATGTCACAAACTGCACAGCAGAATTATCATTTTATTAAGAAAATAAGACTCATGACGTCGACGTTGAGAAACGAATCTACAAACCAGCCAAAGAAGTTCAAAGTCAATAAGCCACAAGGTTCATTGAGTTGTATTGAGTTGAGTATTTACTGTGTCTGTCATAAGTTTCCATCAGTGTTTTATTCAGCACGGTCGTTGCTAAGATTGCTGATGTGAATGAGCAACACGAAAAACGCACTGTTGGATTTATAACCTTCATCCCACCAGAAAAAACGTTATATGTCAGGAAATATGAGTAAAATATCCAGCTCAACAAAAACATCAGTGATTAAATGAGTTTAGTGGTAGAAGTTTTAAAATATCGCGGCTGTTTCAGTCTTATACTGGACCTCTGGGAGACGTTACAAGTCAGGAAAAATAAAATATGCAGGAGGGAAACTGAAAAGTAAAGAAAAATAACAGACTGCTGGATTCCTTCAACGTCCTGTCGCTCTTACGTATTACCAACATGAAACTTTCTACTTATTTTTAGCAAATAAAAGAAAAATATAGAGGCTGCTCCTAAAAAAGGAGCTATACATCCTTACTAAGTGTTCATAAAAGCCAATAAGCCATTTTTTTCAGGATAACCATCGCTTAGGAACGGTTTTAAAAGACGGTCTGCAGAGTGACTTCTCTGCCCAGCAACACAACACAAGGCAGAAGATCAGTAACACGGTCCGTCACTGCAGCCACATGCCAGCATCTCACAGTAATAAACCATCTGCCTCCACTGTTTGTCTATGACTCCAGCTTTTCCTGCAGATGAGCATCGCTGCTAAACAACATTTTCAATAGTCGTAAAGATGTCAGAGTCTTTAACAGTAAAGAGATGAAACGATCCAACATCCAGACTCTTCTCCTTATCTCCAACGTGATAATGCATAATGTTTACTTCGTATTGCCTTCAGTTTGAGCTGTTATATGCAGTAAATGTTTCCCTGTTTAAAATGCTCAAAGTACAAACAGCGTTATGAAAGGTGGTGACATTTGTTAGATGCAGTTTTGTTCACCAAATATAGAAAACTATGAAATTAGTTATGAATAAGTGCTGTATATGAGCCAAATGTTTGTTCATGCATATTTAAAACCTTTTGTTGTTTTGTTCTTTTTTTTTAAATACTAAACACATTAAAAACACAAAATATAAGAACTCGTACAGGAAACCAAATGAAGCCGATTTAGTCCCTTTTGTCCGTTGTTGTCTGTGCAACGGTTGGTTGGCTGGTTTGTTCACACTGTTCACGGACAACTATGAAAAATAAAAACCATCAAGCAGCATGAAGCCGTGATTCTGTGCACGCTACACATTTGTTAAACCAGTAAAAGTTATATTTAAGAATCGCCTCCAGGTTATTACCTCCATGTCCTCTATGTGCATGAATTGCATCCTTAATGTCGTCTTTATAATACATGGATTTATCTTCAAAATCCTCAAGAACCGACCCTGACAAACATCGAGCGCACACCTGTCCTGCAGAACATGTTTGAAGACACTTCACGCTTGTACTTCATGTACTGTACACGCAGGTGTTTTATTGGTAACCTTTTCTTCCTCTGGTTCAATAACCGCAGAACCCATTAAATCTATTGAACCACTCGCATATTGCTTCCTCATCTGTGCTCCAACGTGATCATCATCAAACTTAACACAGACTTATTATATATCCATAACATCCACGTTTATTACACAACAGCAGCTGTTCAGCCAAACGTGTTAAAGGTTTTCAACTCAACAGTGAAGGAAATTAAATGTATTTGCATATTAATAGAAGAGAAGGAGTAGATGTCATTTTATGGATTTTAAAGTGGTAATTATATTTCTCTAATGTGATGATGAGCCTCTTTCTGCAGAATACAAACTCTTCAGTCATCCTGATGTGTCATATTCATATTTGTTTTCACATTCGTCTGTGTTTATGTGAGTATATGTGATGGTCCCTCGTTTAATCCTCAATCTGTCCTGGAGCAGTGCGGCATTCTGGGTAATTTCCTGCTCCTGTAGGTGTGGAAGTCAGTCTCTGCACTTCCTGTTCTCTGATGGATTTGTCCCTGTATGACTACTGAACATCAAAAAGATGCTCGTTCATCACTGATACAGTACCCGATGGTACTCGCAGTCGTGTGAATGACTGGTGATCCTCTACAGAGACGACATCTCACTCTGTTGCAGCTGTTGTAACGACAGAAACACTCTTGATTGATTGTACAGTGGTGTTACAGAGTGGAGCATCTTCACTTTGGTCCAGTTACTACAAGTTACTGACTGAACATGTTAATACTGTAATACTTGTACTTTACTTGAATATTTCCATTTTATGCTACTTCATACTTCTGCTCCGCTACAGGAATGATCGAGTATTTTTACCAAAGTGAGTGAATAGTGAGTGTATTCTTAGATTTTTGATTGAATTGAGTATTTAATATTATGTGTGAAGTTAAATATATTAATACTATTTATCTATCTAATAAGATTGATTATGTTTCCTGAGCTGCTTTCATACAACCGACCTTCCATTTAAATTGGCTGAAGGAGCTGTAAATGGTGAATGTGCATTTATACGGCGTCTTTCTACTCTTCCCACCACTCAAACGCGTCTCTTTCACAGCGTTTCAGAGTTTATTAAACTCGTTCTTTTGTTCAGACACATTAAAGCTGCCGTCAGATAAATGTGTCAAAGGATCACATTTATTATTTCAATATTTATTATGCAAAAAAAAAGAGAGAAAAGAATCAGTTCAATAAATATTATTAGTTTATTATCAGAATTTCATTTTTGAAGATCTGAGTTTTTATATCATAAACAAAGACATTTGAATTGATTGATTTGATTTGAAACTATTTCCCACCAACAGGAAGAAACCTGAAGTGCACCGGCGGTTTCTCTCTTTGCTTTCTGTTTACCAGGAAGTCGTCCCTCTCAGACAACAATAAAACCTGCAACACCCCCAGCAGGCTTTGCTGCTGCTGCTGCTGCTGCATCACAAACTAAAACGTGTCTGTTTGCAGACTAATGAGGTGAAATGTGTCCAGTCACATCCTCTCACGCTACACCAGACGCTCTTATAAAAGCTCTTTACTGAATATTCATGTTCCTTTGTTGTGTTAATGGTCCGACTTTCCCGTAGAGATGATTTAAGTTTCCCTCAACCTTATCTCACATCAGAGGTCGTCTTTTAGCATGCAGCAGCACGTTTCAACGTTCGACATAAAAACATTGTTCAGAGCCGTTTCTGTCTTTTCAGCCAGTTTCATATTTTCTCTGCCTCGTGTGTAAAGATGATGGATTAAAGTCAGAGGTGAGATTTATGTACCTCACAGGCTGCTTTAAAGGGGGATTTAACTTGTTTTAATGCCTTCACCAATATTTAATCATTTATGGTTTAATTCATAACTGTTATTATGCTGTTTGAGAGGTTTGAAACGACCTTCTGGCCCAATTTGAAGTAATAGTATCAATACTTAGATATAACATATCTAGGTGACACACGACTATAAATGAACTGTTACCCTGTTTCTGTTTCATTTGAATTGCTAAGTATCTTGTTTGCCGAGGCGTGTTTGGTTGACGCTGGAGGTTCAGTGTCCAAAACAGAGAGTATTCAACCTCTGGGGATCATGACTATGCAGCAAACCTCGGAGCATCCTGGCCTGTAGCTGTTGGGGATAAATCTCTGGATCATCGGATAAACTGAAAGGCAGAATATAAAACAGCGAAAACAAACCCAAACATCAAAATATCCTTTAAATACAGCAGACTGAGGTGAATCAGTAACCTGAAACCAGCAGCAAAATGATGGGGAAAGATTTAATAAACCCAGAGCATCATTAAACATCATTAAAACACAGACCTGGTGCTGATTTAATAAACACTCTGCATGCAGTTCATCAGGCAAATATCATAACAACATGTAAATAACAGAAAATCACATATATTCAATTCATATAAAAGGCATGACATGTTGGTGGAGGCTGAAACGTTTAGTTTTCCCTGCAGATGCAGAGTTCAGACTGTGCAGAGGATCAGTGGAGCCTGTTGGCAGCAGCCAGCTGGATCACAGAGGAACATGATGGAGGAAATGCTGCTGTGAGCCATGAACCGACTGAACCTGCACCAGGTGAGTAATTCACTTATTCGCTTCCTGACTTTAATACTGTTAATGAGTCTTTGTCCTTCTTAGCTGATTATATAAAAACATCCTCAGTTATTATAAAACTCTTGTTTTTGTGGATTTGATGTTTTGTGTTTTTTAACCTTTTTTAACGTTTCTTCTTTTATGAGTTAAGGAGGAATCTCAGACATCACTTATAGAAAAAATACATTACAAGTTCCCTTTTTAATATGCTTTAAATGTACAATAAGTCCAGATTGGTCAAGACATCAAGTCACCTGCCTGCTGAGACAGAACCTGGTTCGTCCCGGGTTCGAAGACATATCGAGAAGTCAAATACATGTCCAATGATCAGGACTCTGACTTTATTCTTTATTGTTTATGTTATAGACTTTAATTCATTTAAAATAATCTTCGCCACAAGCAATTAAAAACAGTGAAATGTCACAAAAAAACTGCAGACAAACTTTTGATAATTTGATAATTATGTAATTAAATTAAATATAACCTGATACAGGTGTGATTTACAGGTGATGCAGTAGAAGCTCTGTCTGTCTGCCTGTCTGTCTGCCTGCCTGTCTGTATGTCTGCCTGTCTCTCTGTCTGTCTGCCTGCCTGCCTGCCTGCCTGTCTGTCTGTCTGTCTGTCTGTCTGTCTGTCTGTCTGCCTGTCTGCCTGCCTGTCTGTCTGCCTGTCTGTCTCTCTTGTCCTCTGCTGTACTTTGTCTTGAAATGGCACGCCAGTCCCCTGTCGGCCACGCGCGTCCTCGGGCACCAGCAGAACATAAAGTGAGCTGCGCGCGCACTGGGCTCAGCAGTAAACCATTAACCGTCAGCGGTGAGACAGGTGTCGTGAGGGCAGAAGAGAAAACACGCGGCGGCGTTCAAACATGATCTGCGGGGACTGTGCGCACCTGACCGCGCTGGAAGCCTCTTTTCTCCGGGAGCGCAGGAGGTGATGCGCCCTGCAGGACTCGGGTTGGGTGTGTTACTGGAGAGGATGGCGGAGCAGCGGAGCCACAACACCACGACCTCTTGGAACCAGTCCGCTGCGGGCCAGGACCGGTTCAGCAGCCTGGATGACATCGACGTGCCGGCGGACGGCTCCCCGACGCTGCGCATCCTCATCTCCATCGTGTACTCTGTGGTGTGCGCCGCCGGGCTGGTCGGGAACCTGCTGGTGTTCTTCCTCATGAAAGTCCGGCGTGGCAGGAAGAAACGCTCCAGCATCAACCTGTTCATCCTCAACCTGGCCGTGACGGACTTCCAGTTCGTGCTGACCCTGCCGTTCTGGGCGGTGGACACGGCTCTGGACTTCAGCTGGCCGTTTGGAAACGCCATGTGCAAGATTATCCTGTCCGTGACCGTCATGAACATGTACGCCAGCGTGTTTTTCCTCACTGCCATGAGCGTCACCCGGTACTGGTCCGTGGCTTCGGCGCTGAAAGACCGGACCCGGCGGCGGGTGTGCCCGGTGCGCTGGGTGATCGCCGGGCTCTGGGTCTCCGCCACGGTGGCCTCTCTGCCCACCGCCATCTTCTCCACGGTGAAGAGCGTGGCCGGGGAGAGGCTGTGCCTGCTGGGCTTCCCGGACGGCCAGTCGTGGCTGGCGCTGTATCACCTCCAGAAGATCCTGGTGGCCTTCGTGTTCCCCATGCTGATCGTCACCGTGTGCTACCTGCTGCTGCTGCGCTTTGTGCGCCTGCGGAGCATGAACAACAACCAGGTGAAGCGCAGGTCCAGAGTGACCCGCTCGGTCACCATCGTCGTCCTCTCCTTCTTCATCTGCTGGATGCCCAACCACGCCATCACCTTCTGGGGCGTCCTGGTGAAATTCAACGTGGTCAACTGGGATAAAACGTACTACATGGTGCACACTTACGTGCACCCGGTGACCGTGTGCCTGGCGCACACCAACAGCTGCTTGAACCCGGTGCTGTACTGCCTGATGCGCCGGGAGTTCAGGAAGAAGATGAAGGATCTGTTCTGGAGGATTTCCTCGCCCACAGGTGCGAACACCTGCCACCTGCGGCCGTTCTCCGGGACGGTGAGAGCGGAGCCGGACGACACGCAGATCGTGATCCCGCTGAATAACGTGGAGACGGAGAACTACCGGCTGTCCGTGCTGACGGACCAGTGCGACACGGACGCGCTGCAGAGATAAACTTCTGACTCATGATCCGCATTTGAATGTTGGTGGTTTAAATAAAATATAAATATTCTGTTTCTGTTTGCGGTTTTTATTTTGGAGACTGCGTCAAATCCAAAACGATCCAAACATTCACGCGTGGCGCATTTTTTATTTTTTTTTTGTCTTTACATTAAAAGGATTTTTTTTACACTTTATCACAAATGAAATGCGTGAAACATGACAGGAAAGGACGTAACACTTGTGCGTAATTTACGCAGCTGGCAGGACGCGCGCTGCTGCTTCACCTGGCTGCGCAGGTGACAGCTGACTCTTTATTATATAGATGGAGTCCAGACTCAGCGTCACATTCAAAGCTGATTTTCCTCTAAAGTGCTCTCTGTGCAGACTTCATGTTGGAGCAGAGGACGCTGCAGGAGAGACTCAGTCTGCTGCTGCTGCTGCTGCTTCAAACATCTTTCTGTGGAGTTTTATTGTTGTGGCTGGTGTGTAAAATGTACAAGCTTGAGTAAGTGAATGTAAAAACAAAAGCCAAAGCAACCTTTAAAAAAAAAACAATGTTTGGAGAATAAAATGTTCCATTTGTGTTGATATGAAATCAAGTGTTAGATGCTGTAACAGGTCAGAGGCGTTCAGGGGTCGTAGTAAAGTCAGGTGTTCACACGCCAGCAGGCCTTGGGCTGTTCATGTTTTCATGCACTTAGCTTCTAGAAATGCATCACAGCTAAGTCTTCAAATTCATGTTGAAAATGTGCAAAAAAAAAAAAAAAATTAGAAGAAAACGTTGTTGTTTATTGTTCATATCATGAGCCTTAATATATATATTTCCCCAGTTCATCTTTGAGTTGGTTAAAAGTGATGAAAAATGATGATTATATTCCTAAAGTTGATGTCTAAAACATGAACTGTATCTCAGAAGACAAATAAAACGCAGAAACGTTTCACATCTAGAAGCTGAAACTGAAACTGAAACTGAGGCATGTTTGATGTTTTTGCTTGAAAATGACTTAAAATAAAAAAAACTGTTGCTGTCAAACAAATGAAAAGTTAAATCTTCTATCAGAAATGTTTGGTTTTCTATAAAAATGATGAAAATAAACTGTTATTAAACGACTATAAACGACTATTTTCATTTTTTATCATAAAATGTGTTTTAGTTCATGTTTGGTTGAAATGAAACTTATGCAGAAACTACAAAAAACAAATTTCTTCCTGAGATCGAGCTTAAAGGTTTAATAAAGTTTTAATGTCAAATTTCATTCATGCAAACTTATTTTTTGGCTTTGTGTGTGTTTACGGTTTCACTTTAACTGAACGGTAAAAATGCTGCAGAGTGAGTTTACGGATAAACTGCTATGATCTTTACAAGCCTGTTTCTGCAGATTTACCTCGTTTACATGAGAGGAGCCACTCAGAGATGATAAATATGAAATATAATCAATAGACTTTGGTCCTTTACTGAAATATACAAATCTCATGTATCTAAAATATTAAAAATGTGCATCAAGAGGCTTACAGAGCATCATATGAATACATGAATAAAACAGAGAACAGCACAGACTGATCATCGTCCAGCCCATAAACACCGGAGCGGACTTTGCTCCATGAATGTTTTATCACATGAAGCCACAAGCAGCCCAGAAACAAGGAAACTAGTGGTGTGTGAAAATCCAGCTGCCCATTATCACACACACACACACACACACACACACACACACACACACAGTTAAATGTAGTGGGTTTAACGAGGTCAGCGGCAGCCTGTAGCGGTTTCATTGTAAATGTGTTCAGATTTAACACACAGACTCTGAACAGGAGTGTTAAAGAGGCCAGCAGGAAGTCTCAGCTGGAGCTAACGTCCATTTACTTCTGTCATGTTTACATTATGATCTAACCCAGGTGAGATAGTTGATTTCCGCTTCATGTGAAGTTCACGTCCAGACCAAAGCTGAAGGTCTCAGAGCTCCAGTATCAACCCTTCCAGGCTCTGAAACGGTGAACTTAACAAACAGCGTCATCTCACCAGTAGTGCAGCTAAATGTTACGTTTGCCCTCTAGGATGGCACTGCAGGAAAGGTCACGGATGAAACCTTTTCCCAAGAACAAACCGACCCAACAAGTTTAAATTTAGAGCACCAAAATAATCACATGAACTCGTCCTTGAGAACAACACAGAAGTGATTTCTCACCGTCGGTGCCATAGATGGAGATATCAGTTAAAGGAGCTAAACATGTCATTGGCACGAATCTCGATACGGATGAACAAGCGACACCTTCAGCTGAACCAGTCAGATCGATATCCAGCTCCAATCAACCCAACTCGAGCCCACAAAGTCGTGACTGATGACCGACTGACCTTGATGCTTCACATGGCCTTGATTGATTGGTGGTATTGATTGGCGCCGTCAGTCATCCAACAGGCACGTTTGAAGGAGTAGACAGGCTCCTTAAGGGTTAACTAAATGTGATTCACACGTTCATGCTCCCCTCAGGATGAACTGTAATACCGTCGATCTTCAGACTTTTCATTTCGCGCCATCATCAGGTTGAAATTTTAGATATTTCTTCAAAGCACTTTGGTAATTTCAACTTTAATTATCACTCTCTTAAACAAGAGAAGGTAACGAGGGTGCTCCAGAGACCGATTTAATCAGACTGATTCAAGCTAAATGCTCCGTCCAACCTCAGGCAGTGTTCAATGTCTGGATTAACTCGACTTCAGTCAATAATCAACGTTAACGAGGGTGAAAATCAACATGCTGCTGAAGCATTGAAATGACTGGTAGCAGTCAGTTATTGAATAACAATGAAAGCAGCCGAGTCCACACGTTGAAGGGTTCACAGAGAAGTTGAAAAACAGATTCGAACCCTCCGATTGGTCCTTGAGTCAGTCACACTGTGACAAAATGATTACTGATTAGACTTAATTAAGATAACAAAGCACTTTAATTATAATGACTTAATTATCAAACTCATTTAAGATTAAAAAAACCTTCTTTTGTTTTTTATTGGTATTAAATTCGATATGATCTTGTTATCTTGAGATTTATTAATCCTGACTTGATTATCCTGTATTATCTTGATGCCTTTTCTCCTCTATAATGATTTAATCATTATATTTTAAATAATAATAATAATAATAAAGTTCCTTTATTCCTTCTAAATATTTTATTGTAGTGATTTAAATGTTTTTTGACTTAAGTCATAGTTGTGGTTATATTTGATTTTTGAAAATGTCCAATATAACAATTGAAATAACAATTATCTCATCATCAACATATCAAAACTATTATTGTGTGATTATCCTCATCTCGTCATCTCGAGATAACTGTCATAACACAAACATCACATGTGATGATATAATTTACCTCGTTATCTAATAATGTCACGATAATGAGACATTTGTTTTCATCTTGAAACAGCAACGTTTAATATCTTAAATCACGATTAATAACAAATCAAGATAATCTTTATCTTTGGATAATGGACTTTAACAGGTGTCGTTGGTTTTCTTTGTGATAAATACATTAAAGTCCAAACGTAATAAACAAAAACAAACTGAAATAATCTCATCCAGACTCCAGATGGACATCTGTGCTGGTGAATGTTATCCTCAGTGTTTGTGTGTTTTTCAGTATTTATTTCCTCTGGAGACAAACAGACGCCCCCTGATCTGTTTCTGCCTCAAAGTGAAGCTGAGAAATGCAGCCAGTGTCAGGTCAGACCTCCGGAGCAACGTTTCATAGTTTCAGATGTCTAACAAGAGGAATGACTGTATGATTACTGCCAAGCCAGTGGGCAGGCTGGCTGAGAGCATGTTTCATCTGATGAAATGATGATGTGGTATGAAACATTGAGGGTGGAGCAACAACCCTGTTAACACTCTCCGTCAGCTGTAACGAATCCAACAGGAGACTGGAGCGTTTTTACATTCATGAGATGACGTGAAGACTCAGAGAGGCCCGTTGATCCATAAACACCAGCGATCGGTCACACTGACACACACACACACACACACACACACACACACACTCGCAGCGCTCATTTATCACCACAATAAACTGTTCACACTCGAGCTCATCTGTCATCTGTGTTTTCAGCAGCAGGCGGCTGTGAGACTTTATCACTTTACTTCACAAGATGAATGATGAATGATTTCTGTGTTTGTGTGTGTTTGTTTGTGTTTGTTTGTGTTTGTGTGTGTTTGTTTGTGTTTGTTTATGTGTTTGTGTTTGTGTGTGTTTGTGTGTGTTTGTTTGTGTTTGTGTGTGTTTGTTTGTGTTTGTTTATGTGTTTGTGTTTGTGTGTGTTTGTGTGTGTTTGTTTGTGTTTGTTTGTGTTTGTGTGTGTTTGTTTGTGTTTGTTTATGTGTTTGTGTTTGTGTGGTGTCATTTCATGAAGATACTGGAGTACTTGTAAACATCATCTTCTCTGTAGATTAAATGGTGGAAAGTAACTAAATACATTTACTCAACTTTCATATGTTTATACAGTTTTCTGAAAAACAACTTAATATTGTTGTTTATCCAACAAACATGTTTTTAGTGGCCTTCAATGCAAGTCACCACATGGCGTGTTGGAGCTGTACCAGTCTTCTGATTGTCTAACAGCAAAGGAGAATAAATTCATAACACATAACAGATTGATTACCACTACTACTGATTGTATTCTTCTATGTTGCATTTGTCTGCTCATGAACATCTATAATCAGCCACAGATGATGATGAGCTCAAACAGTGATCCCTGACAGGTGAACGTGTGATTGATCGACATGATATGTCGTTCTGGTCGTTTCACTTTTCTGAACCCGACAGGTGAACGTGTGATTGATCAACATGATATGTCGTTCTGGTCGTTTCACTTTTCTGAATCAGATTCATCTTTATTGGCTGAAAAGTGTGACGGAAACAGTGAATGTGTGTTTACAGGCGGAGCAGGTGTCAAATGGTAAAACATGTTACTTTATATGAATATAATATATATATATGGCCTCTTCAGATATGCAGTAATGCACATTTTGTATTTTAAACTGAATAGATGTGTATAATGTGTAGGTGCAGCATGTGATACCATCCAGAGGCTTCTTATAAAGCGTTTGCAGTTGATTTATTACTTTAACTCTATAATCTGCAGTGTTGCAATAAAAGTTGTGGGACTCAGTGAATAAATCCACATAATGTTATAAAAGGGTGACTTCAGTTCAGTCAGACTGGCTCTGAAGACAAATGCAGTGTCTGAGTGTAACATGAAGAAGAAGAGATAACCAGCTTTAATGTGGGAAACAGGCTGATGCAGCCCTGAGGTGACTGTTTGCAGGCTGGAAGTTATTCACCGTGCTCCTGGAAAGTAAATACTGCCGAGAGTAAATAATAATGAAAGCAGTTAGATGCTCCGCAGGCTCAAAGAGAGGAAAGACATTAGAGTAGAAAGGAAAGTGAAGCGGCGTTTCATCACCTGACGAGCTACAGAGGACTCAAATTATATTCACAACTCCACGTTCCTCTGGAGCGATTACATAACACCATAACAGGTGTCAGTGTGAGTTACTGGAGGAAGCTGAAGCTCTGCTAACCGGAAACGACAGAATAATCTGCCGCTTCATGAAAGGCTCCAAACTGTGTTCAAAGAGCAAATATGTCATCACACCGACAGACAAAAGGTCTGCAAAGACTTAAAGACACCAGCAGGTCATTATTATTATCATTATTATTTATTATTGATCACTTTTCATTTCTGATCCTGATTGGTTCACTCAGCCTGCAATACATTTCTCAAAGCTGGAAACACACATCCAGGTGTTTGAGGAGGTCATGTGACCTGACAGCACATATATCAGTGTTTGCAGTAAAGACTAAACCATCTTCAATGAACAATCAATGACCGCTTTTATTATTCAGACTCGTTCAGTTCATCTAGAATAAATCAACCAGCATGTGAGCAGACGTGAATTTGCTAAACTAAGATTGAACAATTTGGAGATTTAAAGTATTTTTAAGGTGCAAATATAATATTAGTAAACTAACAAAACATAACTGGCTTGTTTTAGTTCATAAAAAGTGACGTGTGTGTGTGTGTGTGTGTGTGTGTTGGCATGCTGGTTGTGACGTCAGCGCTTCGTAGAGTAGTGCGTCATCGCTTTAGCAAACTGCTCACAGTGGACCCGCCCATCAGGGCCGACGCCCGCCTCCTTCAGCAGCTCGTCCACTGAAAACACAGCGACACGCCTGTCAGTCAAAGTCAATCCTGAAGCAGTGGAGCTGTTGATGATCAGGGTTAAATGTTTTGGCTCTGAGTCAAAGCTGAGATAGAAAGCAACAAATAATAATCATAATATGATGATCAGGGATGCAAATCATTATTGATTCATTATTGATTAAGATGTCTTAGATGTTCAGTTCACTGTGACAGAGACCAGAAAATATTCACACATGAGAAGCTTAATGAATAAAATCAAAATGATTAATTGATTATCAACATAGTTACAACTAATTAATCAACTAATCATCATAGCTCATTTATGTATCTACAGTAAGAAGTAAAATCACCAACATTATATATGTATTAGAGTTTTTTCATCAGGTTTCACAAAGCAGAACAAAGTCATGAATAAAAAAGATAATAAAATGTTTGGCAACAGTGCAAAGCAATAAAACTGTCTTATAAACGTCTGGGAGAACCTCAGATGATTAAAACCTAATATGATTTTATTCTTAATTAAATGCCAGGATGATTAAAGATCAAACTGCTGTGTCTCTTCACCCTCTCACCCTCCTCATCCGTCAGTTTCTCCCCGAGCCCGGTGAGTTTGGCTCGCAGCTCAGAGGCGAGGATGAAGCCTTTCTGCTCCTTGTCGGCCATCCTCAAGGCCTCCAGGATCTCCTCCTCCGGCGCCTCCTGCTGAAGCTGCCGGTGCATGATGCTCAGAAAGGTGGAGAAGTCCAGTCCTCCGCCCTGATCTGCAGGAAGACACCAACAAGAGACGTGTAGCTTTACTGGACATCCTATATATAGATAAGAGGATGTGAATATGAAATAAGTTGTTCAAACAGTAAAGTAATGAAACAGAAAGTAAAGACGTTGCTGTTAGATAAGCTGCTGCTTTCAAACATGTTAAATAAACTGTGCAGGTGGAAACTGAGCAGTTCATTACAGCTGGTACATGCATCATTTCCCCTCAGAGTTACTTATATATATATTATATATTATATATATAATACACAGACAGCACAAGAGAAAGTCAAATATCAGTGACCTTTAAGTGTATAGACATAAATATTAAACATAATAAAAAATAAAATCAATCTATTGCTGCAGTGGAAATTTGACCTTTTCAGGAAGGAGAGAAGAATATGTTGGTTTTTTATTCATTTTACTTTTTCTAAAAGCCAAAAGGTTGCTTTTTATTTAAGCGCTAGACAAGCAGGAATCTTTCAGTACAGTTAAAGTATATATATATATATATATATATATATTTCAGACTTTCTATACATCATTTATTTTTGAATTTTGACCGACGCTGCTGTTTTTTTTCCAGGTTGTGTTTCTCTGCTCTCATTGTTTTGGACTGAAGCTGGTTGTTCCTGTGATCCTAGTATGAGGACGGATGAAGACACGCTTGATGATGATGGAAAAGGGCTGAAACAACATCAGAGGGGATCAATGATGACGCATCCAGGAGGAAATGAGCAGCTCTGCATTCATACAGCTTCATTTGATCACCATTTGTTTTATTTGTTATCCTGCCTTGTTACGCTCGCCTGCAGTGACCCACATGAATCCTTCCTCATGTCATGTGATGAAATGTGCTGCAATGCTTTCTGTTGCAGAAATAAATAAACGTCTTCATGCTGTATATGTCCATATCAGACAGATTATTAATTAGTCGATTTCTATATTTGAGATATTCCCTTCTCGTGTTTTTTACGGGAGTATGATGCTTCATAAATGCATCTTAAGTCGAGTATTTTAAGTTAACTTTTAGTGATTCTGAGAAGCTTGTTGAATACAGTACAACTGTTTTTAACTTTTATACCTCAGAAACAGGAAACACTTGAAGATAAAACACTTTGACTTTTTATTTCCGGTGTTTCTACTCCGTTCTTTAGTTGAAAATGTCCATAAACACAGGTTTAATGGGGATATCAGTGACAGGTGTACCTATGTTGTGGCTCAGCAGGTGTCGTTGGACCTCGGATGGAGTTGGGTTCGACCCGAGGCATCGCATCACTACCATCAGCTCCTGAGCATCGATCTTTCCTTTCCGCTGGCGGTCGTACAGAGAGAAACACTCCTTAAACTCTGCAACAACATGAGCCGAATTATTCAGCCAACCGAGTAAAGAAAAGAAGCAGATATCTGCACATCCAGCGTGTATCAACCTGAGCTGCTGCATGTAGTATTCATCCTAGATCCTATACAAATCATTTCAATCCATACAGAGTTCATTTGTCTCTTTCAGCTTCTAGTTTGTGGTACATTTACTGCCTGCTTCACTTTGCAGCATCCTCAATAGAAGTAAAACTATATTCTGTATGTTGTTAATCTATAGGATGTATTGTACTTATTATACAGCTGTCATTATGGACGTTACGTTACACAACATCTCAACGATGTCCCATTTGGTAAATACAAAGCTAAAACAACACAGACCATAATCTCTATTGTTAGTCTAAAGACTCAGATAGGAAGCCTTTGTGTTGAATCACATTAGCAGGTTGTGGATGGCGGCCAACACATCGCTGTGTGAATCTGTTTGAACAGGAACAAGTGCTGCTTTGTACAGAGGAGGGTAAAAGTCTGATTAAATACCAACTCTGCTGCTGCTGGAAGAAGAATCTCATATAAACTACTCGATTTGTTCCCGCTGCTGCTGAGAAGAAGCTGTTTTTATTCCACCAGCACACAGCAGCCATGTGAAATGTGTCTTACCATTAATCTGATCCTGCGTGAGGAACTTCGCCTGTGATGAAAAGAGAGGAAAAACAGCACGAGTCAGAGGAGGAAACAAGCCGAGTAGCAGATGAAATCAACATGGAGAGGTTGGTTATTATCTCACCATCACGGCTGCCGTCTGAACTCAACTGTTACTCAGCTCAGGAAACTGATCCAGGCCGCTGTAAGATGAGCAACGTGTCCTGGCTGGGAGTCTGTGTGGAGGAGCAGGACAGGTGCAGCACGCATCCCTGACGTCAACTCATTCTCCACATTTCCATGAATTGCCTCCAGACCAGGACGTCAACGGCTTCAAGGAGCTCAAAGACTTACATGATGGTGATAAATGAGCCTCCAGGTTACAACAGTGGCTCTTCTTCTCTTTCCAAACCCAAATATGTTATATCACGGTTTGTGTTTTACTCCACCAGATACTGAAGGTGTGCTTTATTCTTTTTCACCATTTTAGCAGCATCCTCTACTCACTACAGTCTGCTCTATTTTCTGCTTCGTGGGTGTTGAAATGTCTTTTGGATCCTGACGTGTTCTGACGTGTCGGGAGGAGAATAATCAAAATGTGATAAACCTTCATGTTCTGTATGGATGTGAATGAGTCAGCTGTGATTCGCCACACGCCTCCTCCTCATCAACCACTGAGAGATCAACAGGAACACAGAGAAAACACAGATCTCAGCAGGAAATCAGCTTGTGTGATGCTGAGAGGAACCGCAGAGGAAATAAAATAAAACCCAACATTCATTTAACTTTAATTAGTTGACTTTTATTCAGACTGATGATGATTTGTGGACATTTAACATTATTTAGTTAAAACAGAGCAGCATTTTTCCTGCAGAGTTGCTGAAGAAATAAATTGAAATTTGGTTTTGATGCAGTATTAAAAAATCTGTTCAAATATTATCAATATTTCTATTATCTACAGTATGTGGAGACATTTCATAATAATAATATGATGAAAGTTTTCAGTAGTTTTGTTTAGTTTTGATTATTCTTTATTGTTTTCACCAACGACAACAGTTTCAGTTTTTGCATAAAAGTTGAATAATGATTTTAATCTCATCGTTTTCTCTTCTTAACGTTTGAAAGTCAAATCACTTATTCATCCCTTCACAGCGTCACAGCTGCAGAGTCGAGCGTCTGCTCCTGGTGGAGGTGGAGGGTGTAGACGTCCCGAGGCTGTGGGACGTAGATCAGGCCGCGGTGCTTCTTCCTCAGGACGCCGTTGTTCCACAGACACGCCACCCAGACCGCCACCAGGACCAGAGCTGCAGAGAAACTACAACAACATCATCATCTGACTTTAACTTAATGAATGTTCATCGATGCTAGCAGCACCGTCTACGTCTGTTAGTTTGGCTCCAGACTGAAATATCTCAACAACCACTGGAGAGTTTGCTGTGATATTGTGTTTATGTTGTCATGATCCCCTGAGGATGAATCCAACTGAACGTCTAGCGCCACCAGCAGGTCGATACTTGAAGCAGGCGAGTAGGTTGTAGTTATCAGATTTGCTGCTCATGAGAAAGTCACCATATACAGCCTATAATATGAAATTTTAAATAAAAACTTCTCAGTTCATGTGTACCTGTAGAGGATGAAGAAACCGTTGCCGTCGGGAACCGTGCCCCGCCTCCTCTGGTGCATCACTGTGGCGGTCATGGCGAAGAAGGTGAAGATGAAGAGGATGAAGGTCTGACCCTCGGTGATCAGGTACCTGCCAGAGGAGACAGAGAAGGGCTGTTTTGAGGGATACATGGTTTGTATTTAAAGGGCTGAAACACTCAAAACTTGCGACACAGTTCTTGAACTCTGCTTTCATTCCTAAGTGCTGTTCTCAGTGAGTAAAGTAATTAGTCAGCAACACCTGAGAACTACCTGATGAATTATTACTAACACCTGTCTAATGTGCTGCTGGTGTCACACACTCGTCACAGTGTTCAGGTCAGCTGCTGTCTGGTGGGACAACAGTCAGATGTCACCACTATGAGACTGTCTGTTGTAGTAGATGTGAGTTTTGCTGGTGTCTCAGTCTGGAGCTGCAGAATGAAGAAAGATGCAGCTCCGTGTTTGCATAAAGCTCTCAACACGAACTTAATGTAGATTTATGCACCTGTAGCTAATAACACACTCCATCTGTTTGATTAGATGTGGCTGCTAGAACAGTCATATCTGCTCTTTCAGGTTTGAATGCTGACCAGTAGTAGACGGCGTTGGGGACAAGTAGCATCCACGCGGCCGTCGGCATCTTCTCCTCCTGCTTCCTGTGGCAGAAACAACCACTGAAGAAGAGGAAGAGCACGAGGAAGAGAGGAACGTACCTGGAGAGGAGGAACAATCACTTACTGCAGTGAAGTGCAGGATGCTGAAATCGGTCCAGTTAACATGGTCATCATATGGCAATAAGATACAGGTTGTTTTCATAAAGCTTAATTGAGCCTTAATAATTTTAGACGAGTGTTTAGAGATTAAAGACATCTCTGCTTTCACTGGCAGCAGATTTAAATATTAATAAATGTTTGATTGTTTCTTACCACATCAGACGACCCAGAGTGTCGTCAAAGTAAAACAGAAGCTCAAACAGGTTGACCTGCAAAATACGAATAAGGATGATTTATTCCCAAAATATATCCATGTGAGCTTTATTGTTTGTTTAAAAGTCTTTTATTTATGAGAGCGTCAGAAATATTATAAATAAATGGTAATATGACTTTGTTTCATGTGGAGACTTCTGTCTGAGAGATATATTTGCTGTTGCAGAAATGTAAAGATTAATTAGGATTTTTCTAGCTTGTTTACTGTTGTTGTTGTTGTTGTGTTTGTCTCATAGTGAGGGACTGCAGGAAATGTGCTGGAAACAGTTTGAAACAGACTCACAGCTGCTAATGTGAAAGTAGCAGATTTATGAACACGCAGCTGTGAGATCAACTTTATTGACATTTAAAATGAGTGACCACAGAGAGTCAGAGGCACAAAGAGCATCTGTTACCATCTAAACCTGCAAAGGAACATTCAACATGCAGTAAAACAAGAAAATATCCCCATTAAAAAGATATTAGACCCTATAAATTATTATATTTTATGTTATTTAGGTGATATGAATGAAGATATGATACGTGATGCAGCTCCTACCATGAAGGAGGGTTTGAGGTTCTTCATGACCGGATTCTCTCTGACAGACAGATGTAGCTGGTAGCCAATCAGCAGGAGGCGTCGCGTGATGGAGTCAGCCACCAGGTGGAGACTGGTTCCCATGACGACGGCGATGATGCCCAGGTGGACGACCGGACGGGGAAGTATCCTGGGGCTGCGTTCAAGCATCTGATGTCAAGACAACAAGATGTTTGAGTTTGTTGCGAGTGACTGAAGACGAACGTGTGAATTTATGGCGACGTGTTGTGTTTCTGGTACCGTGAGCAGGATGAGCGGCGTGCTGATGTTGTACAGGAGGTGGAGGTATTCTGCAGCACTGGGACGGTTCAGAGGAAACCAGTCAGCCGGCAGTGCGAGCTGCAAAAAGATTTACCCAAAGCTTTATGAAACTAGATTTAATGTAATGAGTTGGAATTGAGAACAGATCTTTTTTTATCTGGCTGAATTTATCCTCCATAAACCAAACAATCAGTAAAACATTTGTCCTGGCAGGACGTCCTGTTACCATAACAACAGGCTGGCCCACATCCAGGACCCAGTTCTGGACAGTGAAACCGAGCCAGAGGTCCAGGTGGAACCGAGGCTTCGACAGAGCAGCCTCCGTCTCTGCAGAACCGGCCGACCTGTCATAGAACATGACAGAACGTTACAGACGAAATTTAACATCGATAGTGAGTAACAGTGAACGCAAAAATAAGCTTGTTAAAGTTTAACATTTTAAACTTCTTCTTCTTCTTCTTCTTCTTTTCCCTTCAGGTGTCTCCACAGTGAATCAGTTGCTCAGAGCTGAAGCCTGAAACTCGTGACCTGACATATGTTCTCTGTCCAAAACCCCAAACTCTGTGAAACTGGATTTTCTCCAGCTCTAATCTCTTCTGTTCATCTGTCACACAGCCAGCAGAGGACGAGCTAATGTCCTGATGCTTTCATTTTAATACAGCATTCATTATGTAATCAGGTCAGTCCCGTTGACATTTAAAGGATAAGGCTGTGATTTTATATATTTTTCTTATTTTGAACACGGTTTGAAGAATCAGACATTTCAAGATTAACGTTATAATTTCAAAAAAAACAAAAAAAAACAATAGATCATCATTTAAAGTGCAATAAAAGATTTTCTTGTAATATTATGCTTTTGCATGATAACTTTAGGATGTATTTCTCTAAATATTGTGAGTTGAGTGGTTAATTCTTGTCATGCTTTAAAAACCGTCACACAAAAGAAACCGATCCAATTAAAGCAGTCTGCAGTTTTTGACATGTGAAGCATCTTCTCAGCAGCTTCGTGTCATCTGAGAAATTCAGTTCATGACGTAAACTGAGGTTTCAACAGAGCTTCTGTACGTTCATGAGTGCAGTTAATCTCTATATTTTACAGAACTGTGGGATTAATTTCAGTAGACTGGAATATCTGATTAAGGGTGGGACTAATTATAAAAAAATAATTACCTGCACATGAAAGTAGCTGCGGGCAGATCTGAGGTTCGTCTCCTCCGGATGGACGGCTGCATCTGTTTCCAGTCAGTTTATTAAACTAAAATAAAGTTTACAACAAGTTTACTACAGCTAGAACCTCCCAGTTCATGTCCCATTTAAGGTATGGTTTGTTTAAGTCCCACTAGAGCAGTAAGATCACATGAATGACCCTTCGTCTCGTCCTTCCTCATCATATCTTGAACGTGGTTCCTGAAAAGCTAATAATTTCATCATAAAACCCCCGCAGGTTAAACTGTGATCCACCAGGTTGATCTGCCATCATAAGCCTCTAATCTGTATAAAACTCCTCCCATGTTTTTCTTTTTTACTAGACAACATTAATCTGGTTTGAGATGGACGCAGTTAGAAGCAAATGCTCCGGCTGGTTTATTGGAAAGTATTTAATACCTGTGAAACATGTTCAACTGAGAGAAATCTGCTCAGTTACTGTGATACATGCATCTGTAAGAAACTGAATGCAAGGAAGTAACATCTCTTAATATATGTATATATATATGTATACACACACAGTAGTAGCAATAAACAATTGGCCCATTTCACTGCACTTGTTAGTTAAATTTGTGAAAAGAAAGCAGATCAGAGAAGTCAGTGACAATTAGTTTTGTCACATCGTTTTATGTGGTGAAGTAGCGCATAAAAACAACCATGAACAGTGTTAGAAATGCTTTACATTCGCCACTCGTCTCTGAGGACACACAGCTGCGGAGAGCTGCTGTGGATATTCCATCTTCGGTTCAGCGTGATATTTCTGTGATGTCCTGTGTCTGACAGGCGAACCTGAAGAGGAGGATGAAGCTGTGTTTGATGTCAGTCTCATTCACGCTGTGTGCAATACTATCACTGTAACTCTGCAACATCCACACACACACACACACACACACACACACACACACACACACACATCCACACACACACACACAAAAGGATGGAGATGCCTCTATTTCTTCATTCATTTTCTGAAACTAGGCCCTGAATAGTAATAAGTGGGCAACACTTATTATTCGAGGCCTAGTTTCATGCCTTATTTGCATCTTGCTCCTGGAGAGATTTTCCAGTCCAAGAATTGCAGATTCACTTTGATTTATTGTATTTATCTAACTTTAATATTATATATTTATTTTCATACCACTGCATTGTCCTATTTTCCTCCTCATGAACAATTTTGTACTTTGACAAGTTGCAACCCACCAAATATCTTTTTTTATGAAACTGTTCAAATTGAAATATGTAGAAACTATGGTACAGTGTGTTTCTGTATTTTCAGCGTGTTTCTGTACTTGCAGCGTGTTTCTGTATTTGCAGCGTGTTTCTGTACTTGCAGCGTGTTTCTGTATTTGCAGCGTGTTTCTGTATTTGCAGCGTGTTTCTGTATTTGCAGCGTGTTTCTGTATTTGCAGCGTGTTTCTGTATTTGCAGCGTGTTTCTGTACTTGCAGCGTGTTTCCGTACTTGCAGCGTGTTTCCGTATTTGCAGCGTGTTTCCGTATTTGCAGCGTGTTTCCGTATTTGCAGCGTGTTTCTGTATTTGCAGCGTGTTTCCGTACTTGCAGCGTGTTTCCGTATTTGCAGCGTGTTTCCGTATTTGCAGCGTGTTTCTGTATGTTTTTGTTTTTGTTTTTGTACTTGCAGCGTGTTTCTGTACTTGCAGCGAGTTTCTGTATTTGCAGCGTGTTTCCGTACTTGCAGCGTGTTTCCGTATTTGCAGCGTGTTTCCGTATTTGCAGCGTGTTTCCGTATTTGCAGCGTGTTTCCGTATTTGCAGCGTGTTTCTGTATTTGCAGCGTGTTTCCGTACTTGCAGCGTGTTTCCGTATTTGCAGCGTGTTTCCGTATTTGCAGCGTGTTTCTGTATGTTTTTGTTTTTGTTTTTGTACTTGCAGCGTGTTTCTGTACTTGCAGCGAGTTTCTGTATTTGCAGCGTGTTTTTGTATTTGCAGCGTGTTTCTGTATTTGCAGTGTGTTTCCGTACTTGCAGCGTGTTTCCGTATTTGCAGCGTGTTTCTGTATTTGCAGCGTGTTTCTGTACTTGCAGCGTGTTTCTGTACTTGCAGCGTGTTTCTGTATTTTCAGTGTGTTTCTGTATTTGCAGCGTGTTTCTGTATTTTCAGTGTGTTTCTGTACTTGCAGCGTGTTTCTGTATTTTCAGTGTGTTTCTGTATTTGCAGCGTGTTTCCGTATTTGCAGCGTGTTTCTGTATTTGCAGCGTGTTTCCGTATTTGCAGCGTGTTTCCGTACTTGCAGCGTGTTTCCGTATTTGCAGCGTGTTTCCGTATTTGCAGCGTGTTTCTGTATGTTTTTGTTTTTGTTTTTGTACTTGCAGCGTGTTTCTGTACTTGCAGCGAGTTTCTGTATTTGCAGCGTGTTTCTGTATTTGTCTAAACTCGTGTATTGTTAGTTGGTTAAAAATGTTTTCATGCATGTGTTTATTACGTCGTAGTGAGGTTTCAGGGCCATTATGGAGCATAATTAGCAGCAAAGCAAAGGTGTGGAACATCTCAGAGAAGATTCTCAGATGAAGGTCAGAGGTCAGATCGTCCACAGCTGTTTGGTTTTCAGATGAGATTCACAGCAGACAGACAGAAACCTTCAGTGAGTCAGACACAGAGGCTTAGTGCAGCCTGGTTTTACACTGCAGGACATCTGAAAGCTGTGATCACAGAAAGCTTCACGCTAAGAGGTGTTTCCTCTGAAGTCAGATTCAGACCCACTGCTCTATTCAGAGAGCTGAAACCCTGGATACTTAAACCACTCAACCAGCTTGACAGCTACAAAATGCAGAGTATGTTGTCACTGTGTCGCTATGATCTCACGCTTTTCATTAAAGTCTGTCTTCACCCCCTGGAATGAGCCTAATTCCACCCGCACATAATTCTGAAAAATTGTCGAGAAGGGAGTCAATATCAAAACCAGCTTCATGAGGTCCTCACCTGGAATGCTTTTCAATTAACAGGTGTGCCGTGTCGAACTTAATTGTTGGAATTTATTGCCTTCTTGATGTGTTTGTGTTGTGCTGTTGTGTTTCTTAATCCATATTACGGCAAGAACCACAGAACTAAGTAAAGAGCAACAACAGTCCATCGTTACTTTAAGACATGAAGGTTGGTCGATGCAGGAAAAAAAAAACGTTGAAACAATTTGGAAGTTGTAGATACTAAATGGCACCAAGTCTTGGATCAGCAGCTACTCTGCGCTGCAACAATTTCAAGCTTGAGACGCTTGGCACTAAATATTGAGCGGATTAAATTCTCTCACGTCTTTGCAGTATTTTTCTCATTGACCCATTTGTGAAACTTTTTTTCCACAGTTTTCCACTTGGCAGGGTCACAGGGTTACACTCAGTTGATAATGAATTGTTTTTGTTGGCAAGACCACATTCAAAAAGTATTCAGCCTACAAAAACATGTTTTTTAATGTAAACTTTAAATTAAATGCATTGGAATTCACATTTAGAAACAGTCGGTGCTCTAAACTTTACTGTACTGTACACAAGTAGAAGTTTTAGGTTGGCTACTTACTTTACTTGTGTATTAACACTTTATGCTACCTTATATTTCCACTCCACTAGATTTCAGGGGGAAATGTTATATTTTTTACACCACTTCATTTATTTATCAGGTTTAGTTACTAGTTGTTTTTTCAGATTTAAGATTTACATTAAAAAAAATAAACTCATTGTTACAGTGATTTCTTGGTCTTGTGTTATAAATTTAGGAAATCTGTAAATTTTATGTAAAATCCAACAGTTTCAATAATAATTTGGTACATCAGACATTGTACTGTTATTTTTTAGTGTGTGTTTGAGTCTTTTGTAAATCTATAACAGACAGTATGAACAGGAGGAATAATTACAGCGAGGAAAACTTTCACTGTTCCTGATTGTTGTATTAAGACAAACCTGAAAAAATGTTCACTTACCCTTTAAAACACAAAATGTACTATAAATTAATTTAAATGTGCTATAATGTACTTTAAATGTCGATTCAATACACACGAGCAAGAAGAAGACGAAGTGGAACCTTTATATGCTGCACAAAGTTCCGGTCGGACGTATTTTTCAGTTGCACCGCTACTTCCGTACGTGAGAATACAGCAAAAGGTGAAAATGCTTTGGTTCGTTTTTGATAATGTTGCCGCTTTTTTTGATATTTTAGACACAAATTCAACCAGACGGTTAAATTTATGGTAAATGACGAAGGTTTTATAAGTTTATGTTTTATTAAATGTGAAGTTTGAAGCTGTCGGTTTGTTGACCAGCGCGCTAACAGCAACTAGCCAGCAGCTAACCGGCTAGCGCAGCCGAGGACGGACACTCAGAAGCTGGACGCCCGGTATCGGACCTGTGAAGCTCCGCCAGCTGTGCTCCGTAACGTTTCTCTTGTGGACATATCGGAGAATATTTTTTTTTCATGTGAGCGCTGCGGCTCGTTTCGACATTTTAATGGGAGGCGGGTTGCTTCGGAGTGGACACTGCGGGCGTCAGCTGCGAAGAAAGCGGAGGTCCTGGCTACCTGTCGGGCTCAGATGGAGTCTCTGGCCGGGTACGTGTACAAGGCAGCCAGCGAGGGCCGCGTCCTGACCCTGGCCGCGCTGCTGATCAACCACTGCGACGAGGAGACGCGGATCCTGCTGAGCTACGTGACCCAGGTCGCCGGGCAGAAGTCCACTCCGCTGATCATCGCAGCCCGGAACGGACACGACAAGGTGGTCCGGCTGCTGCTGGACCACTACCGGGTGGACACGGAGCAGACCGGCACGGTTCGGTTTGACGGGTAAGAACCGACACATCCGCACTTAATGCAAGTTACAAACGTGTCTGTTAAAGGACGAGTTCAACATTTTATGTGTTGAAACAAACAGTCCTGTTCTGACCATTAGAAGATCACTTCATGATTAACTTCCACATCCAGTCATCCTCCTGTGCAAAAAAAAGTTTATTTTAAAGCTAATATGAAGCTTCAGCTACATTGTGGGTTTTGGCCTCCATCATTTACATTGAAAGAGTCTTTTTGTTATTCATGATCACAGCAAGGAAAACCTGTTGAGTGAAAGCTTTTAAATTTCTGGTTTCAGTCTTCAGGTTGCTTCACACACATTTCAGAAGCAGAAACCAGTCAACATTTAGTTTTTGTGCTGTAAGAAATGACATTAATCATTATTTGAGTATCAGAATAGGTGCAGTGTTTATTTTAGATTTAAAATGATCCTCGTCTGCAGACCTGAACTACTGAAATCTGAGGATAATTCAGAGCAACAATGACGCTGTTTCTGAAAGACGAGGCTGCTGTTGAATTATTAAAAAACAGTAACAACACAAACTAAATTCCCTTCAGCGACGCAAAACGGACAAAAAAACCCTCCAAAATATCAGCATGCGGAGCGACATCCCTTCATGAAGGTTATAATGTTGAGTTTTACTGTTTCTGTTGTGTTGATCCAACTTTATGTTTGTTTTAGACTGTCTCGGTGTATAAATGTAAAGCGGTAGATATACAGACTATGTGCCACCTCAGGTTGTTTCCTGACCTGCTGTCTGTCTGTTCTGCAGCTACGTCATCGATGGGGCCACAGCGCTGTGGTGCGCGGCGGGGGCGGGGCACTTTGACGTAGTGCGTCTGCTGGTGGGTCACCACGCCAACGTCAACCACACCACCGTCACCAACTCCACCCCACTGCGGGCCGCCTGCTTCGATGGACGCCTGGATATCGTCCGCTACCTGGTGGAGCACGACGCTGACATCCGCATCACCAACAAATACAACAACACCTGCCTGATGATCGCCGCCTACAAGGGCCACGCCGATGTTGTGCAGTTCCTGCTGGAGCAGGGCGCCGACCCCAACGCCAAGGCCCACTGCGGAGCCACCGCCCTGCACTTTGCAGCGGAGGCTGGACATCTGGAGATTGTGACGGAGCTGGTGCGCTGTCAGGCAGCCATGGTGATGAATGGACACGGCATGACGCCACTGAAGGTCGCTGCAGAGAGCTGTAAAGCCGCCGTAGTGGAGCTGCTGCTGGCGCACGCTGACTGCGACCCGGCCAGCCGCGTCGAGGCCCTGGAGCTGCTCGGCGCTTCCTTTGCCAACGATCGGGAGAACTACGACATCCAGAAGACGTATCACTACCTGCACGCTGCGATGATGGAGCGTTACCGCGACCCAGAAAACATCATCACCAAGGATTTGCTGCCACCCATTGAGGCCTACGGGGGGCGCCGCGAGTGCCGGACCCCCCCAGATCTGGAGGCCATCCGTGTGGACCGGGACGCTTTGCACATGGAGGGGCTGATGATCCGGGAACGCATCCTGGGCTCGGACAATATTGACGTGTCGCATCCCATCATCTACCGCGGCGCCGTCTACGCCGACAACATGGAGTTTGAGCAGTGTATCAAGCTGTGGCTGCACGCGCTTCGACTGCGGCAAAAAGGAAACCGGAACACTCACAAGGACCTGCTGCGCTTCGCCCAGGTGTTCTCCCAGATGGTGCACCTGAAGGAGCAGGTGTCAGCCTCGGCTGTGGAGCAGGTGCTGAGCTGCAGCGTGCTGGAGATTCAGCGCAGCATGTCTCGTGTACAGACTGCGTCCGAATCCGAGTTGCCGCAGGCCTTAGACAACTACGAGTCCAACGTCTTTACCTTTCTCTACCTGGCCTGCATCTCCACCAAGACCACCTGCTGCGACGAAGAGCGCGCACGCATCAACAAGCACATCTACCAGCTGATCCAGCTGGACCCACGCTCCCGGGAAGGCTCCTCGCTGCTCCACTTGGCCATCAGCTCCAACACGCCGGTCGACGACTTCCACACCAACGACGTGTGCAGCTTCCCCAACGCCCACGTCACAAAGCTGCTGCTCGACTGCGGCGCCCAAGTCAACGCCGTGGACCACGAGGGCAACACCCCGCTACACGTCATCGTCCAGTACAACCGGCCGATCAGCGACTTCCTCACGCTGCACGCCATCATCATCAACCTGGTGGAGGCCGGCGCGCACACGGACATGACGAACAAGCAGAAGAAGACGCCGCTGGATAAGAGCACCACTGGCGTGTCGGAGATCCTGCTGAAGACGCAGATGAAGATGAGTCTCAAGTGCCTGGCGGCGCGCGCCGTGCAGCGGCACCAGATCACGTACCGCAACCAGATCCCCAAAACGCTGGAGGAGTTCGTGGAGTTTCACTGAGAGCTGAAGGACTTGTTTTTCTCTTTAAAGAATTTCATATCGTTTTCTAACAAAGCCAATCGGTGCTGAGGATGAAGAGGTTCAATACTGAAAGTTTTTGAGCATTTTTATATATATATAAAAAAGTGGGTTGCATGTTTTTTTTATTTTATTTTATTTTATTTTAAGTATTAATTGCTAAGAACCAGCAGCCACGGTCATCGGTCTTTTAACGTCACATTCAGAGGAAACTTTCTGATGCGATCACAGCTCTGCTCGTTTCGCCTTATCTCCATGCAGGAAGCCGTCACGTTACCGTCGGAGACAGAATGAATGGATGAATGAATGAATGAAGTCTGCTTTCCATGCATTCATCCCACAGATCAGTCATCATACACATGTTTATTTTTTAAGGTGACAAATAGTTTTTCACTGAGTTTAGTTGTTTTTACTGAAAAAAAACGGGATAATGACACAGGATCGAACTGCTGGACAGAATCGTAGTTCAAGCTTCTTCTTTTTTAATATTTTATTTTAAAGGGTTTGCTTGTAAAAGTAAAAACACTACATGGTGAAATATATGCAGCCTGTCTACAGATCTCTTGATTCAAGGCTGCTTCATAAAAACGATGTTTGTTTTGACAAACCAACAGTCTAAAACACAAAGATGTTAAATGTTTTAATTTTAAAGATTTTCAGACAAAGAAAAATGTAATGAGCTAAAACCATCAACTGTTTGACTTTTTGCTTGAAAAGTAAATGATTAATGGATCAACTAATCATTGAGAGTTCATTAATCAAGCAAATATTCTTTGTAGCGCTGCAACTAACAATTAATTTAATTGATAATTAATTATTCTTTCTATTGATTGATTGATTAGTCTGCAGAATGTCGGCAAACATTAAATAATAACTTTAATAAAGCTTGATGTTTTTGTCTGATCTACAGTTCAAACCCCAAAACAAAAAAATCACAATCACAAAAGAAATCTTAAACAATAAATCAATCAGTCATTGATTATTGATTGATTTATCATTATTACAGCTGTCATTTTTTATGGTTCCGGCTTCTCAGTCGAGAGGATTTGCTGCTTTTCTAATCTTTTCAGTTTCAGACTGTTGGTTGAAACAAAACAAAAGTTGAAAACAAAAAGTTGAAGACGTCACTCTGACCTCTGGGGAAGATTACATCGTTAAAAGAATCATTATCTGAAGCCCCGAGCTAACAGATCTAATATCGGTTCACCTCTAAAACACACACACACACACACACACACACACACACACACCTGCATCTGGTTGTTTGGGAGCTTTTAAACCACAGAGGATGAATTAATCAGTCTGGAGGTAAATTAACTTTTCGGGGTGAAGATTCATCATTTGCAAATTACACACTAACACAACTCAAAGTTGTAAAGTGATGATAAAAACTTTTAGTTGACCTCTTAAACAAACCTGTTTGTATGAAAACATCTAGTTTAGCATTTCTATTTATTTCTTATTATTAATTTTAAGCTTCGGAGCCGGCAGACAAAGTGACTCGTTAGAAGCTGTTAAAGCTGTTTGTTATAGATGACAAGATGAATTGATTCTGCAGCTGTCTGAGGTTTTTCCTCCTGCTGATCAATGATTGATCTGTCAGAGCGCCGTGTTTTACGGGCATTATACACACACACACACACACACCTGGACGTGGTGATGATAATGATGATGATGATGATGATGATGATGTGCCATTCAGAGTTTTATTTAACATTGCAGGAGATCTCTGCATATCCTGGTGGGGAGTTTGGAGTTGTGTTTTTGTTTTTTTGATGATGAACCCAAAGATTCTTCATGTGTCGGGAAACTTTTAAAGATGTCAGCTGTGATGTTCATTCATTCATACCTGCCGTCAAATTAAATGTCTTCTCTCTACATTCAGAGTTCTCCTGTTATGTTCTCTCATGCCACAAAAACGTTTGAATATTTCCTTAATAGATTACGTTATTATTCTTGCTCTCCAGAGGATGAACCCCCTCCTTTTTTTTGGATAATGAAACTCAACCTTAATGCCACTTTAATAAGACCTTCCCTGTTTACTGTGTTGAAATGCTAAAAAAACACTTTCCACTTTATTCTGATATCGACACAAACACTGAACATGTGAACACGTGTGTGTGTGTGTGTGTGTGTGTGTGAACGGAGAACATCCACAGTCAGAGCGGCATCCACACATCAGTACAAACACATATCAAACAATAATGCCTCTATCCTTATGAATCCATACATGTGAATATTTACAAAAAGTTCAAGTTTGACTTTATACAACAAAGTGCATCAGCTGGAAATAATAATACAATACACGTTCATAAGATGCATTTACGTTTCCATTAGTATAAAAAAAGAGTAAAAAATAAAATATAAAGCCATCTTAGGTAGTGTTGAGTTATCTCATCATGTTTCTATGTTTTCATATTTTTCATCATTCGTCAGTTTTACACATCAGCGTCATTGTAGAGACGTGCCGACTCAGCAGCTCTGCTCAGCATCTTTTCACATCATTATGACGTCATCGTGTGATCAGGCAGGTTTTCCCAGTTTAGCCGCATATATTATGTTGTGGTAATATGATTGGTTAAAGATGGCTGTGTCGTGGGTGGGGGTGGGGGCATCAGGTTCCCTGAGTGACAGGTGGAGGCTCATGATGTGTTCAGGTGATCTTCATCAACTCATAAAGTCTGCAGTTTCTCACTTTGAAGCCAGGATAAAATTTAAAGGGGACATATTCTGCTTTTCCTCATTTTTACTATAGTTTGTTTACGTAGTCTCTAGAAGCTGACCAATCAGAACAGAGCGGGCTCATCAGGAGGCGGGCCTTAAAGAGACAGGAGCTAAAACGTCCTGTTTCAGACAGAAGCTGAACTGAGGGGCTGCAGAAAGGACCAGGATAAGACCAATAAGGAGGTTTAATAATAAATATTTATGTGAAAGTGTGCAGAATATGTGTCCTTTGACTTCTGTTTTCTCTGTAAATGCCTGAAAGAGGCCACGTGTCTATTTTTCTGCTCCAGTTCCTGTCGTGACCAAAACCACATGATCACAGAACTTGGTCATGTGATCATTTTACAGACTTTCCAAGTTGAGGAGGACCATTTGAAGTCAGCATCAGTGTCGCCTGCACATTATAGCTCCTCCGCTGCCTTCCCATTGGCTACAGGCTGCTCCTCCTCCTCCTGTCTCCTCCGTCTGTCGAAGAAGCCAAGCTGAGAAGAAAAGACAACAACCAACAGATTAACAGGACCTGCTAACAGATAAAGTTATAAATTACACCTGTAGTTTCTGAACTGTTTTCACTACTCACATGGTTTTAAATAACAGAAAATACGAAAAATTAATCAAAATTTATGTTGCAGAACATTTTTTTTTCTCTTTTCTACACAAATTATCATCACACAGCCCCTCAGCTGAATGTGAACCTTATAAAATATCTTAAAAACTAGCTCCACCTGGCCTGGACTAAAAACCACTGGCCAGCAGGTAATTGTCCCCACAACTCAACAGACATGAATCCAGTCCGAATGGGGCCTTAGTCAAGAGAACAAACAGAAAAAAATCCAAAGGTAATGAGTTGAAATTGCATCCTGCCCATTTTCAAACCAGTTTTCTTTATTCAACTAAACAAATGATGATGAAAACTTCACCCTGAACCGAACATAACATCCTCCAAGACAAACAGGAAGAGGTATCGTAGCAACCAACGTGTGTGTGTGTGTGTGTGTGTGCACCTTCCACAGGGCCAGGACCAGTAAGGCCAGCAGCAGCAGGCCTCCCAGTGAGCTTCCCAGTATAATCCAGATGGGGACGATGTAATCTTTATCCTTCCTCAGATCCAGGATTATCTGAGGTTCCAAACACAAAGAACACATCTGACTGATAGTGATAATTGTTTCTGTTATTTTGTCCACCCCTTGCACATGCTTTATGGTTGGTTAACATGTTTCTGTTCTGCACCTACAGTAATGAAGGAAACCTGGTTGTAATGATGATGTCTGACAGCAGATGGCAGCAAACTTCTGTATCTGGTTTTTGTTTAAAACATCAGAGTGATGACTATGTTTTAATAAACTAAAACTGTCCCCAGTACTGAAGGTGATTACGTGTAATTATTGATTAGTTGGAGCAGAGAGAAGAGTTTTACATGTCTGACAGGTCGGTCCTCCTGCAGGAACATGGGACTGGATGCTTCCAGCTGGATGGCGGCGGCAGTCAGCAGCTCCAGAGACCTGAAGTTTACCTGAAACAGAAGATAATAATAAAAAGAAATCAGTGGTTCTTGTTTTAATTTAGCAGATGACTGAGCATATAAAACAACATAATAAGAACATCTCTCAGCTTCCACGATTCAAACGCCAAAAAAAGTGACTCACAGCGAGCAGAGCGGGGAGCTGAAATCTTCCTCTGAGCGTTACTTTCACCTGTCTGGAGGTCGGCAGAGTCAGTCTGCACTGGACCGCCATGCTCACACTGTTACTGTGGTTCTGAAAACACACACAGAAAATCAACAACTTCTAGTTGAACCTGAACTCTCTATGAAAATCCATCACTTACCAGCTGTGACAGGTGAGACAGGTCCTCCGCTGTAACCTGATTGGCTGTTCTGAGTTGAGGCAGGATGCAGTGAGACCCAGCTACCTGCTGAAAGGAGGAAGAGAAGCCGTGGCACCCACCACAGTCATATTTTCCTCTGGTGTGTCCCTTTACGACAGCAACAAGACATTTATCATCTTTAAAGTCGTACCTGCTCGATGCTGTACTCTGTAATATTCACCAGCTGGTTCCCCCGCCTGCTCACGGCCCAGATATCAGCTCTGAACAGGACGTCCTGCACAGAGAACATGCCCAGGTTCTGGATCTGCACCAAGAGAAATAAACAGCATCAGAAAAATGACTCATTAAGCCTCATTTGGTTTGTGATGCTCAAAACATCCAATCAGTAATTCTGTGATTAAGTTTGGTCATAGTTTCTGCATTCTATCCAACATCCAGTAGGGGGCGACTCCACTAGTTGCATGAAGAAGTCCGTTTGTATAGAAGTCTATATGACCCTGGAAAATGACCCTAATTCTCACTTTATTTATTACCTCAGTAAAGATTTCCCTGATGTGTTTACGGTCAAGTCTTCTTTAATACAGCATGATGGTCCCATTCAGAGCAAAGGTCATGAAAGGTCATGAAAGGTCATGAAAGGTCATGAAAGGTCATGGAGTCACCGACTATGAATGTTGTTTTTGAGATTAAGACATAATAAGTATAAACCTGTTTATACTTATTATGTTATTATATTTCATGCTGTGTGATACACTTACGTAATAAGTGAGGTTGAAAGTGGGAGAGCTGCTGCCGGGTTGGTCCCAGGAGGATGAAGAGGATGAAGACGAGTCTGATCTGATTTCAAATCGAGGAGATTTGGGGTCTCTGACAGAAATAAAAGAGTTAATAATAATAAAATGATTGTTCAGATACTCGTTTATTTATTATATTCAGCTTATATCAGGTTCAGGTATTTCATAATGTTTACACACACAACATAACAACATCACTGTGGCTTACCTGGTGAAGAGGAGGTTAGTTTGATACTTCAGAGGGAGGAAGATGTCATTCATGTTGTCATCTGGGTATCCCTCGTCACCCTCACTGATTCACACACACACACACACACACACACACACACACACACAAGAGACATTTGTACCTAAAAAACAAAAACTGAACCCTAAACAGTTTACTTCCTGGAAGCATCAAGTCTTCAATAGGAAGTACATAAGAGTCTCACCTGTTGGCTGCCATGACTACACGTATATGATCCAGGAAGACAGAACGGCTGAACTCAAACTCCACACGGAAAGATACCTGGACAGGAAGAGAGCAGGTGACGTTTAACTTCTTCCTTTGTAGCAAAAACTACAATTAAAAGTTTCTCGTGAAAGTGTCAGAAAAACTCGAGGTGATACAGAAACAGAGCAGACGGTCTTTGAAGTCATTTGGTCCACCTGAAATAAAAATGTTGTTTTCAGTCTGGATAACTGAATACCTGCCTCACATTAGAAGACGGTTAACATAAGGTGCTCCTAATTACAGCGAAACCACAAGAAAGAGAACGAGGAACAAGTAGCTGACGGCGGCGTCTTAGCAGTAAAATAAAAAGTCAAGCCTGTGATCTGTTCTCATGACTGCGATGCTTCATCTATCACATGGATCCCGACATGTTTCCGTGGTTTTTGCGTCTCCGTGAGCAGACTGAAGCTGTGCCTCATGTGGTCCCTCCGGCTACGTCAGTAAATGTACGTAAAGCCTTATTAAGAGGAAACCAGCAATAATCTGCACCACAGTCTGGACTAATAAACTGGGCTTAATTCAGACAGGCATGTGGCCCTCAGGGGCCTCACAGTGAAGGGCCGGGCCTGTTGACTGTTTACAGGGACGATCATTAAGCTAATGAAGGTTCCATCTCTGGTTAATCACTGTTATTATTCTGACTGCATAACAGCTGTCTGATGGTCCGACAGCACCTGTTTTATTATCTCTCAGAATTACACGAACTCACATTTCACTAAAAAGTTTTGATTGTTGTTAAATTTGATAAAATGAGGTTATTGGATTAGTGGCAGTAAATGATAATAATCAGTAGAAGGATATAGATGGTCACCTACCTGAGACAAGGATTTCATGAATGGAGCGCTGATGTTACAGCTCCTCTGATTGGCCAGTCTGTCCTCAGAGAAGCACTCGATCTGAATATCTGATTGGTCCTGTGAGGAAGGGGGAGGAGCCTGGTGAGTATAGAGTCACCTTCCACCTGACATGATGCGACATGAGCCTCAGCCAATGAGAGCTGATAGAGTGACTTTCTATTAGTAAATCTGAAGTTCGTGCAGGAGCCACGTGTGCAGCAAAAAGAGTCTGACCCCTCACAAAAACCTGAAAGTTGTGTTTGTTGGAAAGTGGGAAAAAATCATATTTAGAGGATGTTTTTGTTTTCTCTTTTCCGTCAGAAGTGTTTCTTTCTTACTATAAATGTTAAGAACAGCAGATGTTCTCACACTGGATGTATTTAGGCCCAAAGAAGAGGATCAGACTCTTATTCGTACGGAAATGATTGTTTGAGATATAATTAAAATGCACTACGACACCTTGACTATGAGACTGGAGAAGAGCAGGTTTGGCGAGGTGGAGATGTGGATTGTGGCTCCATAGGCGTTCTCTCCCTGGTTCTCCAGTTGAGCATTCACCACCATCCTCCTCCGCCCAACCTCCACCACGTACACAGAGCCCTCCGACGCCCCCTGATGGCCACAGAGGGACCAGGCAGCTCGTTCTGTGGAGCTGCAGAACTTCCTTCAAGGGAAACACGGAGACTGTTATCTGGGTTCCTTAATACGTGATAATAAAACACGTGTGTGTTTATGAGCAGGCGTTACTCACTGAACATTTACGAGGTCAGTGTAACCGTAGAGGATGAGGTCGGGAACGCAGGTATCTTCCTGCTCGCAGCCGTTCCAGAAGGGAAGCTACAGCAAGACACAAGGATTATTTCATTTATCTTCGATGAAGCTACAAAACAACTGAATGTGTGAGATGAAAAAAAGCATTTACAATTCATCCTGATACCGAATATCAGCTCAAAAGATTTTAACATCTCATCAACAAATAAAAAAACAACATGAAATAAACAGAAATATAGATAGATAGATAGATATACTTTATTAATCCCAAAAACTGGGAAATTAGAGTATTCCCAGTTTTTCAACTTCAACTTTTTACAATATTTTTATTGTTTCATGTTTATTCATTAATAGAAGAAAATTCTTTTGTTTAAAAATCTGCCCGACAACAGACTCAGAGACAAACGTGACGTCACCTGGATGTAAATCTCTCACCTCTGTCCTCAGAGTGCTCGGCCAGTCCGGGTCCAACACCGGCCCCTCGTCTGGGTTCGCCAACCCCGTCTCCAGGACAACGGTGATGGGACGTCCGTAATCTGTCGTCTCCTGTTCAGAGAAACAATCAGCCAGGGTGTGAGTGACGTTTGTGTGCTTAGGGAATTACACTGTCACACATACACATTACACATTCACTTTTTTACAGAAGATTTTTTTGTGTTTATGAGATTTTTCTGACCTGGACGGAGAAGTCGAGCTGTTGGCAGTTCAACCAACTCCCAGATGGCAGAAACACACTCCTGGGCTGCTGTCGGTCTGATTCATCCAGAACCGCTCGAGGAGGAAAACGCCTCTCATCCAAAACCAGACTGAACCAAGCGGCTGGGAGAGGAAGAGGAGGAGGATGAGGGCTTAAAAGAGGGAAATCAGTCCAGTCATATCCAGCTCATATGCAGCACATACACACTTTACAGGTCTTTCAGGTAATATAAAAATCAATGTCCGTGTGTGCTCATTAGTGTAAATTGCATCAGCTATATTTCCAAATATTACGCAGCTTTTAAGTGAATTTCTGAAAAGTTGGAAAAATAAAAAAAGGGTCAATAGAGTGTTTTTATATCATTATTGTTTCATGGAAAATGGTTTCAACACAAGGAAAATATCTGTGTTTGATAAGGTGAGTGTCGTTATGAGCATTATTGATGTCAAACATGTGAATCAAAAAGCAATATTAAAGTGTTTTTGTTTCTTTTTTTAAACTAATGTTATTATCTAGTTGTAGGTTTGGAGCTACAGCTGAGCCCTGCTTCTATGTATTTATGTTATACTGACTTCATGTTTATGTTGATGTTATATTAGTCTCCTGATTAATCAGTATAGGTCACTAGTGCTGCCACAAGGAGGGGATCCCTCACTGGCTTCCCACTCAGAAACAGGAACAATGATTGTCGCCATTCATTTGACCAATCATAGGTGCTTCAGAAAGTATAAACATGAAAACTATATACAGTATAAATAGCCATATACAGTATATACTATATAATAGCCAGATAGACAAATCCCTCATTGATTGCGGATGAATATTGTGACTTAACCCTCTGATGAGACACAGGATGTGAGGGTAGCCATCATCAGCTTTCTACATCTGCATAGACGTGGCAGTGCAGCCACTGTGTTTGTCTATGATGATTTAAAGAAAGTACCTGGAAAATTAGCTTTTTTAAAGGTCATTTCTTATGTAATTAGTTGTGTTTTTAATGGAGTAATAACTTCTTTTTATTGATGGACTGATGCATTTCTTGCTTCTTTATTAACTGTTGGATGCTGTTGCTGAGTGTAACTGCAGAGTTTATTCTCTGTTTAACAACTGAAGTTGGGTTGTGATTTATGAGCACACAGAGAGTTGAGGTAAGCTGCTACGGTCCGTGTTCAAAACGCCACGTCTGCACTGTGAGAAGTCAACTTAGGCTCAAATCTGAGTGAAGCTCCCGACCTCCGTCTGAAACACTGAAGCGTGTTTGCTCGTGTGCATGCATCTCTGCCTCTGTGTATGTGTGTGTATGTTTTAATGTGTGTGTGTGTGTGTGTCTAATGTGGTCCAGATGATCATGGTGGGGGGATGAGGAGTTGATTGAGAGAGAGAGAGAAAAGAGAGGAAGGTATGAAGGTATGAAGTGATGGAGGGAGGAGGAGTGACACAGTTTAACAGTGGCTGGCTGGGCTTAGCATGTTAGCGAGGTTTCCATGCAGCCGACCCAAACATCTGAAGCTAATTACACAGAGACACGACAGCAACGCGGCTGCACAAAGCACTGTGGGGAATCTCTGTGGCGAGGAAAAGACCAGGACACGACAGACGCTCAAAACACCAAATATCCGAGCGATTCTGAGGACGGCGTTATTTATGCATATAAGGTTCAACATTCACAAACAAACCTTAGGCGAAGGAGAAAAACACATGTTGTCACACTCCTCCAACATGAATCCAAATCTGAGCCGAATCTAATCATAAAGCTCATATATCCACCAAGAGGAGAGGATGGAGGATGGTGAGACGCAGTGTGAGACAAGACTTGTGAACATATTGTTTCGGTGCTGCTAAAAAGTCTGCTTTAAGTTTCACGTTGGTTGTGCAGCATTAGTGCAACATGAAAACAAACATGAAATCACATTAGTCAGACTCACACACAGCAACAAGCAGTAATAATGGGACACCTCTGCTGAACACCTGTACATTTGCTGCTTGTATTCACTATTTTGAGATGAGATGGTGATCGGGGACTTTCATAGAAAACTCACTGTTGATCTCTCCTTCAAACCATTTCTGTGTTAGATTCAAAGGAGAGACGGTTGTATTTATAGCTGACAACAGATTCCACATCTTGACCCTCGATGCTGCTCTGCTTGGGGGGAAGGTGGCGTCTGCACATGCTATGCACATGTCTTTTGATACATGGAGTTGAAAGAATGAACTTTTACACCAGTTTAAGACATAATTAACCACAGAGCCAAGACCTGATTCATCATCGTGGAGGAAACTGACTATAACTGAGTCATCTGTGACTTCAGGATATAACGGTTTTCAAACTGGAACCATTTAAATTTTGGCTCAAATGTGACCAAACCCAAGTGGTTCAGTGAAACTTCGCCCAAAGCTACCAGTAATTATTCTATCAGTTTATTGTTATGTTGCCTTTATTGCATGAAGGTAGTTGGCTGACAACACATGAAAAACCAAAACATTTCCCAAACCGTCTCATTTACTTCATTTACTCTGTATATTCTTGATAATTAACTTTTCATAACAAGTCAAGTCAGTAATTACTTCAGTATGAAAATCCGTCCACCTACCGACATCTGTCCTCTTCTGCGTCCTGGTGTCCGTCCTGGACTCCAGACTCAGACAGACGGTCACAGACATGCAGATGACTTCCTTCCCTCCTCGCCGACAGTCCTTGTTAAAGATGTTGACCTTCTCGGGTTCAAAGGTCAACTTGGGCTGGATCCGCACCACACCTCGAGACCTGGAGGGAGGGAGCACGCAGTGTTCAAAACCTGGACCACTTAAAGGCAAATTCCACTGATTTTACTTGTCAAAGTGTCCTGGTGTCAGGGAAACAGATCAATAAAGAATAAAACTAACTATTGTGAGCCCAACATTGTTACAGGAGTACAATGATAAACTCTTAATAGCTGGATTGAACAGTGATAGCCAAGTATACTGTAGGTTTTATGTTGTCACTATACATGTCATGTCAAAGCTTTACAATGAACTACTCTCCAGACACTGAAAACTGGCTCACTGACATGTTTTTAATATTATTCAGATGACACAGAGTAATATCAGTTGTTATCCATTGTTGGTTTGCCTCTGCACATGTTGACAATATTAGAGGTTTAATGACAAAGTGCTTCTGGTAAAAACAACAAGAGTATCTGACCAGACGATCACAGCAGCTCCCAGCGCTCCCACTGCGAGATCGACGAGCCCGTCTGCATTAACATCCAGAACACCATGAAGACTTTGACCAAAGTACTGGAGACCAGCAGAAAACCCAGCTGCAGACAGACGCTGGAGACAGAGAGGACAGGTTAACAAAGTTTGGCTTTCTTGCCCATATTCCTTCTATTATTGGTTCAGCATCTCACCTGTCTGTACTGTGATTGGATGGTTTTGTTCTGGCCATAAAACACGTAAACTGCCCCCTGGTGGTCATCCTCCAGTGGCGCTCCGACCACTAGCTCCCTGAATCCATCTCCATTCATGTCAGGGATCTGCGCCAACGCCGAACCCAGGCGGGAGTTCTGAGAATTGTCAGAAACCTCCAGAGCCCCATGCAGGATGAAGGACGTCTGTAGGAAGAACATTTATTTTAGTTTCTCTTTTTGTTCACCTTCTGGGATAATAGACTGTGTGTGTTAGTAGTGTTTAGGTGTTGTAAATGTTTGCTGTGTGTGTACCTTTGGTGTGACGGTGTAGACGTAAACCTTCCCTCTCTCCCAGCCCTGACTGTAGTACATAGGTGCTGCCACCAGGAGAACATCAGTTTGTCCGTCAGCGTCTACGTCCATTGACAACAACTCACTGCCGAAATATGACCCAATCTGCAAAAGAACGAAACAAAACATGAGGATGAATAAAATGGTAACACTGAATAAACGCTATACTGTATATTAGAGCAGTTTAAAGTGGAGCCAGAGTTTGGAATTGGTGTTGTCTCAGTCCTTTGTATATTTGCAAAGTCACTTCATGTTCTTCACCGACAGAAGAGGAAATCGTGGTATCATATCTGGGATGTGATAAAACAACAGCGAATATGATAAAATTGCTGCTTTTGCTTTTGTTTAGCGCTCCAGCTAACGTCATAATACCAGCCTCCTCCAGCTACCACACCATCGTTCAGAAAGGTGTTGAAATTGCCGAAATTTTAGCTGAATTTTTTTCCAGATTTTGACTAATATTAATGTTTGTTTCAGCTAACGAAGCCAAAGGTTGGTTCTGGTTTTACTGAGAGCCTCGGGATCAATCTGGATACAGCCATATGTCCCACATGCGTGGATAAGGAATACTATCTACATGTTTGTACGAGTGTGTGTGTGTTTGACCTGCTCTCCCAGCAGCGCCTGCAGGATGGTCAGGTTTCCGGTGTTCTTCAGGGTGAAGATTATGACTTTGCCAGTGTGGTTGAACCTTGGAGCTCCGGCCACATAGAGCTGATAGCCACGGGATGAAATGAGTGAACCGACAGAGTAACCTGAAACAAAAGAAACTGATCAATGAGGATTTCTTATTATTTAGTTTACCCCTTATTTTTCCCATTTAAAAGAGCTTAAAGGGTCGTAGTTTATAGTGGTTTACAAGGAACTACGGAAGCCCTGAAAGGCAACTGAGAAGTGAAGTGAAGAGGCCTGAAAGATGGATCAAATAATGGTCTACAGTTTATGCTCAAATGGGGTAGTGGTGGATGCACTTTAGACTTGATAATGACAACAACAAACATTTAGGGAAATGATCCTGACAACAAAAAACAATTCACCTGCCAAAATGTTTTTTTCACCTGTTTTCACGGATTCTTAAGTCATGAACACTGGAGAGAAAACTTTGCCTCTCAGTGCTTCCGTAAGGTTCTCATAGACGCTTAAAGGTTCTTCTGAAAGTTTTTGTACAACATCATCAAACATCAAACTTAAAAAAAATTAAAAACTACGATACAATAAGATAAAACCAGTCTCCGTAATTCCGTTTATTACCCAGATAGGCTCCGTGGTTCTTCAGCTTCTCTGGAAACTCATTTTTATAGGAGGATTTCGGTGGAACAACTTTCCCATGTTTAGTCTCTTTGAGCACGGCTCCATTCCAGTCGTAGGCGCCCACCGCCCCGAGCAGAACGCCATCCTGCAGGCAAAACATGGATTTATATGAAGGTCACTACTACATACTGTATTACATTTACATAACATGAGGAGGGTTTTCTGTTGAGTGAACCCATCAGTAGAGTTATTGACAGATTTCTTTTGTGATTCCAAATTGGATGTTTTGGTTTTTGGTATTTCTACAGATGTTATCATGATGACTGGAAATATTTATTTCCATCATGCTGCTCAGGCAACAGGACACAGAAGGTTCCCATTGACAGAGATTGTAAGTGGATTTTATTATTTGAAAGCTATGCTGAGTTCAAACGCACTCACACAAGGGACTCAGCATTATCTGAATTTGATCAAAAGTATTCTGGCCAATAAAAAAAAATACGAAGTCAGAATTTAAATCAGTAAATTATTTGTATAAGATTCATGAATCACCAGGAAGTCACTCGGCTTTTCAAAGCATTTTGAAACCTTTAGTTGGTTTGGTTAAAATCATTGGACGAGTTCATAAACTTCACGTCATCCTCTTTGTTTGGAGAAATCAGAGCCCACTAAAATGCACCAATAAAAGCCAGTTGAAAATATTCTCTCCTCTCATTGATTAAAGTCAAAGTCAAGTTTAAATCTTTGGTTCAAGTCTAACGTCATGAGAATCGACTCTTTGTCCAGTTGGGTTCGGTCAGGTTGGCCCCATTTACACCTGGTATTACCATATAATGTGTTTCTACATAATGGCACCTAGTGACTCTGGCTGCTGCTGCTAGCTGTAGTTTAGATGACCTTACTGGGCCAATTTTATTTCATGTGAATGTGGAACTTTGCAGTCAGTCACACACCCAGATGAATGGCAGTCGTTAAGTCCAGATATGAAAGCTATTAAAGCGTTGAGTCATAGTCTATGCGGGCCAGTGAGACGAAGATGAGGACATGACCAAATCTTTGGCGACAGCAGCGCCACAAAGCTGCAGAAACTGAGCTGCACATGGACCAACTCTGGATCTGAAGATTCACTGTTCAATGTCAAAATGCTGCTTTAGTAATCGTGTGTGTGTGTGTGTGTAGGAGGGTGGTGGGGGGGGTTCATGCAGGATGACTCGACCAGATATGCGAGTGTGTGTGGTCTGTTTTCCACATCAGCTTCTCTACTCCTGAGTCCTGAAACTAAAGAGCAGGAAACTCTTCTCATATTTGTCTGTGTTTGTGTGCATGATATACAATGAAAGCATGTGAGTTTAAATCTGAGTCTAAACCTGCAGTGTCATCTGCATTTATTGATGCGTTTAAATGTGTGTGTGTGCGTTTTGTTGGCAGTGTGACGTTCAGGAAAATCATCTGCTCTGTGTTACACATAGAAAATTTCCACGACACCACTTTCACTCCCTGACGTTGGAATTCAGTCGGATACGAATTTTCCCTGGACGAGAAACAACAGAAGCTTCATTCTGCAAATATCTGCCAGGATCAAAACCGAACCAACACTGGATGAGTTTCTGTTGGAGTCAGAATCAATAAAACTTTGCTCCTGTCTTCTTTTGATTTAATTAAATCATGATTTTTCTTTGCTGAAGAAAACTGGAGGAAATTAAGTTAATTGTTGCCAACATTGACCAGATCAGACAAAGACAATAACAACGATCAGAAACTTTACAAATAAAGGAGTAGATCAGGATGTTTTCCAGCCATCAATTGAGGGAAATTATATGGTTCCTTTATCCAGTATGGACAAGATCAGATCTTTGATTTAAACGCATGTTCAAATCATAATATTGCTTAAATATACTGTGCTTCTGTTGGAAAGCAGAGATTATTTTAAATTCAATCCCTGTGTGAGTATGATCACTGGTGAAAAATCTGATCCAAAAAAGAAAACATCACAGCTCACATTTTTGACTCAAAACGCAGAATCTCTTGGATGTGAAAGCTTTACTAATAGACCAAGAATGAGTAGAAGTTGAATGAAGCTGTGAGTTACTCACTTTGACTAAATGTGAGGAGAAGCCAGCCTGAGCCATCTGCAGGCCGAACCCTCGACCCTGACTGCTGGTTCCTGCAAAACACAAACACAGAGTGAACAAAAACATGTTTTCCTTTTTGTTCCTTCAGTTCAGTGTCATGATTGAATTGTTAAAACTTTATAGGCTTCAGCTCCCGACTGTCGCTGACACAAGTGACATCACTTCATATTCAACCACTCAACAAAGTAAATACAGTAATTTAACGTGTTGAAAGTCAGCTGACCCTCCAGAGGGAAAATCCTCTCGCCCAGAGCGTCCACGATGTCATTCAGTCCTGACTCATTCTTTACGTTGAAGAAGTGCTTCTCGTCTGGGTCGCTGGCGATGAACTTGATTTCCTTCAGAAAGGCTTCAGGGTTGATTTCCATTCGGTTGTAATAACCGAGAACCTGGATGAGACAAAGAGGAAACACTCAGGACAGAGGCTACGAGTTCTTAAAGCAGAGCGACTACAATAACATTTTTAGCAACATGCATGGCAAGAAGGACGGAAGGAAGAAAATGGGAAAGACAAAAGTCTTGGGAGCAGGAGGCAGAATCAGGATCGGACAGGAAGTGTTGGTTATTTGGGGGGTTGATGGTAAAATGGACGAACTCACAGCAATGGCGTACATGGTGATGTTGTCTTTCTTGCTGTCGGTGACGGCCTGAAGCAGCTGTGGACTGTCATGAGATTGTCCATCTGTGACCACAATCATCACCTTCTGAGCCCCCGGCCGGCCGCCACGCTTGAACGCCACCGACCTGCAAAAACAGACTGAGTGTGAGGGCAGCTGGTTGGTTTCTGCGAGGGGGTTTATTATGATTTCATGTCGTACCGGGCCACGTTGATGCCCAGCGCCGTCCTCGTCTCCTCACCGCCCCTCTGGTTGATGTTCCTGGCAGCGTCCACCACCTCTGTCACCGTCTCGTATTCGCCCAGACCGAACTCGTGGACCACTGTGCTGCCGTACTGAATCACACCCACCTACAGCCAAAACACACACCTAAAGTCCTGCACCTGAAGGCGTCACCATGAGTGCAACACCCAACAAACCTGACCTGATCTTTTTGTTTGTCTGACTACAGCATAAATTGGTTCATGTCTCTACAATTTCCTGAAAGATTCAAAACATTCCACTGATTCCATTAACTTTTGCAGGCTTTGCAAGTTATAAATATAAAAAAACATCCCAAGAATCAGCCGAGCCTTGGACTTCAGGAAGTGTTGAGCTGCATTGCTGCTGCTGGAAACTCTCAAACCTCACGATTAATTATCTAAATGCTAATTTTTGGTTTTCACCAATTTTCACTGAAAAATATCCAGATGTTCAGAACTCAGGACGTGATCTTTTTGAAGTTTTGTGATGAACCAACCTGTGTCTGACCTGGGCTGATGTAGAACTTGTTCAGGATGTTGATGAGAAAGTCCTGGACCTCGTACCACGGATAAATGGAGTTAGAACCATCCAGAACGATGATGATGTCCATAAACGTCTCACACCCTATGAAATAAAAGTGAAAAACAAGACAGATATAGCACGAATAGATGGATGTATGTATGGATGCTAGATGGATGGATGAATGGACAAATGGATGGATGCATTACTCTGCAGGGCAGGTGTGATGGTGTGCGACAGTTTGAAATTGCGGCTGATTCTGGAGCAGATTCCTGTGCTGTACATGTTGCTTCCACATTCATGAGACCAGAGTGGACCACAAGTCTGAGGACACATTGACACACAGTGGGGACACACAGTGGGGACACACAGTGGGTAGAGAGATTAGAAAAAGCATGCCTGATGAATATGTCAAATGTAAAAACTGCTGACCTGTTGGAAAATCTTCAGTTTTAGTCGTTCCTTTTTATTGAAACATCTCTACTGAGTTCTCTCGTTTAATTTAAAAGTGGTTTTATTCTTATTTAAAAAGATTTTTTAGTACACCTGTTGGTAAAGTCACAGTCATCCTCTGTGGAGATAATGTTGTCCTTGGACTCTTGTTGTGTCTCTACACCCATGAGGCATGTCATCAGCAGGCATAATGTGAGCTTCCAGTTCTATGCAGATGACACCCAATTGTACCTCTCTTTTAAACCTAACATCCCATCATTGACCTCAAATTCTGGATGACCCAGCATTTCCTGCAGCTAAATATTAGTAAGACTGAGGTAATTATTATTGGCACATGTAACAATTAAACCTCTAAACATTTGGGCTCTCTGTTCCAAAATATAGCCCAAAACCGCAAAGATCTTGTGTCACCTTTGATAACCACCTCAGCTTGAACAAGTATGTTAACACGCTCATCCTGTCTTGTTTTTATGCAGCTCAGGAGATTCTCCGAGATCAACTCAATTTTAGTAGAAATCATTCATAAATGTTTTTATTTCCTCTTGTCTGAACTATTGTTTGGACTCTCTCTCAACATGCCTGAGCCAACAGAGTCTATGAATTACAGTTTGCTCAAAATGCAGCAGACAGACTCCTGAACAAAACTAAACAAAAGGGGAGCACATTGCTCCTATTTTAGCTTCTCATCATTGGCTTTTGGTAATATTTAGAATTCATTTTAAGATATTATTATTGATTTTTAATGCCTGGTTTAGACAACCAAGTACATCTCAGATCTTCTGACACCATACGGACACCATGTTAGGAGGTGATATTTTGTCAATGTTGTGTTCACAGGCTGCTCCGCTATCCCAAAAGGTCTATTACTACTTGCTTTAGAAGAATGACCATGGTTATTTTAAATGATAATGAAAAATAAAAAGAGTCCAGTTTGTTTAATTGTCTCAATCTTTTTAAGTGAAGCTGATATGAAGAGAAGAAGAAAGAAACAAAACTCATTGGTTGCCTGCCAGTTTTCATACTGATTTTACGTATCTTTATTTTATTTTACATCTTTAAAGATGGTCTTGGTTCCTCGTGTGCATTAGACTCCACTAGTTGTTCTATTATCAGCATATCAGTCATCTGTAATGATCTGTATAATCACTGCAATACAAATAAAACTTGACTGGTAGTCAGTCTGTGTGTTTTGTGTCTTGTGACTCACCACAAAGCTGTTGTCTTTCGGGTTGGAGGTCAGCGTCATTCCCAGCTTCATCTTGTCTTTACTCTCAGACACGTTGTCTAGAGAAACTTTGCCTGATCACAGACACAATAAATCACAGTTAATCACAGAGCGTAGATGTGTACCATAAACGTAGTGGATGCATTTAGTTATTCAAGATACTTTGTCACATAAACAAACATTTTACATCTCAGATTTATGGATTTTATGAGAATATGTGTTGGGGGAAATATAGTGGTGCCTGAAATACGTTTTTATCAACATAATGAGGAATTTTTCTATATGTTTTTCTTTTGATAAAGTACACCGTCACAATTAGGACAGTGTGTTGGATATATGTTGCAGTGATACGACTAAGCCTGAACTGGCTTTACATTATAAAACCTGTCGTGATGCTGTTGCTCACCCAGGTTGAGTCGGCTGCAGTTTGCAGAGTTTCTGGTATCCAGCGGACATTTGTACACATCCCCAGTCTGCTGCTTCCCTGTGGATTCGGAGGGAGCTCCAACCAGCAACCTGGAGGCACACATGCACGCACACACACACGCACGCACACACACACATACACTCATGAGGGTCAGGCAATACAGGAAGTGATGGGTGAGACTCAGGTAAAGCACCCGGAAGGTGAATAAACAGGAAATGTAATTGTGGTATTTTGTTTTCAGATTTATGATGAACATGTGTCTCATGAAGAACACAGAATAAAAACATCTTGCATTATAAAAATAATACATATTGTGAATATAAAACTGTACAGTTGTGCAAGAAGTCTTTTGGACATTTTATCGGACCAAAAAACTGGACTTTTGTAAAATTATAATTTATTATGCATAAAGTAAAATGCTTCTCTTTCTGCAAATAGTTTTAATTTCCTGTCTAGTAAATGTACCAGTAACATACAGTATATAACCTGATATGATGTGTTATCCAGTGCAGATTCTAATCATCATGCTGTAGAAACACTGGGAACTGTTCAAGCTGTGGTGATGAACTTCCCGCTGCTGCACTCAGAGGTCAGATCTTGTGTGAGCAGCAGCTGCGGTCGTGTTAAACGCAGGTTATTAGCGTTAACTAATCACATGAGGCCTGCGCGGCGGTTCTGGGAAGAAGGCTGACTCACATACCAGAGAAGATGCCATAGTAGCGCGCTAACCCTCAATTTGCTAATGTGTCTCCCTCCCACATCAAACGGGTGAAGAGCAGCGCTGACTAACCACATCCCAAACTGCAGACGAACTGAGTCCACATCCTGCAGCCTGCAGGATCATCATCACTCCATCATGCTGGTCGCTTCCTGAACAGGTGCTGTCATTTAGTTTACTGGTAAAACCTCTAAACTGTACCTGCATTTTCTTGGCCTGATTTCCCAGAATGAAGTTTGAACCGCAGAACACATCCTGGTCTGTTTCCTGCTTCTGGAGTTTCTTCTTCTCTGATTAAATCTAGACGTTTATATCAACAGTATCTGTCTTTTCAGCAGTTCTCTCCTGGTTGAATAATCAGTCCGAAATATGAACAACAACAAATATCTTCTTTGATGAAAAGTCCAAAGTACAAGACTGCAAACATAAAAACTTTGAGGTAGAACTCCCAAGATGCATTTCAGCAAGAAACATCCAGTCACTTCAAACTCCTGCTAACAGCAGAGATCAGTAGCTAAAGATTATAACATTGAGAAAACTTTTTGGGTTAATTGTGGATGAATTCAGCATCTACGGCGCTGTGTCTACAACAGCGAAGCTTCCTCCTCAACGCGGCACGATTACGTATAAAGTCAACGAAAAGACGAAATTAAACGTGAATTCGTAAAAAACTTCATCTGCGTCTGCGTGAGTTGAAAATGAATCTGCATCATCACATTCTGCTGAAATATACACACTGCAGATTACATCTATACACAGTAAATGTTATAAATATATATAAATAGGTGTAAATCACGACCGTCACAATCATGAATAGGACCATTTCTAACCATCTATATGGTACCATTTAATGCTACAGATAAACTTTCTTAAATGTCTCTTTTCAGCTTATTGAAAGAAATATTGTTCTTCTTGTGAGAGACAGAACAAACACGACACACACACACACACACACACACACACACACACACACACATCGCAGCGTGAAAGCTGCAGAGGACATAAACTCTCTGGCTCGTCTCTATAAACACACACAGTCGGAGATTTGACCTCAGATTTAACTGAGGTCAACACAGGTCAATGGGTTTGACCTCTGACAGACCACCTCAACCCAAACACAACCTTAACTTTAGTTCCCGCACATGCTCAGTGGCGTCTGCCTTCAACTGCGGTTTATAGGTACTAAAAATATTCCTCCGAACGGCGGAGAAAGAGAAGCAACAGAAGGATCTTTCCGAGTCTGTCCTGATAACAACATCAGCCAACCACCTGAAATGTAAATGTCACCAGACTTGCTTTAAAAAAACAACTGACAAGAATAACGATGTGAAATCCCCCCTTAGAAAAACACACACACACACAGACACACACGGTGGAGTGATGGGCTTCCCAGAGGGAGGCTGGGGAATAACAAACCGCAACACATAGTTTCCAGATCCTCCGCTCTGCCTCGGGATGAAGGAGAACCCAAATACTTTCCACTGATTTACCTGCGACTTCAAAGGCACAAATATGTTGTAATCCTGAAAGATTGTGAGGTATTCAAGCTGAAAGGTTTCCAGGTAAAGACAAAAAGGTATCACCTGCACAGGAAGGACAACAACAACGACAACAACAACAGTCCGACTAAAGCTTCATCTCACTTCTTGGATTCAAAACACAAACTTACATACAAATACATTGAAGAAAGTGATGTGTATGAGCAGCTTTATTTGCACCTGTGACCCAAATTTCACCTTCTCGCTTCATTTCAACTCATTTTATCTCAACTGACTTTTAATGAATCTCATCACATTTCATCTCATATGTCTTAAATTTCATTTCATTTTCATTTTAACTCCCTGCAGTAGAAAAAGCAGCTGGAGGTTTAAAATTCTTTGCAGATATTTGAGAGTCCAACAGCAGGTTAGAGACAAGACGAGTCATTATAAAATCCTAATTTATAACTCAGAGGACTGTAAATAACCTCCAGACGCTGTGCAGATATGCTCAGTTTGCTGTAGAAAATGTGTCATCCCGACGTGATTCATTGACATGCAGCACAGCGACGACACAAAAACCAACAACCAACTTTTCCATGTTGAAAGTTTTCCAATTCACTTTGTTTCTGACAGGCCAAAGTGTCCCAATAAATCCTCACATTCAACAGCTGTTTCCAAACAGACATACATTATCTATTATCTAGATCTATATTCTGTCTTTATCTGAAGGTATCTGGAGAGGAGACGGACTAATTCTGCCAAATACTGTTTAAAACCTGAAACTGAAAATTCCTTAAAGCCTCATCGAGTGGATTCTGTGCAGTTGAGTCATTTATCTTAAGATTTATTGTCTATCCAAAATCTATCCGATATAAATATGACACAGCAGCCATACTTGTACACACAAGTCTGTTCAAACCAGTTTTAAAATGAAATGTGCAGCTATTAATACATTTGGATCATTACACCAGTACTTGAGATACTCTTACACAAGTTGCACTATTTGCTTTCTGATACGTGACCTGACCGACCCTCGTTAAATCCAATAAGTTATTATATTTCTTTCTTATTACCAAATGCCAACTAGATGTTCTCAGCCTGAGTACCATTTATAAATGAAGGTTATTACACCCACAACACTGAACGAGACCAACAGCAGAAAGGCACAACCTGAGTTTAACCGTGTTTCTATTGGTGCCACTGGTGTCATGTGACCCTGGATTCTCACCACTTGCTTCCTCCCGCCTCGTGCTGCTGCACCGTGTAACCAAACTGGGTTTCTTTAGAACCGTAGAAGATCTTGAAGTTCTTGGTGTCAAAGTTGAAGCAGAGCTGAAGATCTGAAAACAGAAAAATAATCAAGACACAACTCATCAGTAACTTCATATAAGGGAACTTCCTGTTTAAACAGTCCACATAAACCAGAGTTAAACCCAACAGATTATTTGTTTGGCTTTTAATCTTTATTTTATTTTACTTTAAGTGGATGAAATGGCCGCAGGACTGGATATTTCCAGCAGCTCCGGCTCGAGTTACACAGTAACAGGACCAAAAACACAACACCGGGATCACTTCTCTACTACTCTTCATCACTAAGAGATCTTCAAGACTCAAACTTTCCTTTATTTAGCCCCGCTGGAATCCGGATTATGTTTTTTCCTCCACTTTCCCACAGAAAAGATGGATATAATAATGAAAATATGAAAATTCCTGATATTTTAAAGGGATAAAACACTTGAATCATGGAGTACAAACAACAACATATAATAGATGCTGAATCCTTTATGTCACAGTTTAAATGATATAAATGAATTATAAAGAAAAAATATATTAAAATAAATGTTTTATTTTCAGAGAAACTGCAAACTTAGACGAGTGACACTGATAAAATATAAAATAGTAATTAAATATAAAGTATCTTGTCTTTATTTGTGACTATTAAAAGTCAACTTTTTATATCAACACAAATTAAATCCAAAACTGAACACATGGAGAAACCCTTCACCTCCCTCCTCTTCCTCCCTCCTCTTCCTCCCTCCTCTTCCTCCCTCCTCCTGCTCCGACCCACCGTGGAACTTCTTCTGGTTCCAATTAAAATCTTTATCAGGGAGGTCAGTTGACAGGAGGTGAGGAGGAGAGGAGGTGAGGAGGAGAGGAGGAGAGGTGGTAAGAAGGTGAGGAGGAGAGGAGGAGAGGAGAAGAGGAGGTGAGGAGGAGAGGAGGAGAGGTGGTGAGGAGGAGAGGAGGTGAGGAGGAGAGGAGGTGAGGAGGAGAGGTGGTGAGGAGGAGAGGAGGATAGGAGAAGAGGAGGTGAGGAGGAGAGGAGGAGAGGTGGTGAGGAGGAGAGGAGGTGAGGAGAAGAGGAGGTGAGGAGGAGAGGTGGTGAGGAGGTGAGGAGGAGAGGAGGTGAGGAGGAGAGGAGGTGAGGAGGAGAGGAGGAGAGGTGGTGAGGAGGAGAGGAGGTGAGGAGGAGAGGAGGTGAGGAGGAGAGGTGGTGAGGAGGAGAGGAGGAGAGGAGGTGAGGAGGAGAGGAGGAGAGGAGGTGAGGAGGAGAGGAGGAGAGGTGGTGAGGAGGAGAGGAGGTGAGGAGGAGAGGTGGTGAGGAGGAGAGGAGGTGAGGAGCGACGCCTACACAAAACTTTCATAAAGGACGATGAAAATGACGTCACTGTCGTTTTATATTTTCCATGACAGGAAACAGACGAAGAAGAAAAGAGATGATGAAGTCCAAAAGGAGGATTCAACGTATAAATATTTATTAGAGAGGAAAATTCAAGACATGTTTCCTCTATCAGACCTTTACAATCATCTTATCTGTGTTGCATACCAACAAAAAAAAAAACAAAAACGGATTTTGCAGAAGATTTTTCCAACAACCTTCCAACGTTTCAGTCTTTTCTTCTCATCTCCGGCAGCTTTTCCAGAAACTGTCTCTGAAATCAGAGCAGACTGTAGAGCAGCTGTGTCCATATATCACAAGCTACGGTATATGTTGTATATGTTATGTGTCATAGAAAAAAACGAGCATGCAGATCAACATATAGATATTTAATCAGATTTATAGTCCGGAGTGATGTAGGTGCATCGCTCCTGAAAAATACCGACAGAGCTGAGCCCATAAATTCATAGTTGTGGTGGTAAATTCAGACTCTCGGTGGGGTATGAATAATAAGTCATTACCCCCCCAAAAAATTATATATATTTACGTTGCAGTGACAGCACCCTCTAGTGGCCGACGTAATACTGACAGGAGCAAAATTCTACATATGAAATATTGATCTGAATAGTAGCTGTGAAACAAATGTAGTGGAGTAAAAAGTACATTACGTCCCTCTGATATGCAGTAAATACTCAGTAAAGGTACTGAGTTACAGTCCACCACTTCCTGTTTCGTACTGACAGCGGGATCTAATCTATCTTATATGATTGTATATTAATGATAGCATCTGATTTAATGTGAAGTTTTCTGATGTCACGTCATCATAATTCAAACTTCTGCTTTAGTGTCTTTGAGCCGCTCACTAATTTCCAGCCATCCTGTGACCTTTCGACCCCACCGCCGTGACCCCGTGACCTCGTGGCTGTCGCCTGCGTGTTGAAGTATTTCCTCTGAGCGCTCCGGTTCGTCTCCTCCAGCTGTGTAAATGAGCAGAGCGTTCGGAAAACTCGACTAGCTGTGAGACCGTTTTCCAGTAAAAGGCAGCAGTGATTAGTTTGGCTGCAGAGGATGAGAATAAAAAACACTGGAGAAAGAGAAGAATGATGGGTCGATGGGCTCGACTTTTAAGGTATGTTTGTTTCCTCGAGGCTGAGAGGAATCTGCTCCCGTCGGAGCCAAGCCGAGGACCAGCTCGATTTATCAGACCTGTTAGAGACTTGGCAGAACAGAGATCCAAGATTCAGATCCAACATCAGATCCTGACAGACTCCCGTCGCTGCCACCGGACGATGTGACCGACCTGGATGAGCCTCGCTGGCACTGACGACACACTTGTCAAAAGGTTTTAGTTGTTTTCATGTGTATTTGTTCATACTTAGGTGATTTTTCCAGATGTGTCTTTGCTGCTTTCATAATTGAAAACAGATTAATATCCATCATGAAGTCTGTGATGTTTCTGTAAAAAAATCTCCAGTTTTTCAAATCAGATGCAGCAATGAACCGTCTGTGTCACTTCCTCCAGCAGGCAGGCAGACAACTCTATTGGCTGAACAACACTGATAACCTTTCACCTTCCTGACAGGCAGCACAGGTCAAAGGTCACGACCCTGACAGTCTGTGAAATGTTTTCTGACCTGTCAGATTGGTGTTAGAGCACAGGAATCTGGTAAAAATCCACCACACGCCAAACTACCTTCAAAAAACTGGATGTTTAAAATAGTCTTGCTTATGGACCAACTGTCAGGATACACAGAATAAAATTCAAGATATATTTTCAATCTTGTATTCGTACATACATATAATTCACCAAGCAGCACTATAACTTTCTGGATTGAATATTTGCAGAGTTGATAAATTACTCCTACACATACTGTGCTATAAATATCTTTGCCAGTGAGCAGAAACCCATTAATTTTTTTAAATGAAGCTTGGTGTGAAAGTTTCATCTTATATAAGATGACACGTATCAAGGATCGTCTCGATCATCATCCAGTACACTGTGTTACTCCCAGTACTGGCTGCAACCATCAAGGCATCATTTTCTTTTCTTTAGTTATATAACAGTTTTGCATCAGACACATTTATCGGACTGTTTGGAGCTGCCTGTTCGTTACGGACCAACTAAAGCCACCGTGCATGTCTGTGGTTACTATGAAGTGCAGCTGTGATGCCAAACTGGCAGCAGGACTGCAAAAAATGAAAGTCATATTTCTATCATGGGTTGTTTTGTAATAGTGGAGCGCCACGTGGGTGGAGTTTAAGACGAGAGAGAAACGTTTGAAAAATGATGGGACAGTTTTTGAGTCCTTTTAAAGACTAAAGTTGAGTTGGATTCCTGCTTTGAAGGAGGTTACATGAAATGCAAAAAGATTGAGCTGTAGGAGGAGCGCAGCCTGAATGAGGTTACCTGATGCCTTCCTGTATGGTGTCACCAAGACGACAGACGACACATGCAACAACAACAACAACAACAACAACAACAACATGGCTGCTTTAACGATCAGCCTAAAAACCCCAAAAATGCCGTAAAAACCTCGAGGAAAACATCCCGAACCTTCACAATCAATATTTAATCAGAGGAAAACAGGATAACGCTCTGAAAAGTGTTAAAAATTAACAATTTAATTTAATTTAATTTATTTTCTCTGCCTGCAGCATTTGTCTGTCCAACAATTTCTGACAGATTAACAGGAAATTAGATTTTTACTCAACTTTCTTCAACAACACGTCCTCATACATTAAACAACCACAAAGATCGGTTGCACCGAAACCGTTTTATGGTGTGGTTAGTTTTGGGTAAAAGATCCTGGTTTGGGTTCAAATGATCACTTGAAACATGGTGTGGGTTAAAATTACTGCTAAAAACCTCGACAATAGTAGTTAGAGATTTTAGAAAACTGTCCTGATTCGCGGTTTGAAACGCGGTTCGACTTTACAACAGGCTAGCATAGCTTTTTATGCTAACGTGACGTTTTCTTTTTTATGCTAAAGTTTTGTGATTTTAACCCGAGCTGCTCGTTGATGTTTCGGGACGTCTCTCGCTACCTGTAGAGCTAACTTTAGTCTGTGTTTGGATATTTACTGCTACTAGCTGCTTTTTCACTGGTTAGTTAGTTAGCAAGAGGTTGCACATATCTGACGATGGTGGAACGAGTAAACTCACATCTAAACTAAAAGATTTTACTGCTTTGCTATATTTTTAAATAGCGATGCTCCACTGCATCCTTGTTTGTTTGTAATATATAACGTTTCCTCTAGCGCCACCCTCAGGACAAACTTTGAGCTGCACAATTGTTAAACTTTTTTCTGATTGATGGAAATTAAACTTCTTATGCACCTGTGGTGTTTGACTCATCAGGTTTCCACCTGTTTTCAGCATCCAACACAACTCAAACCACAACAAGTGACAGTTACTCCACTAGTTACTCCACAAAATCTCACTATGAAGGCTCGTAGAGGTTTAGAAAGACTCATAAATGTGAATGTGAAGTCTTATATAGAGACTAGTAAATGTTTATAAATGCTTTGAACAATGTGCTCTGCTGCACACGCTCAAACACAACATGGAGAACATGAGCTAATGAATCTTTATGTTTTAGTAGGAAAAAAAGGTCCAAATATATGAAACCTTTAAACAGAAAACTGTTTTTATTTTATGACTTTTTCCTAACTGATGGTAACTTGTGTAACTGTTCTTAATTTTATCTTGACTTTTATCCTTTTTTTATTTCTTGTTTTTACTGTAAATAATGTGGTAACTTTGCTTTAAAATGTGCTATATAAATACACCTATTATTATTATTATTACTATTAAAATCCTTTAATTAAAAAAAAAAGGTAGCTTTAAAATGAATGTGCACAGTTTCTGTCTTTAGCCCTGATGCTTTCTAGTGTTAGAGGTAAATATCAGCAACTTAATGCACCTTCCTTGCTGTACTCAAGCTATCACCATGGCAACAAGTAGTTTCCAATAAGGAACTCTAATTGAGAGGTTTAAACTCACAGATAGTCATCAATCCTGCACCTGTCCGATACAAACACACTTATCTTTCATTTCAGACGCTCACCTGGCAGGAGGCTGCAGGTCCACAGCAGCAGAAGAGGATAATAGTCCATGAGTGTGTTTGAAAGACAGAAAGATACTGAGACGGAGTGAGTGTGTGTGTGTGTGTGTGTATGTGTGTGTGTGTGTGTGTGTGTCGGTGTTTAACTCTGCTGTTGTGATGTGTAAAGTAGAGAAAGACAGAAAGCAGGAGGAGGAGGAGGAGGAGGAGGAGGAGGGTCAGCATAGTAAACACACCTCCTCCTGCCTGATGCGTCTGCTCTACACACACACACACACACACACACAGATCTGGTTGTTAAAGAGCCTTTAACTTCACCTTCCCTTTTCAAAGCAGGAGCTTAAATGTTGGTGCACAAACAGGAAATGCCTCCATTTGTGTCTGACGACCAGATGTGCACATCTGTCCAATGATCCTGAGGAGGTTCCTGCCAGAGCATCATGCAGTCTATGCTTCAATGTTAATGACCAAACCACGCCGCTATCAGCTATAAGTGAATGACACTTACAGACACTATCTAGAGTTGGGACGTGTGCGGGGCCGCTGGGTCCAAGTGTTTTTCTCTATTCTGTATTCACATTTCAAATATAATAATATATATATATCCTCAAGTTTACTGAACCTGGAAACTCAGGACACTCTCTGATAATATAACGATCCAGTAGGTTTATATTACTGTATGACTTCCACATGCAAATCGTTTCTGAGAAATACTACAATACCCATGAGCCTCAGCTGTGAATCAGAGCGTAATGAATTCAAAACGCTTTGTGGCTGAAGTCGCCATGGTTGCTGAATTTACTAAAAAGTGATCCAGAAATTAACTTTAAGTGAAGTCTCATTACCGTACTATAACCGCCGTTGAGAATTTGAACTAAATTTTCAGCTCAGTGATTGGCTTTTTCTTGCTGAAATGAATGCTGGGAGTCATAGGTAACCAGATTTGACCCACCGGCCACCAGATTCATAAAGCTGCAGGATATATGCGTATAATATAACATAATAATGACCCATCTGTAGATGAAACTGGACTAGTGGTTAAATTTCACAGAAGTTTTGTAGTTTAATTGCTTTTACTGGATCACCTGGAAATAAAAGCATCCAAACAATGAGATCATTTTACATAAATTACAGTGTTGTATGCAAGTTTACAAGCGAGGCGCCACTACAGTAATGGAAACTGGGCTTTTATTTTACTAATTATACACCATCAAAGTCCATGTAGGGAGGAGGCCGGGGTGGACGGATGAATCAACAAGACTTTAACACAGGAGATCACTTCCTGTTTCCAACTGTCAACATAACCAGAAAATGAAAGAATGCTAACCACATTGTTATAGTAGCAATTTGAACCCAAACCATGATGTCTAGCTTCATCTAACAATGTGTTTGTGCCTAAACCCAACCACACCTTAACCATTGTGTTGTCAGATCATAAACGCCGGTGTTGTCCTGTTGATGGGAACATCAGATCATCCTGGTATGGATAAACAATTTGTATTTTGTTGTTTAATTTGGAGGACAACACACACAGACACGTGACTTGTTTTTTTTTATACTATACTGGGAGCAGAAACCATAACCTGAGTTATTTTAAACTTAGAAAACCAGGTCTGACCCACAAAATGAACCACCTTCTTGTCCCTAGAAGTAATGAGTCCCCGCAGTGTAATTGTGTCAACATGTTTTTGTTGCCACAATGTGATTAATACACTTACAAACACACACACACACACACACACGTATGTTCCCTCCCCGTCAATAAAACGATATTGGAGTGGTGCGAGCTGGACGGCAGCAGGCTGCTGTCATTCTGCTGGAAATAACAAGTGGAAACTCAGAGTCAAAGCAGCAGAGTTAAAGTGAAACAGACGGTAAAATGACTTTTAAATCAGCCTGAGGGTCAGTCAGTGAACACGACACACTTGCAATCCAACATATGAACCGTGCAGACAGACAGGTGGTATCTGACATCTACTATCACCTGGTGGTTCCTCACATGGAACAACAGATGACTTTTTCTGTCTTTTCTTTTGCATACTGAATAATTAAAAAGTTAAATCCGTTATCATTTTTTAATTTCTCTGTATAACACATTGGTACCTGTTTCTTCCTTCTGTGGTCAACTGGCTAAATATACAATATGATATCACATCCAGATGCTCGAGCACATCTTCACCAGAGTCCAACTGCAAATTGATTTTGAATCTGTCTGAATACTTTTAGATAGAGAATTAACCAAATTTTGTATAAAGCGATTACGTTGTGTTATATTATAGGCAGAGGCAACGGTCACACTGAGCCTGATAGCATCCTGCTACAACAACCAATGTTGGCTTTCTGTTAAAGTCTCCTCCTTATCTAATTCACAAACATGAACACACATCAGTTAGCAGGGTAGGTGGCTAATTAGCTGCTCAGCTACAGCACATTAAATCTTATGAAAACATACCTTCATATTTCACTTCAGACCCATTAGATGCTGGTTTGGTCGTTGCTCTTCAATCTATAACTTGTGGCTACAGCAGTTTGTTTACTTTATCTCCATTTGTATAACACTGGTCTGCCAGCTGCTGTCAATCAGACACAGACACCGACACGCTCCTGCAGCCAGCTGAGATGAAAAAGAGCATTTCTGATTGCATATTAAAGTATGCATATAAAGTTACATTAAATATATAGTGAGTATATTTTGCAAAATGTCTTTAAACATTTCATTATTTAAAGTGAAGGAGAGAGACATCAAAGTCTTCACAACACATTTCACTTCAGATCCTGCAAACTGACCTGATTGGACAGATTTCAGACATTTTTTCTTTAAGAGCCAATAATAACTATGTTAGTCTGGAATAGTCTCACACTGTCTGGAAAAGAGATTTTCAAAAAACGTATTACAAATTTAAAAAATATTGCAAAAAAATCTGCATCAATCTTATAATTAATGTCCAGAAAAATATAAATTCCTGTAATTCCCCCAAAATCAAGTTATAATCCCTCATACAGAACAAAACAAAGGACACAATGACGTGAGGAAAGTCAGACACACAGATGAGTTGAGACTTTAAAACATCACAGCCAAGAGAATAAACTGCTCTGAGATCATTTTAACCACAAAACAAATAACCAGACTGCAGACTAAAAATACTGAAACGCTCAACGCTGAACGTCTGAGCAGAGCTGTGAATGACACATTTAACACAAATGTTCAGTGCATATGCTCATGGAGAACTTGTATATTATATAATTATGTTGTTATGTTATTCTAACTTTAGCGCCCCCTGCTGGTGAAATGTCATCAATTGCTATATTAGGCCACGCCTTCTACATTTTGCTTATCAGACAAACAGTGATGAAAAAATTGATATTAGCCAAACTGTAAATGTTAATAACCGACCACATGGTGGCGCTATTGAAGACCAGCTTTGATATGTTGAATATGTTGATATGTGTAAATAAATTTCATATTTCTCACGTCAGTTTTTAGAATCTTTGTTTTAGAAAAATCAGTTTTTCCTTTAACAATATCAAACAAAATCATCTTTCCTTGTTATATCGTAAAGTTCGATGGCTCGGGGGAAAGATCCCTGAAACAAGGAGCTTTAATTCTCATTTTGTCCTTAAACAGAGCTTCTAGCTCAGGGATTTGAACATTATCAGTGGCAAGACTTCCTGAGACGATGTAAAATACGTGCTCAGAGTGTTTGAAGGAAGAGAGGACCTGATGAATGATCAATGAGAGCTTATCAATGAAGGTTTAGACCCCAAAACCTCCTATGGGATATATATTTATGAGAGAGAGGAGGCTTGTGGATGATATTGATATTTTGAGGTATGATATGTGCTTGTGGAGTTAAAACGGTGGGAGTGAGACATATTTACATTTTTTTTTTTTAGGTATCTCTGCTTTAATCTGTGTCTGTGGAAATTCAAAGTTTTGTAAATGTTTGAATGCAGTCTGTGGGATAAGATGAGCAGTCCAACTGAGTTAGAGCCAGTTTTCCCATAGACAGCCATTATACATTTTAATGTTAAAAAATAAATACAAAGTCGTTGAAATATGCCAGAAAGCAGACTGAAGACCGGCTAAACAGATCAGGAGAAAAGTGATAGCACACATCTGCTGAATGAGCTGCACAGTTTGACATCTGAATGGTTTTTCTAGCACAGAATATGCAGCAGTTGAAGAGATGACGTCATTAAAAGAGCGATAGGAAGATAAACAACAACAATACAAAGTAATCAAAAAAAACCTAGGATGGTAGGATAATGCTGGAGCCTTTTTTAATGCAATGTGATGTATTTAATGACTGTTGTGTGATTTTTGGTTAATAAATTCATACATTCATTCATCTTTTGGGTTTTTTTCTTCTGTTTTACCTTTTTCCATTAACTCTGTATGTCTATGAACAGAGATCATCCAGCCTTGAGATAAAGTTTTACAAAAAACAATTTCAACTTTTAAACAAAACACCTTTCGATTCTTACTGGTGACACTACAGGGCAAAGGGATCATCCAAATAATTAGGACCATGAATATTCATAGGCCTTGCAGCTACAGTAGCAGGATAGAAACTTGAGTATTTCAGCCTCAAAGTGACACAGATCCTACTGTTTTGGGGCCTCTTGATCACACTGCGTTCGTGCAGCCAGCAGCTACAGAGGCCAGGATGGACTGGAGCCCAAATAAAGAGACAAAGGAAGCATTAGAAAAGAGCAGCTGACAGCAGATATGAAACAGAAGTAAAAAATAGCCTGAATGATAATGAAAAGAAGCTAAAGATCGCAGATGCTGTGTTGATTGAATGCAGAAAATCGAGTTTTTGGCTTCAGGTGGTCTGCAGGCGCGTGCTGTAGAGTATAGACTGAGGATGCCTGTAAATCTGTTTCTTGGACTGAGACGTGTGAGGAAGCACATGTCTCGACCAGCAGTGGTCAATAACAGTAGAAAGGCTGCATCTCTATCAGCGGTTAGCCTGATTATCTGGATTTACTCATCCAATCTAGATCAAATATGTCACCTTGTCTGGAGGTTTAATTCTGTTTCATCAGAGAACAAAGATGCAGCTACAAACTGAGTGAAATAATATCCTGTTTTTCCTCTTAGCCTTTCTCATATTGATCATAACTGATTGTTACTGACGTCGTTACTTCTTGTGAGTATATTGTTCCTCAAGTGTTTTGTAACCGTTGTGTAAAATCTCGTCCTAATAAAGTTTGTCTGCGTGCTGCTTCCTCTGATCTTAATAAAGTGAAACGTTGTAAAACAGATCTGCAATAACTCAATAACACTGTTTTCTGTTCTGTATATGGTTTATGAAACATGCACCAGATGCACATGCATTATATATATACTATATATATAGTATATATATATACTGTATATACGTGTAGCCTTGAAGAGGAAAACTCGTTGAATAATTGTTATTAAAGTTTGGTTTGGTGTCAGGAATGAAGGGAGCTGGTTTACTGTTACAGACGCTGGTTAACTGTTTCCAGATGGAGACTCAGGACAGACTGACAGTGTTAAAGGGCTTTTCCACTGCACTTATATTTACTCCACACACTGCTCTCACAGTTAACCCCTTTCACACTCACTGCACTGACCCTTTCATTTTTGCAGCTAAATTATCCTTGAAACAAGATTGCCTGCACACAGAAAGTGAACTTATGAAGTGCAAAATATGACGTCTTCATCAGGTGATAATCAATATCTGATCAAGAAGGTTCATACGGTGACTTCACCTGATTCAACCCAGGTAACATGTCAATATTGTTTTATAGAGTGAACCTGGAGGAGTCACTTGTCTTTGCCCGGTTGGTAATTTTGATGTACTTGTACTTTACTTGAGTATTTCCATATGGTGCTACTTTATACTTCCACTCTACTTCATGTCAGAGGTAAATCTAGTACTTTCTACCTGTCAGAGGTACATCTAGTACTTTCTACCTGTCAGAGGTAAATCTAGTACTTTCTACATGTCAGAGGTAAATCTAGTACTTTCTGCTCCACTACATTTATCTGACAGCTTTAGTTACTGTTCAGATGCAGATTTGACTCAATGGATAATATAAGAAGCTTTTAAAATCCAACACATTGTTAAAGATGAAACCAGTGGTTTCAACCTTTTAGTCTTTTGACGTCTTACTAAAAGCAGTGTGTAGTGGGGTCACATTTCAGATGTCTATGAGTTGTTAACAGCTCCACCAAATAGTGATTTTTACCTCTAAACTTCTCACATGGTTTCATTTCAATAAATGTTCAAATGATCCAATATTTCAGCAAAAATCAAAGATTAGAGAAAAAGTCCAAAAGCTGAAAACAGATTTGTGTATCAGAACTTTGTTTCTTCTTCTTTCCTCTCCCATTAATCATCTCACGACCCCTCAGATTTATCTGGTGACCCTTTGGAGGGCCCCGACCCCTAGGTTGGGAACCACTGGACTAAACTATCTAACTGTATATAAAGTAGTTGAAACTAGCTCCACCTGCAGCAGCTACAACAGTAACATGCTGCTCTAACACTGATGCTGCAGTATTAATAATATAATGATGTCATATATAATAATATATCAGTGTTGACTCAATGTTGAATGTGTACTCTAAACATTGTAGTTATAGAATATGTGTGTGTGTGTGTGTGTGTGTGTGTGTCAGTCTGGACTGTGACAGCAGTGTGTTTGCACCGTAGTGAACTCGTGGGCTCGTTTAACTCATTAAACTCGTGTTTAATGAAATTCTTATAATAGAAACCAAATGAGCTGCAGCTCTTGTCGTTTATGTGCAGCGTTTCACACTTTTCTTTTCTAGAAGAACAGTCATTCGTCATTAATCTTCTCTCAGTCACAGCTGAGCAGAGCCTTGTATTTACTGCCATCTAGTGAGAAGTCGAGAGCAACTAGGATGTGGGAGATTTGTGACTTATACTCTGATATATTATCATATAAGGATGTCATGAGTCTTAAAATAATCTAAAAGTGTTCACTACAGATTTTTAACTCTACGGTGTCCGCTGGGTTTTCAAAGTTTTGCTCCTGCATGTGTTTAGGTTAACAACACAAGATTGTGGTTTTGGTTAAATATTGGAAAAAGTCAAGACATTACATCACCGTTCTTTTACTAATATTATATATTATAGACATGATATAAAATAAAAGCATAATCTTGGCTTCAGATAATTGTTTAAATAGTTTAACACAGACTCTGGACTTCACATATCGCTGTAAGTATCAATGTAAGTTCGTCATGAAGGAATCTGCCACCAATGAGGCACCAATGAGGTCAATGAGTCAATTAGCATGCTAAGTCAATTAGCATGCTAAGCTAACCTGCCTTCACTGGAACTGGCTGCAATGTCGGCCATGTTTAGTTAGCGGGGAAAAAACGAATAAATATACGACGCTAACAAATGATACGACAACTTAAAAACTCTTATTGTTGGTGACAATATTAGGACACATTAAAGAGTCACAGTGATGTTTGAGACTCAACGTCATGACAAACGAGTCAGGAACTTTTATTGGAGCTTTTATTGGATTTCAGTAATAATCAATCACAGACAACAAAACACAAAAACAACAAATCGTCAATCAAAATCAATAAACAAACAAATACAGACTTTTTTATTTCCTAAAAGTTGATATGTTCATTCCACATCACAACAAGAAATAGTTGCATCGATGAATAAAAGACTATTGAGTCTGAAAAATAAGAGTAAGGTCATAATGTTACCTGAAGAAAACATTTCAGACTAAACTCATCAGGCTCAGAGTTGGTTTAACTTTCATTAGCTCGTTGAATCAGCTTCACAGTCGTATAAAATAAAGATGAACAACAGATAAAACAGGCATAAATGTCACATGGTACCAGAGTCAACAAGCGTAAGGCCTGTTGTAACCCTGCAAGTAAAGACGGACGTAGCGAGGTGTGACGTCACCCGTCGGTTTGCTGCATTAAACCGTTTGTGTGTGTTTCAGGTTTCTCTGTCGGTGTCGGTGTTGCTGCGGCTCTCACTACTGTCCACAGCTGCAAACTTCACCTTCCTGTGTGACCTCTGCAGACACAGACACAGCACTGATCACATTCATTCACATCACACTGATTCAGACATGACAACCAGCTGCATACACACAACAGTCAGAGGCCTTTATTTTACATCGTATGTATCTTTACAAAAACACAAAGTACAAAAAGTCAAATTCATTTCGTGTTTTTGCATTTTATTCACACTTATGAGGAAATCACGTTATTGTCACATATTTCCCTTTCTGGACCTGCTTATCTGTGAGCCCTGGCGGGTAGCGGGAAATGTCGCCCCGCCGACGCTCCGCCCTCTCCCAGTCATCCAACCACAGCTGGCGGCGGTACTCCGACTGGCGGGACGTGATTCGCTGGTAGATGGCCTGATTCTGGCGGCTGACCAGCAGAAGCTCCTCCCTCCGCTTGTCAACATTCAGACTGAGGAATAAAAAAGGAAAAAAGAGACAGAATATACAAAAATGTACTTAACAGATGAAGCTTCAGCCACCCAAACGAGTCAAATCCAATCGATATCTTACAGTCTTTTTAATGCCAAAGACCTTCGTTTTGTTACTATCCTTCCAAAATAAGACACAGATTGTGAATCTGTCCTTTAAAATAGTATCACCAAGTCTGATTGCAGATTTACCAGAGACTGTCACCACACTGTCATCACATATCCAAATCAATAATTTAACACGATAGCAGTAGTCACGTCAATTATTTAAAGGTGCAACACTGGCATCATCAGCGACATGTTAATGATCTGAAGGGCTGGAGGCACCACAGGATGAGCTTTGTACAAGATGCAGGTGAATAGCTCTTCTTACCTCCTCAGCTGGTACTGGTTCCTGTGGTCCACGAGGCCTTTAGAGCAAACGATGTCGGCCAGCTTGGAGGCCAGCAGGCGGTTGTCTCTGTCGATGATTGACAACCGCTCATCCTGCAGCTGTGAATTATAGAAAACAAGAGTTCAAATTGAGACTCAGGACATTTGAGACTTTATGATTTAAAGGTCAGATAAATGAATAGATATATAACTCTTTTTGTCAGTCACATATGACGTTGAGGGTTAATTGGCACTACAATTAAAGGGCACGGTTTTTACTTTGAAAGGCCTCAACTTCCACACCGTTAAGGGTGATTAAATGTCTCAAATTACTCAGAGTCAACACTGTTTGGATGAAGGGATGATGATTTAAAAACATCAGCCTAAAAGTGTGTGTGTGATGAGTGTCAGCTGACCTGCATCTTTTTCAGTTTGAGCTGGACGTGAGCTGGTGTCCTCATGCCTTTGGTGTCCACTACTGGCAGGACAGAGCTCACCTGTACAGGTAAACACAGGTAAGTGTGGCCTTCCATGAAACCACAGCTACTCAGCCCTGCTGACTCTTAACTGTTCAGATTTACTCACAAACTCTTCGGTCGCAGCAGCTTTACGTCTTTACTAAGTCCAGATTTAAATGTCACTAAATATAAATATTTACTTTTATAATTATAGCGGCTTTTAGGATGTTTTAATAAAGTTACATTTTTCTAGCAGTCTTATAATTATCACTTTAAAATCTTTTGCATGTCCACAATCACTGTAGTAGTAGTCTGACCACAACCTCTGGTAATAGTTTAAAGGTGTCATATGTAATAAGATTTTTTTTTGTTTAAAACATTCAAAAATGTTTAAAACATTCAAAAATAACTCCAATTATCAGCTGAATGTGGAGAAATAATAATTTTGACATTATGTCAAAGACATCTTTGTATCGTGTTGCAGATACCCACTGAAGTTAGCATGCTAAACGGCTAGCCCCAGCACATCCTGTGTTGTAATACCACTTTATACCATGAGAGGCAGTAATGAGTCATCATTTCAACATGAGAGGATGAAGAAGTAGCACTTCTTCTTGGTCAGATGTATTCAAGCAAACGTTAGCTCAACGTTAGCACTGAATTGCTATCATACCGAGTCAAAGTATGTTAAAGTATGGAAACATTGTGGGAAAACGATGTAGAACTAAATAACAGCAGCAACACACATCAGTTGTTCATTATGTCAATTCATTTATTGCCCCAATGCATGCTGGGAGGATTCCCAACACACCTGCCTAATGTAAACTGCAGTCACATGATCAGCACTCAGCCAATCATATGAATTTTGTTATTTAATATGACTTTATCCAGGATTAACAAATCAGTCCTAAAACCGCCTCCGAAGATGAGAATGAACTTTTATTATTGGTCTGTTTTAGCCTCATAGCAGCATGTTAGTTAGGGACAGTTAAAAGATAACAGAGAACATGAGAAAAACATAGTGTAGTCTAAACCTTCCTGAACTTCCCCAGCCCTCCACCTGCTTCCCTTCATCCTCTTACCTTCCTGCGGTGGTTTTCAAAGTTGTCCTGGTCCCATCGCTGCTGCAGGTAGCGGTTGGTGACGGGCTTCAACGGCTGGTAAGACCTATGCATGCTGCTTCTCTGATAATAATACCCACACACTCACAGTCTGCCACAGCAGGAGATCAGTGTATGTGTTGTGTTTCTAGGCCTGGGGGGTTGTCACCATGGCGATGTACCCCTCGTTATCTGCTTTCAGACCGATAAGGTTCCCTGTTAATTATTACTGAGCTGCTGAGGAGGCATCCACACACACACACACACACATACACACTGTTTAGGGCTGCAACTAACAACTCATTTCTGATTAATTGTAGCTCTACTTGAGTTTAATTTATTTAAATATGGCTATAGAAAATCACATGCATGTATTCATCTTTTTCCACTGCTTTATTTATGATACACATTTAAATAAGAATCAACATGTAAGCATGCAAACATTGTGCTAATTAGCACCTAACATAATGTTTATACTCCAGAAACCAAAGTACTGAACAATAATAAATGCTGACCATATGATGGTGCATCTGGGGAACATGAATGTTATAATAAATATGAAATAAATATTTCACTAAAGAACTGAAATGTCAACCTCACAGTGGCACTAAAGGACATGCAGAGGATCACCGAAGTCATTATGATTCATCCTCTGGGGAACATGAATGAGTTAAACTTTATAGCAATCCATCACATAGATATTTCAGTTTTTACCAACATAATAATACTGACAAAGGTTTCTAAAAAAACCCTCCATCCTATCTGTACTGGAAAATAACTAATTCAGTCTTATAAGTGCCAGATAATAGAGCATAAAGACATATTAAAATTAATTTATATTTTCAGATATTTTTAATTAGTCATAAGTAATCATCACTGCATCACATCATTTTCAGCTTTCCAGCAGTCCCATGTTGACCTGTAGAGGGCGCCGTCCAACTGGTTTGTTGGACTGCACTAATGTGTTAATGCAGACCTGCAAAAGGGATTTGAACCATCAACCTCAGACATGACCACCTGGTATCTCTCTCTCTCTCTCTCTCTCTCTCTCTCTCTCTCTTTCTTTTAGACAGAAAAAAGACAAACGAAGAGCTAAACAAGAACCAAATGTAAATGTCAGCATCTAGCAGCAACAAATACTTTAACACGTTTCATACTGGCTTTTCTCCGCTGTAGTGGTTAACACTTGTGTGTAGAGTTTCTTAACACTAATATGAAGTAAATTCAAACTTGGCTGCGGCAGGAAGTGTTTATTCCTGTTGAACATCTTGTCTGTTATTTACATGGCAGCAGGTCACAGCAGGCGTTTACTCACTGGAATAAACCTGATTCACTGACAGCCACGTTGTGTCACCTCGTCTAGTATAAATGAGCTTCTGATCTATCTGAAAAGAGACAGTAAGCGCAGGGGCTCCTCCACACAGTCTCCCCATGGAGACCGAGACGGAAATAATTACGACAGACGAGCTCACAGACAAACAACTCTGTCCTTTTATTAAGCCGTCAGCTCCAGTTAAAGTCAGGGCAGAAACTGCACAGTGAGCCAGGCTGTTCGCTCTGAAGACGACCGTGCTTCTTGCCAGGTGTAGCTGGTATGAAACCAAAACCTCAGTCATCTATTTCACAGTTGTAGCCTCAGTGGTGCTTCCTCGGTATCTCAAATCCAAATTCAGGTTTTTGAGGTTAAAAGTATATTTTGTGTCAGAAGTGTTTAGCAAAATCTAAGATAATCTCAGTCTGAAGGTGAATTTACTAGCTTTTCTCTCCCTACAGGCCAGATAGTGTCTGTTACAAAATAGGATATGAGGAGAACCGTGCTGAAGGTGAACCCACACAAAGCTGGCGTGTTCAAAGAGTGAGCCCACCTGCTGACAGATGTGCTAACAGGCATCTTCAACATCTCCCTGATCCAGGCTGCTGTTCCCCAAAGACGTCTCTAACAACACGCCTCAATGACTACTGCCACATGGCACTGACTTTGGTCTTTATGAAGTGTTTCAATATGGTCAAGACACACATCAGCCCCACTAACATACTACACCCCCACCAATAGAAACGCTCCACTGAAGATGCATCTGCCACCCATCTAATCCTGTCTTACCTGGAGGACAAGAACACACGTGCCATATTTCATTGTGAGTGTACAATATGTGTGTGTTGATTTGTTCTGTACATGTGACATCACTGCACGTCTGTCCGTCCTGGGAGAGGGATCCCTCCTCTGTGGCTCTTCCTGAGGTTTCTTCCACCTTTTTTCCCTGTTAAAAGGTTTTATTGAGATAAATGTATTTTGTGATTTTGGGCTATATAAATAAAATTTGATTTGATTTTATAAACCTGACAAACAAGCTGAGCTCTCTTGGACTGAGCATCTCAATGTCTCAGCTGGATGTTAGACTTTCTACACCCGGTCCTCCCCAACGCTGCTGTGCTGAGCCCACTACTGCACACACTGCTGACGCACCAGAGCACCAGATCAACCACATCATCATGTATGCAGACGACACCATAGCCATCATCAAATCTGCCTACAGGGACGAGGTGAGACAGTTTGAGGTCTGAGTTTGAATCTTAAGTGTGTCCTACTGTAAGTTTTCTGCTCCTTTTGTCCTACGCTTGTTTTTATTCTTCTCTTTAATTTACATTTTTTACTATATTTTGTTCCTGCACCTGTAAGAAGAGGAATGTCGATAAACTTGACTGAAAGAGACGATGTCTCTGGTTCTGCTGCATTGATTTTAATCCTTATTTTTAAAAATCACGAGTCCAACAGTGTGACTCTAAATCGTTGACATTTGTACCTGCAGATTTTGTCCATTTCGAAGTTATTTTTCAGTGAAGTAAAATGTTTTTTTTAATGCTCATCTGAAAGAAGTCACCTGAGAGCTGGAGACTTCCTATTTGAAATATTCAGTATTACTATCTTGTTTAAACTCGACCTTTTACTTCAGTTCTGTTTGTTTAATTGTAACACCGGTGATTTTTCTATTGGAGCTAAATTATAATGCTGGGCTGAGTAAGAAGTCTCTGTAGATAAGAGCAGGTTAGAAATGACTAGAATATAAAATACACTCATTTTTATTCACCAGCCTCTCCTCTGAATACAGATGAAACTGGATGCCAGAGGCAGATTTCAAAGAATAGTTCAATATGCTGTTCAACACTGCATTCAGGACATCATGTCCTTTGATTTCAGCTGTGTGTGTGTGTGTGTGTGTGTGTGTGTGTAGGATTAATTGAGCATGTTTTGATACTGAGTGGGTGTGTGTTCTCCTCTCTTGCTGTGATGAAACCATCCATTTATTTTGAAGTTTGCTTATTACTCTCTACAGTGGGAAGACAAAGGAGCCACATATCTGTATTATCTCACAGTTATGTTTTAAATATTTTGTCTCTGACATCTTTTTATCAATGGGTTTCCAGCAAAAAAACGATTATTGATCTGTAACAGGGAGGTTCCTCTGATCAGATCTGATCTCGTCAATGTTTCTTATTCACCGTGTTATATTGAATCGTCATGTAAACATGCAATCCTGATTAACTTGTCAATCACCTCCTCACACACACATCAACATCCAGCAGATGTCAATCGATCAGTCATCAATATGAGAGGTCCATCTAATCTAATCTTACAATCATGTATGCACAAACAGCAACCTTTAAGCACTTTTTCTTAAAAAGTGGCAAAAAAAATTACGCAAAATTATCAAAATAGTTGCTGATTAATTTTCTGTCGATCGACTCAATTAATCAACTGATCGTTCCAGTTCCTCTGGGATCAATGAACATCTGTATAAAATTACATGGCTTTACATCAAATGAATTATTCCTACACAAGATATAATTATGGGCTGACCCCAAAACCACAACAAAAACTAAAAAAAAACAAGATGAATTTTTATTGTTCACCTAAACTTGATGAACTTATGCCGACTGGTTATTAGCAGATGTATAAAGATGTACATGTACCCATATGGCTTGAAATAATCACAACACCACATAAGTGGTTCAAACTTCAGAGTCTGTATGATGTAACTGCAGCATTCCTCCCCCTCGTTATTCCCTCGTTACAGTTTTATTATTTCTTCATCACTCTGTCATCACTCCTCTGGCACTCTGTACGTTCTTCAACAGTCTGTCCTTAATGAGCACAGGAACAAAAAGACTGAAGATTCAAATAAAAATGTAAATGGGTCTCTAGCTCTGCACTGGCTATTGATTAAAAGTATAATCAGATGGAAAACACACACACACACACACATGCACATACATACAGTTACGAGTAGTGTGTGTGTGTGTGTGTGGAGGTAAGAAGGACGGACACGGAGATAGTGATGCAACATTATCATATCCTTGTTGCCGGGGTAACCATCCTGGAATACTACATTAACATTGTGTGTGTGTGTGTGTGTATGTGTGTGTGTGTGTGTGTGAGCAGAGTGTTATTCTAGTGGGAAAGACAAATGATTGCATGATGTTCCTGTTTAAATTTAAAGCGGCTATAATTGATATTTTAGCTGTCAGTGTGTAGGTTGGTAGGCTGGTAGAGAAAATGATCTCTTTAGATTGACTTTCAGATCATCGTTTATCTGTCCAGATGCAACTTTACTGTTTTGGTTCACTTTCAGAGCTTTCATAGTGTCATTTTTCAGAGACAAAACTCAGAAAACACACTGTGCACTACCTGCTCAGCATCAAACGGCAAAGAGACAAAGAGACTAGCTGGTGGACATAGTGGAGCATTTAGATATGTCCCTCAGGAGTTGGTAGAGAGCAGAAACACAGCTGACTTATATCCACCAGATGGACACAAACACGACTAACTGAAGGATGTGGATCAAACATATCGACATCACATTTTAAAAGGTGGATGGATGATCACGTCAGTGTTGAGTTCAAATGACGTCACACAAGCAAGATGGCAGCCACCAGAAGTGAAATATTTGGCTTCTCTTTTGCATAGTGGTATTATATTTATATTCTGTCTATGTTTTAATTTTCTGGTAATAACTGTATATGTATTCTCTGTATTCTCATAACAGCACGACTTTATTCTGAAAATATTATGACTTTATTTTGAAAATCTCTATTTTTCCCTCACATGTTGTTTTAAGACACACTTGAAAAATTGTGAACGTGTCCTTTAAATACATTTGATTTTATTTTTTTCCGATGTGAACACTGAATCCAGGTCCAGTCAGTAACTGTGATCCAGTGAACCCAGTCCAGTGATCCAGTGATCCAGTGATCCGGGCTTTGGCTGCATTGTACGTAACAGCCATTTAGCCCCACAGAGCTGTTTGTCTGTCTGTTGCTTGTCTGTGTGTCTGTGAGCAGGAATAACGCTCATCTGGGAACTCTGGGAATATCACATCCAGTCATGGACTACCTGGGATTAGTTTTATTTGCATCCAGACCTGAGAACTGAGCCCGTGTGTCGGTGTTTCCCGCTGTTTTCCAGCTTTCTCCTGGATGTGACCGTGTGATGGCTGCGGTCCAGTGAACTGGGAGCACGTTGACTGCTCTGCCCGTCCAAATCCACCAGTTTGGGAGCTTGTCTTAACTGTTATCACTGGGATTATCGGCACCTATGGAGTGTACATGAATATTGGTCGGATTGGGATTACAAACGGGGTAAGTGGACGTACAGAAGTTGTCTCTGTCGGGGGGATTTGGATCCACTTTTTTTTCTTGAAACGCGGGATAGCCTGCTAGCTATCCCGGGGGTTTAGTTAGCTCAGCAGGCTAGCTGCTGTCTTTGTCTGGAGAGACAGGGGGAGCTACGAGCTATGCGTCCATCATCGGACACGTCCTCGTCTGACCCGCTTGTTTCCCTTTTATTATCTGCAAAAAAAATCAACCACTTCCTCGACATAGAGTCACCCAGTGTGAACATGTTAACAAACACGTTTCGTGGTTGGTGTAACGGCTGGACGTGCTTAGCTAGCTCAGTGTGATAACTGTTACCCTCCGTTGAAACCACCACCGGGATGTTTAGCGTGTTTTCTAGCTACAGTAGCATTTTAATAACTCACATACACCAGTTTAACTTAACCCGGACCCCTCTGATGCATAATATGACTGTAGTTGTGCTGTAAACGGGAATTAATGCTGTAATTTGGGCTAAAACAACACGTGGGTTTAGATGTATGTCCGATAATGGACTCATGTGTTTGACAGGCAGTGTGGAAGCGCCGCATCGGTAATTGTCCATCACACGACAAATAGGACGTTAGGTCAACTGTTATGTAAACGGTCGGTACAACGTTGTATGTTGCTGCTTTGCTGTGTGTTTAACGTGTATAATCACATGTTTAAAATGGGTTTCGTGGACATTTTACTTCGGTAGTTTTATTGCAAAGTTACGCGGGGACTGAAATCTCACCATCGGAGTTGAAGCAGCGCTGCGTCCGATAATGGATCTCGTTAGCCTTGTAGCGGGCCACAGTGGGCCTCGGACTAGTTGTATGAATTGTGCTTAATACCTACATATTATTCGATGTCTGGCTGTTACGTCAATGTTGTTGCGTGTGTGTAAAGCTAATAGTCTTCAGCTGAAGCCACCAGAAGACGTAATTACTGTGTAAGTTAGCTTTGCGCTAAAGGGCAGTGAGATCCAGGGCCGACGAGGCAGCCATAGCCAGTTAGCCTCTCGATAAATTAAGCTAACGGTAGCTGGTTTAGCTCCCACCGTGATCTGGTGTGTTTGCACCTATTTTTCCTTTTCTTTATGTAATTAATTAGTTAAAGTAAACCCTCCTGAGAGTGTTAGCATTTTAATTAGCATTGCTTTTGCTTGTTGTCTCCGTTAAATGAACATGCAACCGTCCAGATATCCTTAATGTGGCTAAAACAAGCTAGCTACCTCATAGAAATACTAACTGAGCTCTTTATTTCTAACATGCTGCACGTTTCATGCTCACATCAGAGTTATGTTGCAGTTAGTAATGCAGGTTACTAGAAATGTGACCTATAGTCCTGTAAATACCATTTTAGCGTCATTGCATGACCTTAAAGTGGTTTTTAAGGCCTTTAACAAGAGTTATGAGGCTAAAATGTGAACAAACTATTGTAGTTAAAAACAGCTTTAACGCCTCAAAAGTTTTATTTAATCTTAATTTAATCGGGAAATCTAGTTGAAACAAAGTAAACTGAAACAAACACAACTACACAATCAATAAATCATTAATAAAAACAGTTACATGAGTCATAAAAAAAAAAGAGATGTCACCATTTTAGTGCTGGATTATGTTTTAATTTGAGTGACTGAGCCAATGTTGGACTTTGAAGCAACATGAATGAAAGCAAACCGACTTGGCAACGCGTGTTTAGCTTTCTTATTAATCCCCTGACACACACAGGATCTCTTAATCTTGTGGGAGGTGTATTTTTTTAAGGGTCTGTTAGTAGTTTAATTTGTTTGGTTTGAGCCGTATGATTCAATCTGCTTATCCAGTTTGACTCTTATTGAATTATTTGTGGTTATCTGCTTTCAGTTTTGTCTACCGGTGAATTTGTGGCCTTGAGAGTGAAGGTGGTTGCACACGAACCTGCATGTGGAAGTGGAAATGTACTAAAACACAGTGTCATTGGTGTGTGTGTGTTGTGAAAGTGAAATATTTATACTCTGTGTCAGTTGTAGGAATGCATGAAGATTGGTTGGAGAATAACAGCAGTAATGTCTTTGGAAGATGAAAGGAAACAGAATAGTTGGAAGCGGTTTTTCCTGCACCAAGTACTGAAAAAATGTAAACAAAAGTGGTTAACCACAAGAGAGGAGGAGCCATCACAGCCGCCATCATGTGACTCTTTAAAACCAATCAGACGGTCCTACAGTGGGGGATTGTGTGCTTGTACAACAGCTAATTTTTCCCTCTTGTGAAAGTTTTACAAAAAGTTGCTTCCACGACAAGCATGCAGCCATCTTGAGTTTACAATAAGGCAGCAAGTACATTTCTAGAGCAGCAATGAATAGTCGATTAGCAAGAAATGAATCAGCAATAACTTTTTTTTTATTAATAATTTCTTTGGAAAATCACAAGACATTTGCTGTGTTGTGCTTTTCAAATGTGAAGATTTGAAGCTTCAATTGTCTTTAATTGAATAACTGTCCGATTAACAGTCCAAAAAAAACCCCAACAAAAGACATTGGACGACGTCACGTTGACTGTGGGACATTTTCAGACATTTTTAACCGTTTTCTGACGTTTTATAGACAGAATGATTGATTGACAAATGAATTGTCAGATTAATCGATATTCCTAATAATTAAATACATTTTTTTTTTTTAGATTTTGAGCAATCGTTTAGTCAATAAAACTTAAATAGTAAAATGGCCATCAACATGTTTTTAGTTTCTTGTATTGATGATGGACAAAAATGTGACTGTTTTCTGTTTACAGTGATGTAAAGCGAAGACGAGCAGCGATGTTGTTACAGTATAGAAAAAAATCAGCTGATCTTTGTGATATGATATTGATTATCTGGCACCAGTAAATACTTTTGTTGTATTACTGAAGCAGTCTTTACTTTTTGGGGATGCAAATTTTAAGCAATTTCTTTAGTTGATAGTCGGCCATGTTAACAATCAATAATTTAATTATCATTCATAATTTATGAAATACGGGAGGCGTTTTCCATAACACAACTGTTTTAAATATAAATTAAACAACACAAAATAAAGACTTAATTTAAAATTGTGCAGCTCCTGTCAATTGATTCGACAAGATCAGTCAATCTACAGTTACATACGTCTTTTGGATTATTGAATCGGTTTAAATTATGATTGGATATTAATTTATATCCCTGTTTCCTTTCTTTCCTCCAGATATTTGAACTCTGCAGCTTTTAGGCATTTCAGGGCTTGTTCTCTTTGCACCATAGTGTAAAGTGTTGTATGTCACTTTTGGGCTGCAAGTAATGTTTATTTCATTATGTCAGAAAAAAGCTAGCTAATTAATCAAGCTAATGTTAACAAGGTAATTGAATGTTGAAAAATCCCAAAAAAGTTATAAAGATATTATTAATTACGAGTGTTATGAGTGTCAGAAATCACAAATGACCTAGCTCTTGATAAGCGGTTTAATATCAGTGAGTGTACATTAATAGCTGTGGACACATAGAACTGCAGACGGTCGGGTTGACGAACCGAGCCGGGCGGCCGGTCGGACCTGCCGTCATCCTGGCAGGCATCCTCACAACCCGGGGATCCTTTAGCGTCGGCTGCAGTGTTGAATGACTCAGAGGATTTCTGTGGAGTTACCTGAGCTGATGAAGCTGCTGTCTCTAGAGAATCAGTACAGCAGGATGTATGACATGTCCAGTCAGGATTACAGTGAATCAAACCGACTGGAAATCTGGTGTCAATATGTTGGGCAATACATAAGATTGTGTATTCATACACATTTTCCAAAAACAGAAAACTCACCCGTTGAATTATTTACACTATATTAGTGTTGCATAAATACAACAGTATAAAAACACTTTGAGGAACTAAACGATGAGTAAAAGAGCAGAGGAGCCTTTTCACACAACACAAGCCATAAGTAAAGAGTAGTTTCTGTTTAGACTGTCTTCTCGTAACTTCAGTCACATTGTACTTTCTGTTTTGCAGTAATTATGATAATTTATCAGGACTTCCTGGAGAGAAACCTTGAAGTGATAAATATTGCTTAGCCCCGACTTCTGACATACAGCGTGACTGTCTACCTTTCTGCACACTGTCATCAAAGTGTCTTGAATCACTTTTTAAACAGAGATGGAAAAGTAAAACACATAAAATCAGTAGCAGGTAATCGTTAGAAATGCAGCGGCATTACAAAACAGACAGCGGTCACTGACTTTCATAAACTTAGTACACACTAATGCTGCCAATTTAAGCTTCAAAGTTGAACCTACTTTTCAATAAAGTGTCTTCAGTCTTATCTGAGTTCAACGGAGTTCATTTGTGTGTTTGTGCCCGCCGGCCTTCACTTTGAGCTCACGTTGTGGTCTGTGTCTACCGCTCAGAAACTTTGATGTAGGGCTGCAGTTTTTGATCATTCTGCAGATCATATTCTCGATTGATAATCATTTTGTCTATAAAACTACATGAAATAATGAATAAGGATCCTTTGTAGTTCCCCACAGCCCAATGTGACGTCCTCAGATTTCCTAACTGAAGTTTAGCTGCTGCGATATGTGATAGGACTGCAATTAACAATTATTTACATTATCAATAATCTGCCAATTACTTTCTTGTTGTTTGGTGCATAAAATATCAGAAAATGTCGATCATTGTTTCCAAAAGCCCATGTGACTTCCTCAAATGTCTTTTGTCCACAACACGAAAATATTCAATCAGAGAATTAGCTTTTTTTTTTTTTTAAATGACTCAAAGCGGTTAATCACTTATCAAAGTAGGCAACTAATCGATTAATGGAGGAATTGTTGCATCTCTAGTATAGGCTGGTGGCTGTAGGTTTGCCCTCCACATCCTCACTGCTTCAGAAACATTGATATATAATCAATCAGCAGGGATCAATAAATATATCACTTCTGGACACAGCAGGTTCATTTAATGATTATACACAATAAAAATTGATGAGCCGTCATAGTGGAAACAGTGGAAACTAGAGCTGCAAGTAACAATTATTACCATTATAGATGAATCTGTCTTCATCTGTTTAATTGATTAGTTGTTTGGTCTATAAGAAAGCCTCAAAGATATTCAACTTACTGTCATAGAGGAGCGAAGTCTTGCACATATCAATTCAATGTGTCGCTCTTCTTCAACGGTTTAATGGCACTGGCTGGAGAATTAGCGCCACCAACTGGATGAAGTATGAAAATATGAATTTATTAGAATTTTCTTTTGTATATTGTGTGGACATTTGGTAAAAATGTGCGTTACATTTGGATGGAAATGGTGTATCACCCATCTGTTTTTAAACCCTGCTGGTTTATTTTGATTTAAGGTACAGCTGAGACTGTCTTGACATACAACTGTGCTAACATTTAAATGAGGTGTTTTGGATGTTGGAGTTGGAGAAGTTGATCCAGACAGAGAACAGGACTCTACAGCAGAGATACAGTAGTTTCATGGTTTGGTTTCTTCTTCAGGCAGCGGCTCCAGGCCTTGTTTTTTACTTAGCAGATCTCATTGTGTCATGAGTTGTTACTGTGCGTTCAGTTTGAGGTAGGCAAAGAAATGTCACTGTTTGGCGTATTAGATATTTTTCTAGAAATGTCTGCTGAAATAAAAGTACAAGCAGTCTCAGGTACTTTCAAGTAAAACCTAACTGTATACGTTCTCATCACATATTAATCTTTTATGTGCTGAAACAGGATGCGGGTGTTTCCACCACTGCCAGTGACAGTTGCATGATAAAGCTTGCAGTTGAAGGTTTTTTTTTCTTTCTTTCTTTTTTCTTGAGAAACCCATATCCACAAAATGGAGGATGTCCCCTTTTTATTTAGAGAGTGAGAGACTTGATTCAGAGGTTCAGGTGTCGAGGTTTGACTTTCACTTCCTCCAACCTCCAGGTCTCATGACGTAAACATAATGCACACCGGAGCTGCTGCCTGTGGTTGAATCTGCCAAAACACGGCCCATAAAGAGAGTTCAGCGTAGGCATCTCATTTATTTCTTAAAGCTGTTTAGTAATGCTGTTCATATCGTGTTTATGATGAGTCGAGATCCTGAACCGAGAGGGAGGCGGGACAGAACAGAAGTAAGACCTTTCATGATAATCACATTGTCAGCATATTGTATGATAACGTAATTATCAACATTATCATTGCTATATATCAACTTATCATACAATAAATGGAAATATGGCTACCGCCTCCCGAACCCACTGAAAGCCGTCACCACCGTTACTGCTTCCGTGTTTACATGTGATGTCCGTCGTCATCATCATCACCACCATCATAATCATCATCATCATCATCAAAACAGACTTTGGCAGGTCTTATCTAAATTCAAAGCCTTAAACTGTCTTAATGTTCACTTCAGACAACAAAGATAAATTCAGTTTCATAGAGGAAAATGTACATACATACTTCCTAAATGTTTTATCTGTGAAATCAGACAGAAAGCTTAAACAATGGATAGTGTAACAATCTGTTTCTTACTGTCAACAAATCCCATGAAAAGACTAATAATGCTTGTTTACAGTGTATTACTGGTGGAAACATGCAACGTGTTGAACAGCTCAGTAAACTTATTCAGCTCAGTAATAAATTAATGTTTTAGCAAACAAAACCTCTACAAACGTCTGTATAAAACGCTGTCAAACCCTCCATTCTGCTGTTCTTACATCCTCCATTTCTTCTTCAGTTATATTCAGCCTGTGGGTAATAACCACACAGAGACATTTATCACCGGCTATAAAACCATAAAGGTTGGATTTAGTATTTATAAAGTCTCGTCATTTCTCCTCATCAAGTGCTTCAGCTGTTTATTATCTTCTCGTTTTCGGAACTCCCTGCTCTGCACTCTGTAAACCTAAAAAAAAAATCTTTGGCAGCTCGGGAACATTTGGCAGCTTCGAGACACTTTAAACAGAAGAGAAACTCTTGTTTGTGGCCCCTGCAGGTAACAGCAGCAGACTGTGTGTTAACATCGATCAGGCTGATGGAGTAAGTGAAAGTGGTTAGTGGATTACGGGATCAACAGTTTTACTATTGATTAATCTGCCAGTTATTCTCTCAATCAGTCGATCAAACGTCTATGAAATGTTAAAACAAATAGTGTAAAAATGTCTTTGGTGATGGTTTAGAAACTGTGATATATTAAAAGGGAAAAACAAGCAAATCACATTTAAGAACCATCAAATATTTTGAGTTGCAGATTCATTTTCTGTTGACTAATGATCATTTGATTCAACGAAGGTCCTGTTGACATATTTATATATATTTATTATATATATTTCATGTTCAGTTCAATTTTAGCATCCAACACGATCATCTAGACGTGAAGCAGCATTTGTTAAAACCTGACCTTTGACCTCTAAAGGTGCAGAGTGGATCCTGACCGGGGTGGTTTAAGGGTCACCTGACCCAGGGAAGCCCTAAAAGTATAACCTTTGACCTACTAAAAACAATCAGCGAATGCAGATTTAAATATGCTTTTAATAAACAGTTTCTACATGATTGCTCGTCGACGTCACATTTAAGAAGTTTAAAAGGTCAATGTCACACCGCGTCACAGCTTAAACCAGAAAACGAAGAAAAACAGAAAGGAGGCAGATTATATCGGCTTTGATAATTGAATTGTAAATGGCTGTTTCACCCAAATTACAATTTAGCTGTGTTTGTCTTTTAAGATTTAAGTGTGTAGATCTTTGTTCCCCGTTAAGGTCTGGTTTCTGGAGTCATGGGAGCTGTGAGATCTCAGACCGATTCTACTGTATTGTCATGATGTGTTTGAACGGAGACAGTAAATGATAACACTGAATTATCGTCCTCCCCTGCTGAGAGGATGTGTGCTCCCGTCTGACAGCAGGGTCTATAAATACACAGGCGCCTCCCGCTCTCGTAGTGAACCTGCGATATGCAAACTGCCTCATCGTGCAGCGTCAGGTCACATTTGAATAAGGCTGATTTATGTTGTTACAGGGTCGCTCGTGTATACGCAGGTGAAATAAACTCTGTAGAGGTTTCTCTTCAGCACCAGTCTATACTTAGTCTATACATCTGATTCTCTATGAGTTGTGTTGGAGTCCTTGCTATCAACACAAGATGTTCATTGCTCTTTATTTAATCATTTTAATTAATCATTAATCTGCAACAATCAGCCAATTAGTCGACCGACTGTTCAAGAGCTTCTTTGTACATATCAGTTAGCAGATTAGTTTCTTGATTAATCGTTTTACTCTATAAAATAATAGTGAAAAATGCTCACGATGATCAAGATGGCGTCTTTTTGAATGACTAACAGTCTAATAATATTGAATTCACATTAGGGTTAGGTAAGTGTTGTCAATTGACTAAACAATTATAATCAATTAATTGTTGCAGCTCTCGAACAACTGATTTTGTTTTTGTTTTAGCAAAGATGCCAAAAATGATGAGTGATTATAATGTCTTTGAACAGGTGAAATAAAGGTAGGCTCTGTAAAATATGTAATGCTGACATGCTGTCAGTTCAGTTTGTCTCAATTACACCTCTACATCGGTTCACATGGAACCAGTTTACCAGCAGTCCACACAGAGCCGGGCGTTTTCTGAGCCTCTTACTCCTGCCTGCTGTAAATCACCCGGCGCTCTGACAGCGTGTTAATATCTGGGCGAGGATTCACTCTGCCTTCCTGGGACATTTAGTTTACAGCCCAGTGGAGTCACAAGAGGCTCGCTAGCGTTCATTCTGGTCTGTGTCGAGTTGTGGAATCACTCAGGCCAAGTTTCCATCCGAGCGGCCGGATGATTTGTCCTGCTGCTGGTGGAAAAGCCCGCCTGGCTCGGCTCATTTCCATATAAAGAGGCTCCTCTGTGGCTGACAGTGGGGTAGATGAGTGGATGGCCTGTGGGGGTCCTGCCACCATGTCGCCTTTAATTAAGTGAGGCGGTTGAGCACAACGTCTGGATGCCACCGGTTAATCCACTCAGTCATTTTAACACGAGCAGTTTAAGAAATTAGTGCGCTGGTTCGATCACCAGAACCCTGTAAACTCCATGTCAATAAACCATTAGTTTTTTTTATCGCTAATTAATAATTTGAGTTATTTATCAAGCCAAAAACATTAAATGCGAGGATGTGTTTGCTTTGTATCAGTAAATTAAATATCTTGTTTTTGTTTTTTTGTTATTTTTGGTTCTTGGTTTTAGGCTTGAAGAAGTAACCTGGTGTTTTGGGTAGTGGGAACTGGGGTGTATTAGACTGTTTTTGATGTTATACAGATTTAAAGGATATTTGGATGTAAAAAACAAATTAGCTAAAGTTGCAGCCCTACTCTGAATTAGTACCAGAAAGTAATGATGTTTGATACCTCAGTAATCTATCAACTCAAAAACACTTTTCAGAAGTGGTTAAAAGTCGAAACTTTTCTCGGTTTTTATACAACCGATAACAGTTTTATTTAAGATATTCATGAAAATGAAATGAGATAATTCAATAATAAGATCAAGATTATCTGACTACAAATCAAACAGAGAAAACTGATCTGGTCTTACACCATGTTAAAAGTTCACTTTATGTCGTCTGACCCAACTTATTATCAGTTGACTCTGCGTTTTCTGTCTCTGATGTGTTTGTCGAGTGCTCGGCGTGTGTTTGATATTAAGCCTCCTGTCTGTGTTTTCGGTGTTTGCTCTGTGTTGTCGGAGCGTTTCATGTGTGTTTCCTCGGCGCAGGATTAGTGCTGCCCCCCTCCTGTCTGACCATCTGGCCTCTCGGCCACTCAGGCACAGGCGGAGAAGGATTCGGCGTCTGATTGGCCGGACCCGGGCAGTTAGGGTGTTGTGAAACGCTGCCGCTACACGGGGGTCAAAGGTCAGTCTGTTAGGTCTGATCTGGAAAGTAGAGTCAGTGAAAATATGAAGCCACACAAAATGGCATAAATGATGTTTTAAATTGTTTTAGTGTTACTGTGATTACTATAAACCACGTGTCATTTTATTCAGGATATTCATTGCACTTATTTTATATTAAAATAGATTTTAAGTCAGTTTGAGATGTGTTTCCATCAGTAAGCGAGGACAAACAGCTTATTTAAACGTGATTGTATGCTCTGTGTTGCACTTGGAGTCTAGTGACGCATTTTATCGGTGATCCATGTGTGACTAACAGCTGTAGTTTTTATTATTGATTGAAAGTCATCAACACAGCATTTCTGTTGGGCTGCCACCTATTAAAACGGTAATAAAGCAGGATTAGATGCAACTGTCTGACATTCACTGGGATATCATTTGTTTTTGACAAACTGTGAAAGTTAAAACTTCAGCTTTGGTGGAAACATATTTTTGTCAGTATTTGTCCAGCTGGCTGCTTCGTTCCTGCTTATAATGGGAGGGATAAGGGCTGCAACTAGTGATTATTTCATTATAGATTAATTATTTTCTCAAATAATCCATTAGTTGTTTTAACGTCCAGCTTCTCAAATGTGAATATTTAGGAAGTTTCTATGACAGTAAACTGAATATCTTTTAGATCATGGACAAAACAAGATGTGTATTCAATAAGATGCTGATGTACGTTCTTCTGAAGCCGAAGTTGACGTCTTCAAGCTGCTTTTGTTGTCCAACCAAACCAAATATATTCAGGTCACAGCTGCAACTATTAGTCACTTGACAGAAAATTTATTGGCACCATTTTTGATATCAAATATTAATTTTGGTCATTTTCTTTTACACACAAATTCCAAAAATTCAGTCACTGCAGCAAAATCTCAAATGTGAGAATTTGAAAACTTCTCTTATAAGTTTTTAATTTTTACCTAAACCTAAACATAATGGGTTTCTTGAAATTGATTAACATCCTGTGATGATTTTAGAATCACATCTTTGTCTCCGTTTGGGCTATAAAAAAAACCCAACAAAACTGTATGTGTCCAACAGTGGAAATGCCAGGCCTTAATCTAATCAGCTGTTCCTGGATCAAAGACTCCCTGTCAAATTAATTTCATGATGATCATCCAGTTACCTCCAGTGTGTTGTTTCTATTGTGTGTCGATGGCGTCTGCATCTGTACACGTGTGCTTGGGATTATATTCACGTTTTAAAATGCGTAAAGCTGCCATTTATCCAACCAAACCTCAATCTGTCAAATACAACAAGCTGTACAGACTTCAGTGTCAGCAGGCGTTGAGGTTTTCCCTTAGGATTAGATTAGCTGTATGATTATGATGATTTCTTTATTGCTCATTATTAGTCATGTTCAAGAAGCCCAGACTTTGGGGAATGTTTTGCAGGCTGGTTATTCTACATTTTAATTACTTGAAAACTGTTTTTCACACAGTAGATTCATTTTAACAGACATTTAATGGTTCCAGGTTCTCAAATGTGGGACACAAGAGTACATTTAATATTTTAGACTGTGTGTGCTCTAGGATACTGTGATGAGCAATTTTCACTATTTTTAGTTTTTTAGTTATATTGAAAATCTTAGACTTTGCCACACGATACAGCCTTTAAGTGAAGAGCATAATAAATCTCCTCCACCCGCTTCACCAGTCTGTCCCAAAGAAACACTCTGCCGTAATCAACCAGGCAAACAGGCCTTCAAAGCCTCCAGGACACTTTCACTCAGCTTATCTGCTGCTCGCTCAGAAACGCGCTCTCTTTCCGACTTGTTTCTGTTTACACGGCAGTTGTTTTTTCTCATATAAAAACTTTTTTTACTCTTGTGACTGTTGGAAAAACTGCATCTTTTAATGTAATACAGAGACTTGCTCAGCTGCATGTTATTTTGGGAGGAACCGCACTTAATTTTCTTCTATATTTAGCATCTTTTTTATCTACAGGATGGTTGTAGGGTTTTTAGTTTTGGCTTGTTTAGAAAGTGGTTTATATAATAGTTATAAGCAGATGTAAGAACTTTTTTAAATGTTTATAAATGTACAGTGTAGTTTACTGTTTACTGTGTTACTGTTTTCACTCTTTACACTTTATGGGCAAAATAATTATTCACTTAATTAGAGAAAGCTATTGTGAATATTGATTGATAATGGAAATTATCGTAGCCTTACTAATCTTTTTGACCTTTGTCTTGTGTGCAGGAGGCGATGTGGGGAGCAGGGAGGAGGCGCGGGGTCCTGCCCTGAGGAGGCGTCCTGCGGCTGGGAGGAGCGTGGCCCTCCTGCGGCCCTCCTGCGGCGCTCCGGGACGCTCCTACTAAGATGTCCCTCAGCAGCGGCCCTGCAGGCGGGAAAGGTGTGGACTCCAACGCGGTGGACACGTACGACAGTGGCGATGAGTGGGATATCGGTGTTGGCAATCTGATCATTGACCTGGACGCCGACTTGGAGAAGGACAAATTAGAGATGTCGAGCAGTAAGGAGGGAGGGGGCATGGCCGCCCCTCCCAGCGCTGTGGCTGCTTTACCTGACAATATAAAGTTTGTTAGTCCTGTAGCCGCCGCACAGGGCAAAGAGAGCAAATCTAAATCCAAACGTAATAAAAACTCTAAGGAGAGCATTAAGACACCCATTTCAGATGGCACCAAGAAGGAGGTTCAGGGTCGGGCCCCTGGGGACCCGCCACCCCAGAACCCCAACTCCACCCCAACTAAGGGAAGTGATAAGACGAGTAAACCCTTGCGTACCCTCCCTGCTGTGAAAAAGGACAAAGACGGGGTGTCTGGGAAAACTAAGAAAGATAAAATGGAAGTTGTGGCTAACACTGAGAAAGAGGCTGGGGCCCCCATCTTGCCTTTAGGGGCCCCTCGCAGCAGCCCATTTGAGGGCCAGCAAAACCCCGAGTTAGCTGCAGTCGAACAGCTTGGGAATATGGCACTGGACTCAGCAGCGATTGGCCAGCCTGTCGCCATGACAACAGAGCAAGAGGAGGTAGACAACGGTGAATGTCGAAATGTGAAGAAAGCCGTTGGTGGTGGTGAGAAGGTAAGAGGAAGCAGACAGGATTACATTTTTTAATCTAATTAACACGTTTGAACACTGCTCGCTGTGGTTGGTGGCAGCATGCCGTTGCTGGAGGTCTTTTACCACAGCAGCAGGTTTTACTGCCACACTCGTTTTTTTTATTCATCTCCTCTTTATGTGTACGTTGGCTCTTGCAACAAAAACTGTGCTGCAATTTTAACCAGAGATGAAAGAGACTCTGGTTAAATAAAGGGCAAAATAAAACTGTAACAACGGATTGGGACTCAGAATTTGAATCGTCGAGCTGTGGATGATCCCACTTAATCCTGTTGATGACTAATAAGTCTTCACTCTGTCTGTCAAGTCTGTGGATTAATGAAGTATTAATGTGGCATTCAGTCAGGCAGTGATTTAGTAGAGCTGGGAGACTCAGAAGAGACCGAAGGCAAAGCAGGAAAGGTCAGGTTATCCTGACTTTTAGTCTCTAGTGTGATTCAAACCCTAAATAAAACCAGATCCGTTTCCCAAAATGCTGCAGCGGCGTTTGCTTTTTGTAAGACCCTCGTCTCCTGACATTATCAGGGTTTATTTTCTGACTTCACAGAGCTCCTCCACAGTCTGAGTAGTACTCCTCCTGACAAGTAGACTGACCTTTACATGTGAAATCGAAGTGATGAGTCTGCAGCTGCCACAGAGCTTTAGAAGAATAAATATTAAATAAAAATCTATATAACATCCAGGCCAGTGTTGCTATTCAGTAACGGCCTGATGAAATTAATTTTTATTTCCAGTTGGAGGTTACTGTGGGACAGGAAACTGCTGCATCTTTTCCCTCGGACTCTCCCCAAAATAACCTCCTGGTTTAATGTCGTTTCCCTGAATAAACTGTGAGAGACGGATAATTAACCAACCAGCTCATTTAGTAAAGATGCTGTCGTTAAGGGTAATTCTTATGCTAATGTTGGGCTGGGCAATGTATGTAATTTGAGTGCATTTCTCTTTTTACACGGTGTGTAAAATCTAAGTCATATAAATTGAGTTCCTTACTACAAGTTAATGTTAACTGATGAGGTATCACCTCAGGTTTTGAGAGTTGAAGAGCTGAGACTCAACCTGCCACATAGCTAACGCTAGCTAGCTCAAGTGCATTTACATGTCAATGATGGTAATCTAAGATGAAAGTTGACAATTTCTATACACAAAATCCATCTGATGGGTCCTTGAGGAAATTACCTAAACCCAGTTCTGACCAGATACAGTTAATGGTCGTTTATAGCCACTCCCTTCAGCGCCTGCCTTTAGGGATGCACTATATTGGAGTTTTTTGCCGATATGCTGATATTTTCAAACTCATTTGGCCGCTTGCTGATGCCGATATATGCGTTTCCCAGATGGAAGTTTAGATTTTTGTCTGCTCAGTATCTCCTCCCACGGCTCCTCATCTTCTTACCAAATTTAGCTTAGTGCTGATGTTTCCAGTGCTGCCAAACCTCTCCGCTGGCTTTCACTCCAGGCTGCAGCTATCAGCCCTCAGAGCTGTCTGTTTTCCAGCACCGCAGCAGCCCGCTGCCAACTTCCATCACTTACTCTCTGCTGCCGTCCTCCAGCTGGCCGTCCTCCTCCGTCCGTCAAACATTTTAAACTGGACATGCCTCGCTGTCACCTCTGGCCTTTTTAAATGCAAGCAATGACCCAGCTGCCTGTTAGTTTCATGGTTTCTTGACCTAATAACAGCTTGGCCACTAAAACCTATACACTGTTATCTATCTCGTTAAAATAAATCTGTTTTTGGCTTCCTCTGTTAGATCCCATCAGCCTGTGATATATAACACATGATTTTATTTGAATGGATGTTTGGAGCAAAAGTTTAAATCATAACATTACAGTGTGTTATAATACATTGTTTATACATTGCTTATAAATACTAAGTGGGTTTACTTTTTATATCACAGACTGCACAGTACAGTTGTGATATGCTGGCTAAAATAGCATCATCTGACAATCAACTGAGCTGTTTACAAAGTAATCTAATCAAACCCAGTTGCTGTTTTTAGATAACGGTTGTTGATCCTTCCAGCAGATCTCGGTCCTTGTTTTGTTCGACTTGGCACTAATTCCCCACCAAGTCAACTTCATGTGTTGTTCATTTAAAGTAAATGTTAAACACTTCAGGATTAAGAAAAGGTTGATTTAGACGTCAGTCAGCTCTTTACTCAAGATTAAACAGCTGATTCAGAATTGAACAGGTTGCTAATTTAGGAGTAAATAGACTGTTGATCCATATTAAACTGGCTGTTAATCCAGGGTTAAACTAGTTGTTGATTCAGGGTTAAACGGGTTGTTGATTCAGGGTTAAACCAGCCGTTGATTAAACGGGTTGTTGATTCAGGGTTAAACTGGTTGTTGATGTCAAATAAAAGTCTGTTCCTATCCTGTTTGACCAGCACAGGAAACCTGCTGTTCCCTGGTGTCTTTTATTGATAAATGATGGTTTTACTGTATGAAACATAACTGAGGTGAAGTGTAAAAACAGTTTAATATGACACAGGCTGAGCTGCTGTCAGTAGACTAAATGTTGTAAATTTTACAATTGTTTAGTGCAAATGCTTGACATTTCCAAGAGACACTTTCTGTTGGACGCACTGCAGGAGACACAGTGAGTCTGTTTCAACACCGCTGGCAGAAACAGATGGCATTACGTGGAAGAAAAACTCAGACTAAACACAAAAGTAAAGACTGTAAAAGGAGTGCAGCATTGTCTTCCTGTTGGACAGTTTACAGTGAAGAGATGGAGGTGGGGCAGGATTTAGACGGCGTCACATTATTTCCAGCAGCTGTGGTGTTTTGATTAGAAAACAATGAATTGGGCATCTAAATGGTACAGTGACTTTCTATCCATCCATTTTTGTCTATGAACCTTTAACAGTTGTGACCCCACATTCATGGTGGTATTTTTTTCTGCACCAGCTTATTATTTTGTCAATTTATCAAAGTATTACTTTTACCAACTTAATTAATTGATTAGTTGTTTGGTCTACAACATTTCAGAAAATAAAAAGGGCGATCACTTTTCATACTCATCGTAAGTTAGTTAAAATCATTCAAAGAAAAAACAACCAGCCCATCAACGCTGTGATTTTGTCACCCGGCCCACGCTGGATGAACGTGTCTCTGCACGGCTCTCCTCACATTTGATTTAGTTCAGCCTTGTTGTTTTTATAGCGCAGTATATATTTCTGACAATAGCCTGTTATTTCTTTCCACTGCAGTTTCACTTTTCTTCATCTAAAGCAGCCAAACACTGTAAAATGGAGCCTGGAAGGTATTAAGGTATGAAACAATGGCTCCTGGCCGGGCGGACGCTGCACCTGCACATAAAAACCTACAGCGGAGAGATACGATGCCTGTTCGGTCGAAAGACCTTCTGGGAAAACGAAGGGGAAGAAGATGAGGCATGTTGGCTGAAAAAGTAAATTAAAACATCTAACGGGGCCCCTGACACCTCCGCCCTTCTCCAGGGTTCCTAGAAGTGTGTTGAACAGATCGGGTCACATGTCTGAACCCTGCGACAGCTCCTCTACAGTCACATGTTACCTCAGCGGGAGGTTGACGAAGCTGAAGAGGTGAAATTGACCCTTAAAATCAATTCCAGGCTTTTCTGACCGAAACCTCCAGATTCTTTCTCTCACGGACGCCATCGTCTTTTTACAATCTGCAGTCTTGGACCTCAGTCCAGAGAGATATCCGTCCCTCCCTCTGTCCCAGATGTTATTTCAGTGTCCTTGGGGTGTTTCAGCATCCCATGGAGAAATAACTGCTAACCTGTTGTTCATTTTTAACATTCTTCCGTCTGTGTGAGAGAGCAAGGAAGAGTTTCCAAGTAGTTTGTCAGTGGGTTTCAAGGGTCATTGAGGGGAGTTGAGAGGATTGTGGGTATGTGTTGTAGGGAGGCCCATCTAGAAGTTTCTTGAGACTTTAAGGTCCTGTAGGAGGTGTTTTAGTGAGGTTAAAAGAGAACTGTGGGATTTCTGCTGGAGTTCCAGCTGTCGTTGGCGAATTTTCAGGGTCAAGAATAATACTTTGGTCTGTAAGTGTATTTTCATCCATCCGTGTGCGTTTCCATGAGTGAAAATGCTGGATATTCAAACGAAAAAATAAAAATATTTTCCCGCTTGGCTGATGTGGAAAAATTGACGTACGTGAAGCATGTGACCTTTTCAGAGCTGAACAACTGTTTTGATAATCGATTCAAACATTCTTCATTCCAGCTTCTCAAATGTGAAGATTTGCTGCTTTTCTCAGTCTTATATGACAGTAAAGTGAATATCTTTGCGTTTCGGACATAAATACATCTACTGAAGCTCTAAGAAATAATGTTTTCCTCATTTCTTAAAATAGATGCGAAATTATCTGCAGACTAAGTCATGTCAGTTTTATTTATATATCACAACAGAATTTATCTCTTCATATAGGACAGGGCTCCTTCACCGGCTGGGTCAAGACTTTGTCTCTTATTTCACATTATCACCATCTTCCCCCTGAAGGTCTTTCAAGCTCGGCCTTCATCGTGTGTGTTTGTGTAGCTACATTACTCGATGTGGCTTTTCAGACTGCTGATATAAGAAGAATGTGTTGTTGGACGACCGCGTGTACGTGTGTAGACGAAGATGACGTCTTCAAATCGCTTGTCCTGGCCAACAAACAGTCCACAATGATATATGCAGTATTTTATACACAGTATATAGGTTTATTTTAGAGCTGTAGCTAACATCCAATGATTACTCAATCAACCTAAAAGTAAATGCCAATAATTTTGCATCTTAAATGTGAATGTTTCTTTGGTCCTCTGTAACAGTTTAGGTTATATTGATGGTCCCACGTTGGTCTTTGAGAAATATAGACCAAACGACTAAAAGAAAGTAATAGTCAGATGAATCTATAAAGAAGATGATCATTAATAGCTCCCCACACCTGAGTATAGGAGAAAAAACGAAAACGGATGTATTCAATTAAATATTACTACTTACTGATTAATTGATTATGAACATAATTGATAATTAATTAACTAATGGTTGCACGGCAAGGGGCTGTGTAGCAGTAGCTTTCTCTGATCAAACAAATGTCTATAAAGCTGCAGCATTTATCATTAACCTGTATTTACATTGATCTCGTCGTCATGAACATAAATCTGTGATTTACTCAGCCGGCTCGCTGCCTCACACCTCAGCAGATGTTGGCTGTGATGCCGCCGGTTGTTCTGCCAGCTCAAAAGGGGATAAAGATTTAGTTGTTATTCCATAGTTCACGAGTTTCTCTATTCAAAAACCTCCTGCAAAGGCCATTAACTGCGTATTGTAAGGACATAACCGTCATGAGTAGTTGTATACTGTCTGTAATGTGTAGTAGTGCAGGATGGAAACTAAAACCGGCTATGAGGCGACTCCTGTTGTCTAACTATAACTCAAAACACTATAGCAGTAAAGGTTTCAACACTGATACTTGGAAAGCAGTTACATCATCTGTGGCGTTTCTGATTTGTGTTAGTATTTGTGTGATTTTATTTTTTTTATTTTATTGTGCTTACAAGCTATTACTCAAAAATGGAAAAGGAAAGTGTTACCAAAGAAGCAAAATAGAAATGATTTACTCAGAGCTTCTGTCAACCCACAGTCCAAATTCAGCAGAACAGGATTTCTACACAGTGTAAAATTTTATTAACGCTCAACTTTTCACAGAAAATGTAATAATACTTGAACTGAAACACAGTTAGTCACCTGAATAGTTACCATACAGTTTTCTAAGAGTCCCAACTAATGATTTATTTTTTGTTATCTGTGACTTTACGTCAGAAAATAGTGAAAAATTCTCACCACTTTTTTCTAGTTACCAAGTTGACGTATTCAAATATTTTGTTTAGTCGAGATTTACACTGGAGTCGCTGGAATGGTTCATATCTTGAGTTTGCTGTCCAAAACCCCCAAATATCAAATGTTGTATCATATATATGACACTAGTTTCTTACTGCAATGCTCTCTGGGACATGTAGTCAGTGTCTCTGTCTTGTACCTTTTGACCTTGTAAGTTTTTTTGTGTTTTTTGTCAACAATGAATGAATGTTATCAGCAGATTGTCTCGTTTGTCCCAATGGTTCAACCAGGAGAGTTTAAGCTTCCTCCAGGTGTCAGAAATGCTTCAACAAGCACCTCGAAACATGGCCTGAAGAAGAAAAACAGACTTCAGAGTCCTATTCATGTGTCTGGCCGCCTCGTGTAACCTCGCTCGCCTCACTTTTCAATAGAGCGACACATTAAACAAGCAGCTTTTTGGTGTGAATCGCGGGTCAGCAGGGTCCGCTGAGATTCTCTCTGCCTCCTCCGACACACAGAGAGTCTCTGAAGTGCTGATCGGTATCACTAATCTCTCTCTCGCAGCAAGTGAGTGACCTTGTAAGGAATGTGGCTTGTTGTTGTAATGAATACCTATCTGGCTGAATGGAGAGGAGGAGTGGGGGCTGGTGTTTCCCTGCCCAGAGCTGCGAGTGTGTTGCTGCCAGGTTAAAACTCTGCAGCCAATAGCGAAGGTGTCCGCCTCTTTGTAAGAGGAGGTTGGTAGGTGGGTGTTCTGGTCTTCAGGGGGGTTTCCCAGCATTCCTGGCGGCCATGTTAATGTTTTTATTCTCTAAGAGGAGAAGGAGAGGAGCTGCAAGGCTGGTTCCTCCTGTTACCAAGACAATACCCTTTCTTTAAGCGGCCGGGAAACCAGTAAATCTACACACCAAACAGTCTTTATCAGCTTTGGGATTTCAGGAAACATGCTCCCCAGATTTCTGTCAGAACGTCCTGCGATGTGTCACAGCCTGCGAAAACAAGGTAAAAGAAGGAAATAACGTGACGTACATGCAAATCTTTTGAGCGAGACGTGGCCAACAAACCGCTTTCGGCTCAGTTGCTTGGAGTCAAGTGATGATCCTGTTCTTTACTTTTCTACCATGAGATGCTATTTGATTCATGTGCCAACATCTGGCGACCGGTGTTTCATTCACGCGTGCTGTTTTGGAGAACATATATATACATATGGATATACGGATTTTATCAATTAGGAGCTAAAAGTTCCAGCGAAGAGTTTCCTAAATAGTTTTCCTAATCTGAGAAATTTTGATGGAAAAATGTTGGACAGTCTCTTTAAAACCAGCCTGACCACTGACAGGCCCGGTTTAATATGTGATTGACGGATGTTGCCGCCGTAACGCACTGATTAAACTCCATGACGCCGCCGCCTCAGGTGTCAGCTGTCGGCTGCCAGGTAACAGATTCTCCTGGGATCTCTTTGTTTCTCTCGTCCCTTGTGTCTTACGGTGGCAGTCACTCAGGAGGAAATGTCTGGTTGTTGATTTGTCTGTTCAGGTACCAAAATCTGTCTCGGTTCCCGTTTGTCTGTCTGGTCAGGGAGGCTTTTTTTTTTTTAAGATTGAGTTTTGTTTTTATTGTAACTTCCTGGTTGCTCAGGCAGCAGGGGCGTGGCCAAGTGTGTCAGGTGACCGAGGGTCTGTGGAGGGAGTCAGCAGGGTCTTAAGGTTATTTTGTGTAAGGCTCATTATTGATTGATCAATTGTTTCTTTTCTCTGTTTATTGGTTTAGTCTAAAAGCTGTCGGATAATAACAGCCCAACGTGAGTGTTATCATTAATAATGATGTGGACGAGTTTACAGCTGCAGCTAACAGCTAGTTTCATTATTGATGATGATGATGATTATTTTCTTGATGAACGGTTAATTGTTACTGTTCTGTAATCGTCTGATTGATCGGTGATGAAAACATTTTAGTTGCAGCCCTATATTTTCTTGAAAAGAAAATCAATAGTTAATCAATGAATAAAATGATAATTATTTGCAGTCTCTGGGTATATTGGCTACTGACAGTGTTTTGATGGAAATCAGGGCTCTTATATTCAGTCCAATACGGTAATTGATCCTGTGCTCAGTGATGTCATCACCTCCAGCTCTGACCTTTGACCTCTGTTTGGGGTCAGAGGAGGAAGAGGCAGGATGTTCTTTCTGACCAGCTGCTCTCAGATCTGCTCCCATCTCCTCATGAGGAGGCGGTTTGGGAGCGTTTCCATGGTGATGACACCTTCCCAGCACTCCTTGCTCTACCTCATGCCAGCTGCTTCCTACCTGATAATTACAGGGTTAGGGTTGCTCCTCCTCTCCTTCTCTTCTCCTTTGTCCTCCTTTCTTCTCTCCTCCCTCCTACCAGCCTACCAAGGAGCAGTGATGAGGTCAACAACAGACGCATCAGTCTCTGATTGAAGATGCATTGTGAACATATTGACGTGCTTCAATCTCTTATATATTTCACTATTTTTGATAATCGGGTATTTTTTAAGCCAAAATGTTGAATATTCTCTGGAGCCAACCAGCATGTTGTCAGAGGTTCATGTGATGGAAAGCTTGACCTTTGACCTTTTGTTACAAAGCGTTTTTGTTTAATCGATTGGGTCAGAACTGATCTCTCACCCCTCCGCTCCTCCTCTCTGTCTCCCCCCTTCCAGATGGAGTCTCCGGTCTCCACCCCTGCTCCTCCTCCCCTCCACCTCCTCGCTCCCATCGCCAACAACGATATTTCATCTCCCTGTGAGCAGATCATGGTTCGCACGCGCTCAGTAGCGGTAAACACGGCGGACGCTGCACTGGCCACCGAGCCCGAGTGTCTGGGACCCTGCGAGCCAGGAACCAGCGTCAACCTGGAGGGCATCGTGTGGCAGGAGACGGAGGACGGTGAGCGCAACAAAACACACACTAACCTAGGAGCAATCACATCCTGATGCATCTCACGACATAAACGAATCGAGTCACACTGAAAGTACTTCATTCATCATTTGAGGTCAAGCACAGTGAAATGAATTAAAGCAAAAGCAGAACCTTAGTGGTTATAAAATATTATATAGCATGTAAATCTTTTGGAAATTCAATAACCTCGTCAGCATGTCTATTTTTGACAAATCCAGCAAACTAAATACCTGACAAACCACATAACTTTATCACTTAGATGCAAAAAGATTTATGAAGAGGGATAACTACCCTGAGTCCAACACAGATGAGTCCAACAAACAAGCCTCATAAAACACTGTGATGTTTGTAAAGGATATGTTGAATATATATATCCAGTTTCAACTTTTCTGTTATCAGCTACATCGTGTGTTTCAGGTTTTCCGATTCGATGAGCCTGTTGTGTTTAAAGAGCGACTCCACGTAGCACTTTCACATCCAGACTGTAGACAGAAGCGCTACGTTCATGTTATTTTTCACAAAGCTTGTGTCACAACCAATTTCACACTTGTGTTTTAACACTGAATATCTCCCACATTCACACAGACGACTTTCATCTGTCCGCTGTGATGAACACAAACATCTCTGCAGTAGAAACGTCTTCACTTCGTTAGATTCAACTATAAACCAAACGTTAATAAAACAGCACGGCAGAGCTGAGTGATTAACAGTTCAACGGCTCCAGATGCAGCGGAAAGCATCAAACATGTCACACGGAGGCAAAAATCTGAACATTTGTCATGAATCACAGTTCAAATCAAAGCACACACACACACCCTGCGTGTGCCATGGCAGGTGTTGACAAGATAAAGTGGAGGTGATGGGCCTCTGCTCTCTACTGCCAGGAAGCTGTTCACACATCAGCTGCACACTGAGCTCTTTCCACTGCTCGACTCTTTGATCCGCTCCCGTTTGTGTGAAAAGTTAACGCTGAAATACTCGACTTCTCTCTGTAATTAGTCACACAGTTACTGAATCATTGATGTGACTTGACCTCAGAAACCTGGTGGGACTGATGTTGGTATGAAACTATTCTTCACCTGCTGCCGAGCATGAGGAGGGGGAAGGGAAATCACATCTGACACGTCTGTTTCCTGCTGCAGGAACACCCTCTGTAGGTTTCTGTTTCTGGAAGTGAGTTCACTTAATGTACATATGATGTTTAACTGTGTGTGTGTGTGTGTAGGCATGCTGGTTGTCAACGTCACCTGGAGGAACAAGACGTATGTTGGAACCCTGCTGGACTGCACCAGACATGATTGGGCCCCTCCAAGGTTTATATACACTTACACACAATGTGATCTTAAAATGTGATCGGTGTTTCGGGTCGGTGTTGGGTGATATAATAATAATTTATTCCAGGATTTTTGTAGAAGTGGTTCAGCAAATTATGTGTCAAGTTTCTGTCTCACAGTATATTACTGTAATAACTCGAGAGTGATAAAATGTGGGTATTTTTCACCTTATTAAGCATGTTACAGTCAATCTATCACCTAATTATCATCTCTTATGACTGAAGAATATCAAATCAGATTAATGAACAAAGAAACACTGAATCAAGTCATTAAGTTGAGAAGATTTTGCTCAAGATTTTTTAGTATTATTATAATTAGTCATTTCTGTTCTATTATTATTCATATTAGCCATATTTCTACTGTTATTACAGTTGTTGCTGTTCATCTCTCAACCCAACCAGTTGTGCAAAACAATTTTCTTTAACAGATAAATGAAGCAAACAGTGTTGACGTTTGTGCTGGTGAAGGAAGCTTCCTCTCATGTTTCTTCATGTTTTCAGGTTCTGCGATTCTCCCACCAGTGACGTGGAGATGCGAAGTGGTCGTGGTCGGGGAAAGAGGATGCGCCCCAGCAGCAACACGCCCCTGAACGACAACAGCAACTCTTCTGATAACAAAGGTAGCGGCAGCAGCAAGACGCGCGGCGCTGCCGCAAACAGCAAAGGACGGCGAGGTAGCCAGACAGCTGGCGGGGTTGAGGACGCCAAGGCCAGCCCATCGTCCGCTAAGAGAAAGACCAAACCCACCTCCGATATGGAGCCCACCTCCAGCTCTGAGGACACCAAGGCGTCCAAACGCATGAGAACCAACTCCACCGGCGGCGCCACCCCACTTCCTGGAGGTAAAACCGACCCCCTACCCCCTCCACAGCTGGACCGCACCTGCCCCTCCCCTGTCCTCATTGACTGCCCGCACCCCAACTGCAACAAGAAGTACAAGCACATCAATGGGCTGAAGTACCACCAGGCTCGCGCCCACAACGACCACGACGTCCGATTGGACCAGGACGGAGACAGTGAATATGGGGATGACCCCACCCTCCATCCTGACCCCACCTCCTGCAATGGTGCCGCCATCTCCCCCGCCCGCTCTACTACACCAAAAGGGCGGGGCTTTGATGTCCCCTCCCCCTCTTCGGGGAAGCCGGTATCAAAGCAGGGGAAGAAGAAGGCCGGGGAGGCGGAGCCGGAGGTGACGGACGGCGGGGAGGAGGGGGCGTGTTTAACAGACGAGGCCAGCAACGATGGGATGGACGACAGAAAGGCCAAGAAGATGGTGGCTGGCGGCAAACCTGATAAACTGACCCAGAAAGGCGTGAAGCCGGCTCGCCCTGTTGCCCCCTCTGCCCCTGGCACCCCCTCACCCTACGCCCTGCAGGCATCTTCACCTGCTCTGGGCTCAGTGGTTCAGTCTGTCCCCAAGAGCCCCCAGATGAAGAACATACAACCTAAACCCCCTCCATTGGCTGACCCTGCCTCCAGCCCCGCCCTCGCCAAGGACAAGAAGAAGAAAGACAAGAAGAAGAGGGAGGGCGTAAAGGAGGGGGACAGTCCGAAAGCAATGGGTAAGGGGGGGAGGCCAGAGGAAGGTAAGAGTCCGTACTCTGATGCATCGGACGCTTTGCTCAACGGCTCCACAGAAGCTCATCAGAGTCGACTGGCGAGCATCAAGGCCGAAGCCGACAAGGTGTACAGCTTCTCTGACAACGCACCCAGCCCGTCCATCGGCGTGGCCAGCAGGATAGAGTCTGGCCTCGCCGCCCCCCTCCACCTCAACCAGAATGGAGGCGACAACGCATCCGTCAAAACAAGCAGCCCCGCCTACTCTGACATCTCCGACGCAGGCGAAGACGGAGAAGGGAAGGCGGAGGGAGTGAAGGTGAAGCCGGACCCCGACCAGGGTCCCCGCGAGGGGGCCAAGAAAGCGCTGTTTCCCCCTCAGGCTCCCAGTAAAGACTCACCGTACTACCCCAACTATGACTCCTACTACTCCCCCAGCTACCCCAACCCAAGCCCAGGAGCCGCACCTGCAGCACCGCCTCACGTGGAGGGAGCACAGGTGAAGGTGAAGAAGGAGGAGGAACCGGAAATGGGGGAGGAGATCAAACTGAAGGTGGAGCCTCAGGAGGAGAGGAAGGTGGAGCCTGGCCCTCAGCAGCCATCAGTCATCCAGCAGCGCCCCAACATGTACACCCAGCCTCTGTACTACAACCAGTACTACGTCCCGCCCTACTCCTACTCACCTGACCAGGCCTACCACACCCACCTGCTGGCCGCCAACCCCGCCTACCGCCAGCAGTACGAGGAGCGGCTGCGGCAGGCCGACAAGAAGGCCGAAGGCAAAGAGCGTGAAGGTTGCGGAAAAGAGGAATGGAAGCAGAAAGCCTCGGTGCCCCCCACCCTGTCCAGAGCCCCCAGCCTCACCGACCTGGCCTCTAAGGGGGGGCTAAACCCAGCCAAGCCCAAAGAGCCCCTGTTGACTTCAGAGCAGACCAAGTCTGTCATCATGGCGAAGGGAGAGGACCCTAAAGTCCCCATGGCCCAGCCAGAGGGTCTGAAGATGAAGCTGAGTGAAGCCGGGCATCATGTAAAAGAGGAGGCCAAACCGGTGGTGGAGTCAGGCCGGCCGTCAGGGGTGGAGCCTGCCATGTGGTACAGACAGGTAACTATAGATACATGTCCGCCTCCATCACTATGTTCACGGGAAATTTCTGATGTTTAGAGAAATATTTAGTTTGATTATCAATTCATCTCCTGATCAATTTCTGAATAATTAATTAAATTAATTTCCTCGGGTCGCGACCCGAACACGGATAAGCGGAAGAAAACGAAACGAAACGAAAAATTTCCTGAATAATTAAGATCTAGTGGTGGGCATTATTGTTAAAAGATTATTATCATCATCAAATATCCTGTCGGGCGTCATTACTAACATTTCTTCTTCTCTGCAGGAGCCGGACTCGCGCCTATGGCCATACGTTTACCCCAATAAATACTCAGAAGCCCCGAAACCCCAGGAGGAGGACAGGTGGAAGGAGGACCGGGAGCGAGAGCGCGACAGGAAGGTGAAGGAGGAGAGGCCGCGGATGAAGGAGGGTCTCCAGAAAGAGGAGGCGAAGGAGGGGGCAGAGGGCAGGACGCAGCTGCCCCCGGAGGAGCACCGGGGGGGTGGAAAGGAGGCACGGCCCCCCCACATGCAGTTCTCCTCCCCGCTGGCCCAGCATCAGGGCTACATGCCCTACATGCACGGACCGTACGCCTACAGCCAGGCCTACGAGCCCAGCCACCCCGGCTACAGAGGCATGCCCTCCGTCATGATGCAGAACTACCCCGGTAAGAGGAAGAATCACAGCTGATGATGATGATGATGATGATGATGATGATGATGATGATGACGACCTGCTCAAAACTATTAGTACACCCAGAGAAAATGAAAGGAATAGTTTATTTTGGGAAATTGCTTTTATTCTGAGTTCAAATTAATATCAGTCAAATGTCAAAAGTGCAGCGCTGGAGACAAGTTAGCCTAGCTTAGCATAAAGCCTGGAAGCAGCAGCAGCTAACAGTTAGCATCTCAAAGCTTACTATGCAATAGATTTGGACTGTTGGTCAAACAAAACAAGAACTACATTAGGGAAAAGGTTTTGGACATTTCTGAAAACCAGCTGAGGTTACGCTTGTCCCAGCTTTCTGTAAAAACTCGCTGTACACAGTCTGCTCAGCAGCTAACGGCTAACAGACACAGTTACTGTAGACCAGCTGGAGAACATAGTGGAACATTTAGATATTTTCCTGGTAGAGAGCAGAAACGGACACAAACACGACTCCACATGATGATGATGATGTTGCTCCGTAGCTGCTGGATGTGGAAATAAACAACTGTTTGCTAACAAGATCAACTTAAAGAGCGATATGTCAGTACTACTTGTTTCTGGTGAAAACTAGCGGACCAAACATCGGTTGATGCAGGTTTAAAAAGCGTCCGCTGTCTCTGTCCTCAGGCTCATACCTGCCAGCTGGTTACTCCTTCCCCTCGTACGGAGGAAAGGTGGCGGGAGGAGAGGAGGGGGAGAAACCCTCCAGGTCCAGCCCGACCGTGAAGCCGCCCGCCGAGGCCAAAGCTCTGGACCTGCTGCAGCAGCACGCCAGCCAGTACAAGAGCAAATCCCCGTCCGTCCAAGACAACAAGACCCCGCACGAGCGGGAGAGAGACAGAGAGAGGGAACGAGACCGGGAGAGAGAGGGCGAACGGCCGCGGTCCTCGCCGTCCCAACGCATCCTGCCTGCCCATCATCACATGGGATTCTCACTGCTGTCGGGACAGTATGACCTGTCCTATGCCTCAGGTGAGAGACAAACATGTCTAGACACTGTTTAGAAAGACATGCGTCTTATGGACCATTAGACAACACACTAGTAGACTCTAAACACGTTGGACATGTTGGATCTGTCTCTGTCGCAGGTCTCTCCTCCTCAGCCATCGTCGCCAGTCAGCAAGCGTCCGCCCCGTCCATGTACCCCCCCGCACGGAGGTGAGAGCGGTAAGACGGACGCTCATCTTATATCATCTTATACAACATCTTATATTTCATCTGCTTATATATTCCTTACATTATCTCCATCCTGCCGAGGACTCTCTCTGAGCAGGTGAAAAACAGCCAGAAACTATTGATTAGTCGACAGAACTATTAGGTTAGGTATAAGATTTGAGGCTTCGGCGTTTTCAGATGTCTTAAATAAATAAAACCAGATAATATTTGCATCAAATAGTCGTGTTTAACGGGAGAAATTTGGCTTTTTTGCAGGAAAAATTACGTGATGTTTATCAAAATATTTGCAGATTCAGTTTAGAATAATTGATTAATTGTTGCAGCTTTAGTTTCTGTCACAGCAGAAGACGTTGCCTAAACATAACCGCACACACACACACACACACACACACACACACACACACACTTTCTGCTGCTCTGTCTGTAGCACCATCTAGTGGTCAAACATGATGCTCACACAGCTAACAGCATCAACAGAGCTCGTAAGTGAAGTCACATGACCAACTTTCCTGTTCATACACACATTTAATGGTGAAACAATGAAATAATGTTTGTTTTGTTTTGTTTTTTTTGCACTGATCCTTTAAACGAGTTTCTGACAAACATGTGACCATTACTGTCCTCTCGCCTGTCTACAGGCACACCTGATTGGCTGGCCTCCACCCAGTCCGGAGTCATGTGACTGGATCACATGAGGAAGCATTTCTGTTTCGACATCAGTTCAATGGTGTTTGTGTACGTTTGATTACTCTGCCTGGATGTCCCAGCCGGCCGGACGCTCCGCCCTCCTTGCCGGACTGCTGAGACTTCAGGAAGACGGTTCCTGCTGGTTCCTGCTGGTTCCAGGCGGTACCAGTAGCATCCGGTGAGCGGTTTTGGCTCACAGACTGATGACCGAGTGGACCCGGCGGGTGGAGACACAGTGAGACGTTCCTGGTGGTTGAAGCTGCTCTGTTGTTGTTGTGTTGGAGGCGGGTGGAGTCGGACAGTTCGGGGCTTCGGGGGCGTTTAGAGTCACGTTCCGCTGTGGCGAAGGAGGCCGGGACAGTCACTTCCTGTCTCTCCAAGCCACATCTTGAGGGTTGTTTTTTTTTTTTTTTTAATGGCACTTCCCAATTTTTTTTTTCCTTTCATCCTCACATTTCGCCGGCGCCCCCGACCCCAAGACTATATATCTGCGGCGACCTCTGACCTCTGAGAAGCAGCGACAGCAGCGTCATCACATCTTTATCTGGAAATAAAAAATAAAAAAACCACTGTGGACGGAGGAGGACGGACCAATCAGAGAGCAACGCTGGGACAGATGCTGCATCCTCAGACTGACAGACTGGCTCCTCCTCCTCAGTGTGTAGCTGTACTGTACTCTGTGTGTGTATGTATGTGTGTGTGCGTGCGTGTGTGTGTGTGTGTGTAAATACTGTACAGAGGAATTATTTTAAAGAGCCTGTTGGATGCTGTTGGATTTCCTACTCTTCTTTTTGTCTGGTAGCCTCTGCCTCTGTTTTTCTACTGTTGTTGATCTGATATTAAACCTGTAGCTGGTGGAAACGGCGCCCGAGCTTTGTGTCGTCATTTATTTCCCTCCAAAACACGCCGTCGCACCACCGTGACATCACATCAGAGAAGAGATGAAATTTACTTTACAACAATTAAAGGACGGGTTCACAGTTTTTCAAGTGTCTTAAACAACAGTCAGTAAATGAACAGTGATCATGTGTTTGTTGCTGTAATCATCCTCCTGTTCATACTGACCATTAGATCCCTTCATAATACACTTACAATGGAAGTGATGGAGACTAAACCCACAAACATGGATTTAAAGTTTATATGAAGCTAATCTGAAGCTTCAAATCCAGCAGATATGTTTCAACGTTACAGTGTTTTTAGAGCCAAAGTCCCTCTTTTTGTTCCTATACTTCCACCACAGCTCAACAGGGAAACACAAAGAGGGAATTTGATGCTTTGAAGATCAACTGACGTCTTATTTCTTCATAAAACATTTGCAAAGACGGTTTTAAGTGGTTTAAATCCTGCGTCGTGTACGTCTGTGGTTCCCAGCTTGTAGTCTTCGTTGCCTTTTTGTGACGCATCAAATCTTCAGAATAGTGAACAGTGTAATTTTAATTTCCATTTTAAGTCAATTATTAAAGAAAAATCTCAACTTTCAGATTCACTGTATCTAAACTATGTTTGGTTGATGATATTTGATGTCATTGTGGACATTTGTCCCCATTTTCTGATATTTCAAAGGCCAAACAAATAATCAGGTTAATCCACGACGTCTGACCTGCGACTGAGACGCAGCTTTCTGACAGTCGTTTGTCTGTTCAAGTTTTACTACAAATCAATTCTGACAGCATCTAAAGCAGTGTCGTCTTTCAGCCACAGTGAGGCGCTGCTGTACCTTTAAATGCCAAAACAGTGACTGAATAAAGGGTCAATTCACCAAAATCAACTGAACTGATAATTATTTGGCTCTTTAAGTTACCCTCCAAATTTTTATTATAATACTAATAAGATCAAATCTAGTTCTCCATTTCTTAACATTTGATTCTGAAAATATTTATTACTGTTGTTACCCAGAATGCTCAGGGACAAGCGTCAGTAAAGGAAGGTGACAATTCTTTATTTTTCTTATTGTCAACAAATCTTTAGATCAGAATCAAACCAACAATGAATTGATCTACTTCTACATATTGTGTGCATCCAAAGCCTGATGCATCTTATTCCTCTGTGTCCCCGTTGTTCAAAAACTATTAGAAACGTGTCGTTTGATCATTTACTTTCGTCCCTGAAGAGCAGAAGATGTAGAAACACTAATCTACACATTTGTTACTTCCGGGCTGGATTATTGTAATTCCTTTATTATCAGGCTGCTTCAACAAGTCTCTAAAGACTCTGCAGCTGGTCGCACATGTTGTGACAAGAACGAGGAAACCAGATCATGCTTCTCTTCTTTGCACTGACTGTAAAATCCTAGAATAGATTTTAAAATGGTTCGGTCAGCGGAGCTGACACCGTCTCCACCTTTAAGAGAAGCCTTAAAACTTTCCTTTTTGATAAAGCTTATAGTTAGCCTGCCTGGGACCAGCTCCTAGTTATGCTGCTATAGGCCTAGACTGACTTCCCATGATGCACTGAGCTCCTCCTTGCCATCTGTCAACATTCATGTCCCATTAATGGATGTTACTAACTTTTTACCCGGAGTTTTTGTTTTTTTTCCTCCTCTTCCATGGTTGACGCCCACTGCCACTGTTGTTATAGTTATTACTCATATTTCTATTATTATCATAGTTGTTGTTGTTATCTCTGTCTCATCCCAGTCGGTGGAGGCAGATGGGCGGCCACCGACAGCTCGGTCCTGCTTCGCGTTTTATTTTGAAGCTTCAGCTTCCTGTGACTTCCGGTGTCGTCTTATTTAAATACAGCGAACTTGACAGCAACTGTAGCGGAGTCCCGGTGACGGCAGCAGCGGATCTGATCCTCCGGCCGGTCGGTCGGTGCTGTTGGACGGACGGACGGTTACCGGACACCCTAGCTGCTCACCCGCGGACCTGATTGAAGACCACATGATTACACACAGGTAAAAATGAATGTGTTGAAGAAACCTTTAAATCTGCGGTGTGAGAGAAACAGGCTGATGATGATGATGGTGATGATGAGGATGATGGTGGTACCGTCAGTGGTGCCTTCACTGTCAGTTACTGTGTGTCTGTTACGTAATATGACTGATATCAACTGCTATTATTGTACTTTAATAGTAGAAACAGGATATTATTGTAATAGTGTCATAAATACTCCATTTTTTACTGTTTTACTGCAGTCACAGTACTGATACTACAGTAGAAATACTACAAACTGCTGTAATACTGTACTGCTTAATTTTGAGGTATTTGTACTTGTACCTGAGTATTTCCATGTGATGCTACTTTCTACATGTCAGAGGTAAATCTATCAATCAATCAATCAATCAATCAAATCTAGTACTTTCTACTCCACTACATTTATCTGACAGCTTTAGTTACTGTTCAGATGCAGATTTGACTCAATGGATAATATAAGAAGCTTTTAAAATCCAACACATTGTTAAAGATGAAACCAGTGGTTTCAACCTTTTAGTCTTTTGACGTCTTACTAACAGCAGTGTGTAGTCGGGTCACATTTCAGATGTCTATGAGTTGTTAACAGCTCCACCAAATAGTGATTTTTACCTCTAAACTTCTCACATGGTTTCATTTCAATAAATGTTCAAATGATCCAATATTTCAGCAAAAATCAAAGATTAGAGAAAAAGTCCAAAAGCTGAAAACAGATTTGTGTATCAGAACTTTGTTTCTTCTTCTTTCCTCTCCCATTAATCATCTCACGACCCCTCAGATTTATCTGGTGACCCTTTGGAGGGCCCCGACCCCTAGGTTGGGAACCACTGGACTAAACTTAACCAGCATGTCTGGATGTTGTTGATAAAATGTTTGTGGTGAGACGCAGGTCATCGTGTGAACTGCTGGTTCTCTGCAGAGGAACCTGTGACCCTGCACGGCCTCGAGTTTTAACATGCAGCATCTCGCCTCTGCTTTGGTTCGGCCTGCTGTGGTTTTCAGCCGCAGTGTGTTTCCTGCTGCCCGGTGTGTGTGTCTGTGTGTGTGTGTGTGTGTGTGTGTGTGTGTTGGTGTAGCACAGCAAACAAAACGCCTCTTTCAGAGCCAACTCTGCTCCCACAACAACACAGCAGACTGACTCAGACGTTTCTCAACTCGTTTTCAAATCGATCTGTGTCAGATTTATCAGATTTATAAAAGGCTGATGTCTGGAAATGTACTCAATATTATCTTTCCATATAATCAAGATATCATGGCTCATAAATCTAAAATATAATAATTTTTTATCCTCCTTTTCTTAGGAACACGTTTAATGCAGTAGACCAGCACCAGCTGCTACAACCTTAATAATAAACATAAACCTTTCTGAAAATGATTTATTGACTGAATAATATTTCTATCTTTTGCTCTCCTGCAGTATAAATCCAGTATTTTTAATCCTCGGCCACCTTCTGTTATCCTGAGCTGACCTGTGTGTCACAACATGGACATGAAAATGAATATTGGTGTGAGGGGAAAATCATTTTCTTATGGTTTGCATAAATGTCTTTAGAAAGGATGCTGCTGTCTAAAAGGTTACCGGCTGTGTCAGATATCATCTAAAGTATCTGAAGGGGTAAAAGAGTCCCAGTACAGCAAACGGCCGGCGTCTCCCTGAGGTGCTGCCTGATTTAATCAGCAGGGCGAGACTCCTCCAGGAGGAAACCAGCGGACGGCTCCATGGAAACCAGGAGGAGGAGGAGGGGGAGGGAGGGGAAGATAGGACTGTGTGTGTGTGTGTGTGTGTGTGTGTGTGTGCGGAGCATAGCTGTCACCATGGCAACCGTTTTTACAGGTGGAGTCAGTTACCTGCTGACATCCTCACATCTCAGCAGCTCTAATTTATGTTTTAGTCATAAAATGTAAAGATTCTCAGCTCAGAGTTGTGATCCTGAAGCTTCGCTCGGGTTTTTATTATTTTCACATTTATTTCTCTGAGACATTAAATGAGCCCACTGATACCGAGCCTGTGGACTCATGAAGTGCATCGTGGGATAAATATTGATTTTCAGTAGGAGATCACAGAAAAGAACCTAATTCTGATGAAAAATAATCCTTAAAATCAATAATCAGCTGTAGTCAGGTTTTAGTCAAACTACAGGTGAGACTGGAGCAGGTAGAAAATGAGGTTTGACTCGGATGCACCTCAGAGGTCACAGAGCAAACAGCAGCAACCATGTGACTACCAACCATGTGACTACAAACCATGTGACTACAAACCATGTGACTACATTTTTACCTTTAATCTGTGTTTGTACAGTAATCTTGATGCTGACGTGACTCACTGTTAGAAAACTGCTATTTCTGCTCCAGTTTCAGCTGAGATAAGAGACGAGAGCGATGTTGCGCTCAAGCTCAGCAGCCTCATCTGAAGGTGTTGCCATAGCAACAGAGGGGAGAAACACAGAGGGGAGGTCTCTGCAGCGCGACGAATCCTCCGAACCAATCAGAGCGTGCCGTTTACTGTAGTAACTGTAGTAACTCACAGGAAGTAAAGCCAAGACTAACTGCAGTAACTCTAGTTTAAGTCTAGAACTAATCCAATACAATCACAGTATTAACTTTAGTATCAGACGCAGCACCAGCTCCATCAAGTCTTTAGTTTCATGTGTAGCTGCAGTCTGAACGTTTAAGTGCTGCTAATTTAGCTTCTTAGGACAACAAATTAATGTTAATTACTTATAAACTTCTGATGCTAAAGTCACTAAATAAGCAAAATAAATAAATAATTTCATTCATATATTTATGTTTTATGTATTAACCCTAATATTAAATACCCCTCAGTATAAACCCAGAACTACATATATTAGCACATTTCGACTCTAACAACACGTATTTTCTCACATGAGACATTTTTAGTATTTTCAGGATTTGAAGCATTTCTGTTTCTTCCATCGTGTCTCATCTTGTCTTCCCGCCCGTGTCTTCACTTCTCTTTAGGCTTTCTATATTTGGAGCATGTCATCCTTCATCTTCCCTCCTCGTGATCGTGTCTTCACGGTCTTTCAGAGACGTGTTGATGTGACATCAGGCTGCAAAAAATAAACCTGCTCGTGTGATTTCAAGCAGAAATATTCTCACTGTTGTCCTCCCAGACAGATAATGATGATGGAGAACTTGGAGCACAGTGATGACATCAGCGTCCTGCCCCCCCATGAGGTGGACCCGCCCAGGGAGGAGGACACACACTGCCCCCTGCCTTTCAGGTGAGGAACTGCAGGCAACTGAAACCTGGGAAGCAACTAACAGTTATTTTCATTATCGATTATTATGATCAATTAATAATTTTTCTATAAAATGTCTGAAAATAGTGAGAAATGCCTGTTATAATATGTTAGAGCCCGCGGTGATGCCTTCAGGTGTCTCGTTCTGTCCAATCAACAGTCAAAACCTCAAAGATATTCAGTTTTGCAGCCAAATGTTGACGTTTTTCTTTTAAAAAATGACTCAATAATCGATCAATCGTTGCAGCTCTAGAGTCCGTTTTTTAGATCAAATTCTGATATTAAAATGAATCATTTTGTGGTTTGTGATGCTCAAAATAGACGCTCCTGTTTTGGGCCCAGTGTGCATCAGGCTGTAATTACTTCGACGCTCTCTGACGGTCACATGACGCTCTCTGACGGTCACATGATGCTCTCGTTTCTTTGATGTTTTCAGGCCTTCATATAGAAACTACTGTACAAACAGGTGAAATTTGTGGTTTTAGGCTGTGACGATTATTTTCATGAATGAATCGTTTAGTCTATAAAATGCCTGAAAATCCAAACATCAATTCACTGAAGAAGATAGATATCAACCCTTATAATCAACCAAATCCCTCATTAGTCTTGACGAAGTGTGTGTGTGTGTGTGTGTGTGTGTGTGTGTGTGTGTGTGTGTGTATGTTTGGCAGGAGATGAAAGCAGAGGAGACGTGCAGGACAGACAATACACAGAGAGGGAAAGCCTCCCTGTGTCTCCCTCTCTGCTCTGTTATTCCTGTCACGTACAAAACAAGCTGCAGAATCTGAGCTGTGTGTGTGTGTGTGTGTGTGTGTGTGTGTGTGTTTGTTTGAGTGTGTGTTTGTGTGTTTGCCTGCAGCACATGCAGTCAGCTCACGTTTCCAGGCAGCAGAGCTCAGAGAGGGACAGAGGGGCTGATGGGAAGAAGAAGGAGGGTGTGTGTGTTTGTGTTTGTGTGTGTGTGTGTGTGTGTGTGTGTAAAGCTTTAATTCATTTCTGCTGACAGAGCGATTATGTTCTGTTAAAACCCAGAAACAGCCTGAAGCTCGGAGCTCAGCTCAGTCTCTCTGTTGTAATAATTTAATACCAATAAAAGACTGATTGTATCAAATTAGCATTTCATGCTAACAGAAAGCTAAAGTCATGATAGTCATAGAAGCCACCCACTAACAGCAGCTGCTTCAGCTTTAACATCATAAACAATCAGACTCACAGAAATATTGACATTAGTCTGGAGCCAACTGTCAATCACAGCTGTCAATCAACACCCGCACGGCAGACATTGAAGCTACTATAAGTCTTCATATTTAACATTTATTATAGTAGATTGAGACCAGAATGACTCGTTAAAAACATTAATTGACTCAGTACTTCAGGAGTCAGTCGGAGCAGCGAGCGGCCATCTGCGACGCTTTAACTCAGTGCCATCAGAAAGGTGTGTGTGATTCATTCATTCATTAAGATTCATCCTGCAGCAGATGGTCCCCACAGAGCCCTAAACTCAACGCCACACACGCAGAGACAGAAGCACCTGAGCATCACCTGCTGAGTACCTGAAACACTGAGCAGGTTTACTGAGAGCCGCTGCAGGTTTAAAGGTTTCTGCTTTTAATAATAAATAAAATATTGTCGAAAGCATCCTCACTTTATTTTCAGTGCCTGAAACATCTGCACAGTGTTGGACGTCATGGTGTCCAACACTGACTTGATAAAACCCGAGTGTTTTCTGTTCCTGCATGTGTGGACGCCTTGAGTCCTGCACATAACCAATAACATCTAAAACAACAACAACAACAACAACAACAACAGCACACTAGTAACTCATCATGGCTGCAGTCTTCAGAGACGATCAGTTAAACCCTGTTTGACTGCGTCAGTGTGAACACGGCTTCTTTCTCTGCTCCAGTTTCTCCATTCAGACTGAAACGGTTTGCATAATTAGTTCTTTTATCGTGTGTGTGTGTGTGTGTGTGTGTGTGTGTGTGTGCGTGTGAAAGGAGTGATTGTCCACAAGAGCTACTGGGAGACACACACACACACACACACACACACTCTCCATGCTTCTCTGGTGGGAATTTTCACTTCAGTTCCAGTTTTACTTATTTAATGACGATCATCCAAATCACATTATAATTACTGATATATATAATTGATTACTGATACATACACAGATACACTGCAGCTGATCCTTGTAATCACGTGTCCAGTTTCTTTTCCTTTTACGTGAGCTTAATGTTGATTTGCCTCCATTTACATGATCATCCTCCGTGAAATCTCATACAAATAAGTGTGTGTGTGTGTGTGTGTGTCGTGTGTGTCGTGGCTGTTGAGGCGTCCTCAGCTCTGCATGATCTTATCTCCGTTGTTCAAGTTGGCCCAGACCAGAGTCGCTGGTTCAAATCCCATTTTCCAGTGAAACGTCCTCCTCTATCATACAGGACATATGTGTTAGAGCTGCAATGACTAATCGATAAATCGATCAACAGAGAGTAAATCTGTGACTGCTTTTTGGGAACAGTTTCTCTTCTGAGACTGAAAACTTGATGTTATTAGTCACTGGAGCCATTTTTAAACCAGTTAATGAGCCTGATGTCACCTGAGTCTGTCGACAGAGCTGTTCGGCTCCGACGCATCGTGTGTGAACAGAATGAGCAGCTCCATGTTTAAGCTTTGTTTGATCCGTGTTGACTCCCAACGGTTATCTGTGATCACATTTACATCCTCCCGGGCGTGTGGCTCCTGATAACACGAGGAAACGTCTGATTAAGCCTTTTGCATGATGTAATGATGTGACAGCTGCACCTAAAGAGTCTGTGTGTATGAGGGCGGAGCCTTATTTTAGCTGTCCAGAGGTCAGCGTGGTCATCGCCAAACTGAACAATAATCAAAGTAGCTCCTGAGATAAAAATGAATTCGACGTTTGTGATGTTTCCTGCAGGCTGCAGCTGATCGACGACCTGTCCTACGAAGACGTGAAGAAGTGCTACAGAGGATCAGTAAGTCCTTCACTCAGCAAAAAACAACATGAACTGACCTAAAAATGGTGACGTGTACGTGTGCTGAGCTCCCACCTGCACACACACACACACACGCACACACACACACACACACACACACACACACGCGGCTCTGTGGTTGTTTTCAGAGGTCCAGACAGGCCGACAGGACAGCGGGAGTCCTTTCAAACCTTTTTTTTAAGTTCCTGCAGAAGTTTCCGGCGTCTGTCTCGTCTCCATGGAAACGCATTCAGAGGGTGTTTGTGTGTGTGTGTGTCTGTTTCAGTCGACAGAAGGTTTGTCTCTGATCAGTCACGTTGGCAGACATGTTTTACAGCAGGGGTGTAGATTAATGTGACATGTGACACGTTTTAAACATAGAAACACACTAAAAAAACACACCTGGAGTCAGATACACACCTGGAGTCAGATACACACCTGGAGTCAGATACACACCTGGAGTCAGAAACACACCTGGAGTCAGATACACACCTGGAGTCAGATACACACCTGGAGTCAGATACACACCTGGAGTCAGATACACACCTGGAGTGAGATAACATAGAAAAAACTGAAGTGAACACCTTAAACGTAACCAACATAAACAGAACATTGATCCTAATCTGTGTGTGATCGATCTGATTGATCTGATTGATCGTCTCTCCTCCTCCTGCTTCCACAGACTGTCAGCAAATACAACTCTCAGTACCACAAACTGTTCCAGACGGTTCCTAAAGAGGAGATCCTGATGAAAGGTAACCGACAGGTCACGTGACCCGTCTCCCAGTTCGACCTCCCGCTCCGTCACAGATTCAGAGACGCAGTAAACGTGTGTCTCGTGTGCTTCTGTCCTCCTCTGCAGTGTATTCGTGTGCTCTGCTGAGGGACATCCTGCTGCAGGGACGTCTCTACATCTCCAGGAACTGGCTCTGTTTCTACGCAAACCTGTTCGGTAAAGACATCAAGGTGGGTGAAGCTTTATGTTTATTATTGAGGTGAAAATATTCCTTAACTGCTTTCCATATTATGTATATTATATATAGATATACTGTATGTGTATAACTGATCTGTGTTGTTGTGCTAATGCTAACTTCCTGTTGTGCAGGTCTGTATACCGGTGGTGTCAGTTCGGCTGGTGAAGAAGCACAAGACGGCGGGTCTGGTGCCCAACGGCCTGGCTATCACCATGGATACCGGGCAGAAGGTACCAGACGGGTCTCGGGCACAAACCACATCATTGTTGTTGTTGTTGTTAGAAGTTGTTTGTGGATTTTGTCATTTCCATTGTAACTCTGACGCCTGCTGTCTCTCTGCAGTACGTGTTTGTGTCCTTGCTGTCCAGAGACAGCGTCTATGACGTCCTCAGGAGGATCTGCACTCACCTGCAGGTTCGTGCATCACCTGGATCAGCTGTTTTATTCTTCTGGCAGGTGTTTAATCCTGGCTTGTTTTTTTCTTTCAGGTGAACGGGAAGAGTCTGAGTCTGAAGCAGTACCTGGAGGAGCCGAGCTCGCTGTCGATGGTAACAGTACGATCACATCAAGTTCATCAAGTACCTGTTTTAATAATTGATAAATAGTTTAAATTCTCTGATTTCAGCTCGTCAGGTGTGTGAATTCACTTCTTTCTTTGTTATATGATAATTCAGTAATTATTTGTGTGTTTCGGACTGTCGTCGGACAAAAAGAAGATTATAGTTTTCATTTCACAATTTTTCACTTTTTTTTCAAGATTCAATTTAAAAAACCGAAATTAGACCTCTGTTAATATAATCAAGTGACCTTTGTGACCTTTTATAGACCAAAAATAAAAAGATTAATTGATAAATAAAGCGATCATTTATAACAGAAACAGGTTCGATGAATTAGATACGAGTCACCAACAGGCTCAGTGGAATAACGCCGTGACCTCGCCGTGACCTCGCCGCGACCTCACCTGACCTTACCGTGACCTCGTCATGCTCTGTGGATAAGAGGCTTTCCCCGCGCTGCTTTCAGGTTCTATCGGAAATACGTCAATATGATTTGAAGACGCATAACCGATTCAAAGAGTTAAATACCTCGTAACAGAAGGGTCTCAAGTACCTTCTAGTATCTTCAAGTATCTTCTAGTACCTTCTAGTACCTTCAAGTACCTTCTAGCATCTTCAAGTATCTTCTAGTACCTTCAAGTTTCCTCGTGGATGTAGTCCATCTCTGTGTGTTAATGAATTATTTACAGTACATGACTCACATGGATTTTTCTGAAACAACAACAACAACAACACAAAGGACAAAGTGCTTTTTGCGTTGCAGCTTTACGTTTCTGCACACCGGATCACGAATGGCTCCAAATACGTCGTGATGTCACAAATCCTGCTCGTCGGTCGGAGATTTTCAGCAGAAGGAAAGCATGTTTTTGAGTGGAAGGAGACATTAAATGTGTAAAATAATTTCACAGGTCGTTTGAAACACTGATGATACATTAAACCTGTATAATAAATATACAGGATATAAATCTGAGCTCCGTCCTGTAAATTCACGACTTCTTTCTGTCTCGTGTCTGCGTGTTTCTGTCAGGACGAGTTTCCAGAGGTGCTGAAGTGGAGGAGGAAGCCGTCGCTTCCGGCCGTCTCCTCGTCTCTCCCCGACCTGCTGGGAACCTCCTCCCCCGTCATCGCCACGGACACGCCCTTCAGCCCACACACCCTCGCCGGTGAGCCCGCCCACCTGTCAATTAACCGTAAAGGTTCACAATGTTTCAAGTGTCTTAAAACAACAATCAGGAACCCGAATCAGCAGTGAACCGTGTTTTTCTTGCTGTAATCATCCATCATTCATACCTGAAGCATAAGAAACACCTGACTGTTGTTTCATCCTTTAAACCTGCAACAACTGATTATTATTCAGCTTTGGCGGCAGCAGAAACAAGCAGTGAACGCAGCATTGACAGAATATTAATATCAGCCGTCTGTGAAATATTCTTTGACTGCAGGATTTATCTGAATCTGACCTTCCTGACGGTGTGAGAGGTTTGCATGTTATCTGTGTCGTTTCCAGTCATGAACACTTTCCGTATTTATGAGACCGGAGCTTGAAATGCTCTGAAGGCAAATATCAATTACTGCACCTGACAGGACGTGTGATTACAGCGAGGAAAACGGCGACTGTTGCTTTAAAACAGACGGGAAGAAGTGCAAACCCATCCTTTAAATCACTGTGTGTGTGTGTGTGTGTGTGTGTGTGTGTGTGTGTGTGTGTGTGTGTGTGTGTAGACAGCAGTCTGGAGACAGAGAAGATCCTGCTGACAGAACCAGTACCTGAACTGGGTCACATGGAGTATCAGCTACTGAAACTCTTTATCCTGCTGTGAGTCCAACAGTAAACAAGTAAACAAAGAAACACCCCGAAAACACAGAACAACATCTAGTTAACAACTTTCATATACATAAGTTCATATTACATAACAAAGTTTACGGGAAGTTTATCTATCAACATTTCCTGTAAGTACATGCTACTACTTCATCATACTTCTGCTCCCTGACTACTACATGTAATGAAGTATATTTGGTCTCCTTATTGTTGGTCTGTGCTGCCCCCTGCTGGTTCATATTCTGGCACTAATTTAGTTCACAGCATGTAAGCTGACCATTGTTTTCATTATCAGTTAATCTGTTGAATATTTTCTTAATTAATCGATTAGTTGTTTGTTTTTTAAAGTGATTCTGATAAATGTAGTAACTCTATTACCTTATAAGTCCGTCTTCTGCCGCTCTGGTATACGACGGTTTCAACGTGTGTCTCCGTCTCGCAGCGTCTTCCTGTTGGTCCTGTCGTCCTGCTACCTGGCCTTCAGAGTTTGTCGTCTGGAGCAGCAGCTCAGCTTCCTGAGCAGCCAGCCAACACTAAGAGAGAGGTACACACACACACACACACACACACACACACTAACATGCAGTTAGCCTAGCTTAGCATAAAGACTGGAAGCGGGGGGAAACAGTTAGCCTGGCTCTGACTTACTATCACCTGATTTTGTCTCTTTTCCAGGTGTGGAGAGGTGCCCTGCTGGCTGGCCAATCAGAAGACGGGTACCTGACGCTGAAGCCAATGAGGGAGTAAAGAAGAAATGGGCATTTCCGTAGACTTCCTGTTAGAGTGATGGCGGTGAAAGGCGACACCTCTGAGGAGGAGGAGACAACTGACTGTAGCAGCCGTCAGCAGTTGACCTCTGACCCCACTGTGACCTTGGTCACCATAGAGACGTCACAATAGTCAACACAGACTGTAGACCGGCCCATGACCTCTGAGCGGACACATAGAGGTCACGTAGAGGTCAGACGGCTGAAGAAACGACAACATGCTGTAACATAACCGAGATGTAGATTTTTCCTGTGAAGAAGACGTGTGTGTGTGTGTGTGTGTGTGTGTGTACATAGATATCAGCCACACAGAGACGACATGTATGTAGTCTAGTCTGGCGTCAGCAGGTCTGAGATTAAACGTCTTTTCATTCAGACACAAGAACGAGATCCTCGTTCGACGGGAGAATTTGTGCCGATCGTCTCGCTTGTTTTAATGAAAGTGTCAAATGACAAAATATAAACGAGAAACGTGTGAACGAGATGATAACTTGACGTGAGGTCTAAGTTTAGGATCACAGAATATCATATCATCTGTAAAATCAGTGAAGGCTGATCAACTGTTGCCTTAAACTGAACAACGAAGCCTCACACGTGTTTTTTTAATAAACATGTACGTTTGATTCAAGCCATCTCTGTCGACCATCAGAGTCGATCACGTCACTTCCCCTCAATGTGAACCTGAACGCTTTTGGATTAATTTGTTTTTATATTTTCGGTGCCAAATCTGTGAATTTGTACGTTTTGTTATGAGGTGAATCTTGTTAAATATCTCAGTACCGGGGTTGAAATTAAACTTTGAGCTGTTAGTTCAAAGACCGGCGATAATAGAGAAAATATAGATATGAAATGTCTGAAAACAGAGTGCAGTGATGTGAGCGAAGTGAAGAGGAACACAGTTTCTGTTTCTGTGGACGTAGACGTTAAAACCCGTATTCATCAAACATAAAAATCTATTTTACTCCAAAATCCTTCAATAAAGTTCATTTATCAAACTTCTTATGACTTAAAAACACTAAAACAGTAGTTTTATATTATCTTTGCAGCACCTTTTTATTTTTTAATGTATCAAACAAGAATAAAGTCACTTTCTGATCATCTTTATTGATCTGGAACTAAATTCTTATTAATATGATGAAGTTCAGACCCTTGATGAACGTGTCTACTGCTCACACTCAGCCAGCAGCTGTTTTATTAGGTGTTTGATAAATACGGGTCCCGGTGTTTGTAGAGTAAAGACGTGATTTTGTTGGATGTTTGTTTGTTGCGAGACAAACTGCAGTTTCTCTTTAACTCATATTGTAGTTGTGGCTGTAACTCTCACTAATAAAAACACACTTTCTGCTACCGACGTGTCTTTAATTACATCAGATTATGATCGATATGAGTTATATGAGCAGTAAATGACTGAAACACCACATGGGGGCGCTACAGCAGCTGTTTTAAACTCAGTTGTGTCTGGATGATTGTTGATTTTAACTATTTTATAAGATATTCTATTTATGCAGCGTTAAATTGTTGTTTAGAAGTTCAGTTATCAGTAAATTAAACTGAATGTGAATATTTCTATACAGATAAACCATCAGCACTACGTAGGACAGGAAGTGGAGGAATAAAGTGACGGTTCGGGGTCAGAGGTCAGATTTAATCAGATCAGATGCCCTGATGACAAATTAAACTATTCTGTTTCTGTCTACATGACTGAAGTCGTTTGGGGACAACGATAATAATGTAATTAGTTTAATTAATAATCTTTATTAATCAATAACAACATATTTACAACTAAAAACATGCCTGAGCAGAACCAGAACCTGCAGTCTGACCCTGGACCAGCAGCGTTGTGTCCTCAGTGTCCTCAGTGTCCCGTTTTCTGTCCTTTCATCTTCGTGTTGATCCAAACGTCTCCACGTACTCACAGACTTAAAGGGAAGATTCACAGTTTTTCAAGTGTATCTTTTAAACAACGACATGCTTGACTGGTGATGAAGAACTAAATCTACACTCCTTGTTTGGAGCATAAATAACTTCTGACGTCAAAGCGGACATTTGGATTTTCTCCTGTTGTTGTTGTTGTTGTTGTTGTTTTGTTTTCTTCCCCGTCCTGTCTGGTTGTCCTCGCTCTGTTTTGTCTCTTTTCCTGCTGATTCTATTCATGCTCTGTACTTTTCTTGTCCAATGTTGTCTTTTTTTATTTCCTATCTTTTGTATTTCCTGTTTTATCGTTTCCACTGTTGTCTAGTTTCACATTGTCTCTTGTTATTGTCTTCCTGTCCCTGTCCCTTGTCCACTGTCTCATAGCTACGCTGGCTAGCTGTGAGGAACACAGATGACTCCTCTCCTCGGAGACTCGATCATGTCCGGTTGGCTTGAAAACGTCCTGGTGCTGATCGGCTCACCCCCGACCAAAAACTCCACGCTTCCCTCACACCCTCCCACCCCGCTGTCCTTGTCTGTCCCAGTGTGCATCCTGCTGGACGCTGACAGCAGCCTGACGTCGGAGTGAGCGTTGGCCACCGTGTGGCGCCGCACGCCGCCGCACTTCTCCAGGTAAGCCTCGCCCTCCTGCTCCACCAGCGGAGCCAGAGACGACGAGTCAGAGGAGTTGTGATGCTGAGTGATGGTGATCTCTGGCTGGGACTGGTTGCCAAGCAACAACCCGGACGACCGGAGACGGCGGGTTTCTGTACAGGGGAGACGGGACACGGAAAAACAGAGATGTAAACGTTTCCTTGGATACCAAATATGTCCAGTAGAAGTTTGTAACTACAGTTTCATGAAGCCTTTCTTTACTTCTAGATCCATATATCAGCGTTATATAACAGCACAGAGCTCCTGAGCTCCTGAAGTGGCCTCCTGCATGTCACAGCAGGGATTAAGACTATAATCAAATCAGGCTTTGCCTGCGTCGTGATGTTTAGAGCTCTGATCCTCCTGAGGCTGACGAAAGGTTTGCTGTTTGTTTGTTCGTGAGTCCAGCTGAAGGAATTACACAACCCCCTCCTGAAGGAAAAGCTGCTGCGGTTCACGGACCGAGGCCACAGAGATAAAAGGTGTTTTCTGTTAGCATCTGTTAGCCGCGCCGCTAAAGGTCAAGAAAAACAACAAAAGGGGTAAATTTATAGTAAAAAAAACTTATTAGGCTTCAGAATATTTGTGATTTTACTTCAATCAAATGGTTGATCAGTTAATTAAGAAAATAAATAACGAAAATCTGTCCAATCAGATCAGTTTGTTGTTCTCTCATTTAAATAAGAGGAGCTGCTGCTGATGACCAATCAATAACCAGCATTGTTTTCATTTTATGTTATTAATATTTTCATCATCATGACTGATGGTATAAATGTCTCTGCGGCTTTTAAATCATTTCCTCCACCCAGGTGGTGTTGGCAGCCCTGTCCTGTGAACCTTCAGCTCAGCAGGTGCGTTTGTTTTTGTTACAGGTGCGTCTGAGTTTCCAGGCCAGAAACAGGTTGTGGCTGGAATGAAACCACAGCAGCAGCTTAAGCAGCTCACGTCCCTGCTGAGAGGATTTAAACAGCATATTACTACGGGGCCACACCCCCCCGACCTCTGACCTTTAACCTCTGACCTCTGACCGGCTGCTTCAAATGTTTTTACATAATGACTTTATGCTTTTAAGAGAAATGATTTGCCTTTGTGTTTTTCTTTTGCCAGATTTTACCTGTTAAAGTTTCTTTGTTTTACTGCAAAAGTCGATCCATCACATCCATTTTTTTCAGTTATTTTATTGTGACTACATTTATTTTAAATATATATATTTATTTATTTATAAACGGGGAATGACACGAAATTAACGTCTCTGCTGGACTCCAACCAGAGACGTGTTTTATTTTTTTTTTATTATTCTCAAACGTGTATTATTGTTCTGTCATTATTATCACACCTATGAATGCTTATCATCCGTAACGACAGCGTACTGACCCAATATCAGCTGGTTTCTGTTGCTGAGATACGGAGACACCACGATCTCCACCAGACGCTCCAGCTGGTGATACTGCAAACTGTGACCACTGGACTCATGGATACCCTGAAAGAGAGACAGAGACGCAGAATATCAATAACATATGACGTTGACTTGTGTCATGTGACTGCGTGTCTCTCTGAGGAGGAGGAGAGAGCCGCCATCACGATGTTGATCTCATCATTATTCTTACATGTGAAGCGTTGCTGCTTTTTAGTTGGTTTTAGTTTCATTTAGATTAATTGTTGTCAGACAAAGGAAGTGTGGAAGTGTTGCTGGTTTGAGTGTTTTTATGAGTTTTGCTGACTCGTTACCTGCAGAACCAGCAGCATCTGGGTGACAGGTGGAGGGACCGAGGCTGCAGTTCCCAGAGCTTCCTCAAGGTGGAGCTTCAGCAGCACCAGGTCTCTGAAACCCAGCAGAGCCATCTGCCTCACCGTCAGCTCCTGACCCTACACACACACACACACACACACACACACACACCAGCAGGTTAATCCACTGATCTCCACTCAAAGACTTTAATTGGTCCTTCTCATAAACTCACACTGAGACACACAAAGACAAATAAAATAAAGCTGCAATCCGCAACTTTTCACAAATTACAGCAATGATGAGTGTTTATGTTTCACTGACTGTTTTGTGATTGGTTAATAAGGACAAAACTGTGTCATAACATTTTCTAAATCACACACTGTTTATGATATTAAAGGTGCAGTGTGTAGATTTTACTGGCATCTATAATCACCTCAAACTAAAAATAGTTGTGGGGTTTTTTTTCACCAGCATTTCATCAGCTAGTTAGCATGGCTAGCACTGTTAGCACTGTTAGCATAGCCACACTGACTGTACTTCAGAGTCTCTCCTCTCTGCGTGTTGGGCAGGTCACGCGTGTGTTTACACTGTTTGTGTTTCAGGAAAAGGAGCTGATATTAGCGTGTCCACCCGGTCATGTTTACATCCCATAAATAGTCATTTGACCTGGGAATGAATGCAGATGGTACTTATTCCCACTAAAGTCCAAAGTCAGATATTAATGGGGTTTTTTTGTCCAGTAAAAAGGGGGCTTTAGTTGGTTGCAATGTGCAACGTCACCACTAGATGTCACTAACCCCCCCCCCCCCCCCCCCCACACACACACACACTTCTATCTATCTATCTATCTATCTATAAATATGATAATTGATAAACAGATGACAGGATTTCTGTCACAACCACAGAAAATGAAGTTTGTTGGACATCAGATACAATAACTTACCAAAAACAAAAACACACAGAATATTTGTACATTTCTAAACTTAAAATTGTTTTAATCTTTTGGAATCTTTTTAATTAAATTTTCTTCTGACCCAACGAGGAACAAATTCACTTAAACTTTGTTGTGACACTAAAAACAAAGAAAGTTTTCAATAAAGTTCAGCTGCTAAAAAACATGAACTATTTTAAAACTCTGCAGTAAATAACTGATGTTATTGATGACGATAACATGAGTCTTTCCCCCCAAAATCTCCTCCCCAGACTTTAATACAGTCTTGTTTAAACCGAAGAGGCCAATCAGTGTTGTTTATCCGCTCTGTTATGGAGACGAAGCTTTTGAAAACATGTTAATTAAATCAAGTGGCCTTGATTAAAGGAGCCTCGAGGAGTCATATAATCAGCGTTTTTCAGTCTGATCTCGCTCATTTTTTAAAGAGGTTTCTTAGTAGTAAGAACATTTACAATAATGGATATCATATCAATATTTCAGTAGATCTGCGTCAGAAGCTCCAGCATCTTGATGCCAAACTAAATATGAAGCTACAGCCAGCAGCCGGTTAGCCTAGCTTAGCATAAAGACTGGAAACAGAGGGAAACAGCTAGCCTGGCTCTGTCTAAAGATATTAAAATTAAAATACCAGATACCAAAGCCCAAGATGATGTATGTAAAAAAGTAAAAAATGTAAAAGTAAAGTAAAGGAATGTGTGTGTGTGTGTGTGCGCGCGTGTGTGTGTGTGTGTGTGTCACCTGGACGGGGTAGAAGATGGCCTGCAGGGTGGGGAGGGTCTCTGTGAAGAATCTGCTCCACATGTCAGAGAGGGCGGCGAGCTGCTCGTCACCTACAGGACACAACGGGACAGGTGGTTACCACGGAGACGCATTAACACCACAGCAACATGTCCTACAACCCCGACACACGGACATGTGGAAAAAATGAGCTTGTTGTTGTGCTGTCTGTAAACATGACGGGAGATGATGTTAAAATGAAGCTTATTGATCTCTGGGTCACTGCAGCTTTAAATAGAAACAAAGAAACATCAGCGATAAATCGATACGGAGAAAATTAATCTGCAACTATTTTGATAATTGAATTTAATACTTTGGTTTTTTTTTTTAAAGGAATGATGCCAAAAAACCAGTGTTTTTGTCATATGTGAGTAATTAATTTAAAGTAATTAACTTTTGTTGTTGTTGACGAAACAAGACATTTAAAGACGTCACTAGTGCTGCGATTAATCGATTAGTTTGATCCATAAAATGTCAGTTGTCATGACGACGTCCTCAAACGTCGACTGTCCACAAACCAAAGTTTATAGAAAACTAAACAAACCAGAAAATCTTCACATGTGAAAAACTGAAATCAGAGAATATGGAAAAATAATCAATAATTAACAAGTAGCCGTCAATTAATTGAACAGTTGGGAACTAATTTTCGCAGCTCCAGATGTTACCTTTGACTCTGATCAATTACAACAAGCATTTTTTTAATTCTCACTCCATTTATTGTTAATGTTGTCTATAAATAGTCATAATTAATAATAATATAAATCGCTCCCATTCATACATAAATTCATTTCATTTATAAACTTTCATATGGACTCCGATCACATACTGATCCATCTTATTGATCAGTATTTAAGTGATCTTGTATAGCTGAGTTTCATCTTCATTGATTGATCTCTTCCTTATCAATACGGCGCTGGTACATTTACTCCTGCTCATCGTGTATATTGTCACTGCTGATTGTGAAGGCATTAAAGCTCTCCTCGCGGCTGTTTTCGCTCCAGGACAGAGTTAGAAACACTAACCAGTCTCACCGGAGTGGAGCAGGATCTGATCCAGGACTTCAGACAGACCTCGAGTCAGCAGCTGATTCTGAAACACACAGTGAATACATGAATTCATACATTCATACAACTTCATCGTCTATCCCGGCTGATATTAAAAGGCAGAGAATCTTCTTTTTGTGATCCTCTATAATACTGCATTTAACTATAAATGTCTGATGATGATTATGAGTAATTTGATCACATCTGTAGTTTATCAGCAGTGACGACCAAACCAAAAAACTGTTGTGGTCCAAAATCTGGTTGCCCGTGGAAACCGAGCAACTGCTGTGATGCAGCTCACTCACATTGGAGACCAGAGAGCGAGAGTTAAGCGTAGCTCATTATATGAAAGCAGATGTGTGTGGTGTGAATGTGCCGTCTGTCGGGGAGATGTTAGCTTCCTGTGCAACACAGCAAATAAATAGTAGACGTACATTAAAGCTGCACAGAGCTTCAGACTGTCAGATAGTGAAAGTCAGAACATCTGCGGGTAAAAGTCTGTGATGTATTCATTTTTCTGCTCTGTTGAGCTTTGTAGGCTAAAAAAATTATAAAAAACACGTCAATGAGCCGCACTACTGCACCGGGTGACGTGTCCCTTCACCATGAACACACAAACTGTAGTTTATTATGACATAATCCCACACACACAGTGCTGCTGCCAGAAAGACAGTACAGCAAAAATATGGATTGAACTGTATCTGAAAATAGCGCCAGTAAATAGATCATTTCCTGCTCTTTAAAAGAATCATTGAGCCTTTTTTAGACATGAAATTATATACTTAAAAGGGGTTTTTAAGGCAGAAATGGGCCGATGGACTAACACATTGTTTTGGTCTTTGTTAAGTATATATTATAGAATAATATGGTTTTGAAGATATCGGCAGCCTGACGTGTCTATGAGTGAGTTAACAGGAGAGCTCTGATTGTTAATGAGAAAACAAATCATCATGTTATATATTAGCATGAAAACTGAGAATATAAAAAGGACCAGGGAAAGAACCCTGAGGAACCCCACAACTAATTATTGACACAGTCAGCGGGATTATGTTGCTCCATGTCTGTGGATCTCCAGTTTTTCTGCCCTTTGACATTATACCATATAAATATTAAATATTATACCATAAAATATTCTGATGAATTAGCATCACCAAAATGTAATCCCAGATTTAGATTAATGTTTTAAAAGTTAATTCCATCTGTATTCCAGTAAACACAAACATTGATATCTTTGACATTTTCTTCACAGTCACTGTTGTAGAGCTCCACATAGAACAAACAGGAAAAGATGAATGTGACCTTGAGGAAAAGCCAAGGTCATTGTCTCCATCAGGGAAAAAAGTGACACTTTATCTGGATGTCGAAGCTGTCAGTTTAGAGGAAATTTCCAGAGTTCAGATTGTGAGGCCTGTTCCGACAGGTCTGACAGGAAGAGGATGTCTGTCCGCCTCCAGCCCCTCATCGTCATCCTCATCACCGCCAGCTGATCCACACCTCGCTCTGAAGCCTGGGCTGATTAATTCATCCGGAGGATAACAAGCCACATGGCCCTTCACTGACTGCAGCTTCAGGGCAGAGGAGGCAGCAATCAGCTTAGATTAAAACAGACAGACACAGAGCTGCTGTCCTCTCAGACTACCAGGGTTTCACTTTGTGACATCACTTTTTTCCGATTTAGGTTATGAGACGTCATGAATCTTCTCAGAAAGGACTTTCCTGAGATCAAGAAAGGTGCTGATGAGGTATGCACCCCTTCATGATGCGTTCTGTAGCCGCTTTAAAAGAGGACTCAAGACACGGTAGTCGGTGCTTGATTCATACAGGTAGATAGAAACACAATTAAAACTCATAACTCATACCATTACTAAACCAGAATGTTGTTAATTACCACACCAATCTACCACTTTATACAACTTTCATTCTACTGTAAAGCTGCATAAAAATAATTCAAGGTTTTCCTGGAAACACACTAATGGTCCAGCAGTTCTTGTGTTCCAGCTCGTTTACTCTGGTCTGAATGTCGAGTCCGTGTTCATCACCAGGTTCACGTTGCGTCACATGACCACCCAGACCGAGCAGTGTTCAAAATCAATCTTTAATCCAGGATCTGAGAGACGAACAAGTCGATACTTGTGTGCTCTTGTGTAGTAAGTTGTTGAGATGCTGGAGAGAAGAAACCTCTCATGAACAGATAAACATCTTCACAGCTGCAGACGACTTGTCGACCGATATGTTGATAATCCTCATATGGCTGAAGGGGCTTTCCACTGCAGTACTGTAGTTCTCTATCTGATGTGTCAAATTTTAATATTAGGCCACTACCTGCTGATTGTATCAAAGCCCTGCTGTATTTTTCCCACAGTGTTTGCATGCTGTGACCAGTTATCAGTCTAAACGTGGCCGAGTATGAAATCAGCTCTCACAGATAATGCAGCAGTCAGATCATGAGGTACAGGAGGACATTTAGTCTGCAGTCACATGACCAGGCTGTGCTTTTAACAGGTTGATTGACAGGTGGAGCACAAAAACAGAACAGCATTTTAAAAAAAGTGTCTTTGATCGGCTGCTGATTGGTGATCACAGAGAGGCAGATCAATTAATCAGCAGGTCGATAAGAGTTTAGTGTAACTATTATTATTATTATATATTTTTTTACTTTTAAATACTGATATTTTCACACTGCTAAAACATCGAGTATCATAAAGATGAAGTTTAGCTGATGTTGATGGTTGTCTCACTTCCTGGTCTGTGTTTGTTACAGCCGGCGTTTCCTCTGATCATTGAAAATAAACTTCCTGGTTTCTGTTGGTGAAGCTGCTGCCGACACGGCCTCAGTTCCACTGTCAGGTTTTATTAAATGAAAAGAGGAAAATGAATAGTGAGAATAAAATACCTGGAAGTATTCAGTGATGAAGGAGCCCATCTCAGTTTTAAGGAGCCACCTGTAAGGACACAGAGGAGGAGAGGAAACATGGCAACCGTCAGACTTCCTTCCTCAATTTATTCAACACAGCGAAGGTCAACCAGAGGTCTGTTCCCAGGAGCAGGTTTACTGAACTATCATTATTCTTACTGAATAAAACAGTAGTATAGTATAAGTATAGAAACTCAACTGTATTTCTAGAAATATGTTCACTGTCCCAACAAATAAAAAAAATCGAGTAAAATAATTGAATAATTGAAAACAATAAATGTTCATATAATCTCGCTTCATCTACATTACTTCATGTAAGTTTTTCATTGAGAATATATTGTGTTGCATCTAAATGCATCACTGAAGATAAAAAGAGTGAAGATTAAAGTTTCTGTTCACCTGATGCTCTCGTTAAGTGTGTACAGCTCGTTAGTCTGCAGGGCTCCACCCTGGAACACCTTGATCACAGCTGATTGGACACTGAGGGACACACAAAGGAACGCAGGTAAGGTCAGAGGTCAACCTGTCCGATACTATAAGAAAACGAGTCCAAAGCGTCTTCAGATGTCTTTAAAGCAGAAGCAGAGTGTGGACTGACGCTGTCACAGAAGACAAACATGCAGTCTTATAAATGCTAACTGCCAGAGAAAATCATTTTTGACGGCTTCAAAGATTCTGGCAGGAGAGTGTGAGAGTATCCTACGATGTACAAGTCACATGATCTATCTGTTCATATGAAAGTCAGCAGTATTTTTGATCAGTTGATACCACTTGGAAACTTTACCCTAAAGCACAAGGAGGTTGAGCAATGTTCGTAATCCCTGGCAGTTACTTTGAAGAGTGTCAGGTCTGTGTGTGATGTTCCTCGTATGTGACTCAGCTGGTTGACAGGAAGTGGCCCAGCTGCCACCTCCACTTCCTTCTAAACATCCTGCCCAGCGCTGTGGAGAGCAGGAAACAGACCAACGTCTCTGAGCAGCCGGGAGCTTCAACTTCCAGAGTCTAAATAACCTCAACGCACCGAACATAGTGGAAACGGCCCTTTACGAGTCCCTGCAACCCGATGTTGTGATGGGCTGCAAAATGTCAAGGTTTGCTTTTCAACCAGGAAATGTTGCTTTAAAAAATGATTAAAACGATTAATGCATTCGACTCTTTCCACTTTTCTGGCGTCGTTACTTCACGGATTATTAGAAAAGACAGGCAGCCCGTTGAATTATTACAAATACAGGTAGAATACAGGTGAATCTCACCGTGGTTACACTCGTCTTATCAATGCGACTCTTCCAATCATCTTCTCACTATCTGACCAGGCAGGTTCGCATTGAAGCGTCAAATGTGAACATGCAAGCCGAGTTTCCATCTGACGCATCCAAATCACAAAAGTCGCATTAAAAAAAGACGAGTGTAACCACGGCGACGGACCAAAGTCACCATTAAAATCAGTCTTACCTGATTACAAACTAATCTGAAGCAGTCTGACTCTCGACTATCAACACAACCAGTTCTCTACGCAGTCTGGAAAACATGAGTTAGCACTTTTTCCTCTTTTTTTTTAAGCTGATGTTTGGACCCATAACACACACACACACACACACACACACACACTTTGTTCTAAAAACACAAAGATATTATCTGTGCTTTGTGTTGTGGAATTATGGTATCAGAAACTACATGAGGCCAACTGATAACATCTGAAATTCATACAGAGAGTCGATAGAGACGTTTGATATTCTGTTGAGACGCTTCTAACAAACAATCTTCAGTTCAAGTCAAGAAACAACTTATACGATGTTGAGACGTCAATGTTTCTGTTATGTTGTCACCAATAAAGTTTGGTGTTGATTTACAAATTAAAGTTTATTCTGTCTGAGGGAAAACAGCTGAAGAGATAATAAAGGGTCTATTTTAGCTTCAATCGCTCCTTGAGAAGGATTGATCTTCTATAATGTGGCCGTTTGAGGACATTTCAGACTCAACTCTGTAATTAATGAAAAGATGAAATGCAGAGGAGGAAAAGGAGGGGAAAAACTCCTGAGTGTCTGATGTTTACCTGCGTTTTAAACAATGACAGACAACAAGAAAGCTCCTCCCTTCACTCTAATATTAATACTGTACTTGTTATTACAAGATCCCTTTCAAATGTGCTTCCAATTTCAAGCCTCAATGAGGACAGGTGAGTTGAGTTAGAGGTTGTCGAAAGGTATTCTGGGAAATGCAGTCAGTGTGCAGCTGACCTGTTCCACACGCTGGTGTTGGAGATCTGTAGAGACGGTGAGCTGGCGTGGAACCGGGCGAGGTCCGACAGAACCGGAGAACTCATAAACCGAGGCCTTGGACGCCGGAAAGATCCCATCATGCACTCTGAAAAACACATCATTTAGGATTTAGATTAAGTCTGAGACAGCATAAGTAATATTTATTTAATTTTCTGACTGCTGGTTTATTATATTTATGTACTTATTTGTTGCATCTATAACAGTAAAAAGTGAAAAGCTTAAATACACAAACACAGCCTGTGTAGTATTTAGCAATGACATACAAGTGTGTAGATCAATCAGTGACAAGTGACATATGCAAAGGTCATTAAAAAGACAAACAAATTATTATTATTATTTTGATCCTAATGTGTTTATGGTTTGTTTTACAGTACATTTGCACCACCTCAGTGTTTGCATATTAAAGCTTTTCATGAGCCTGACGAAGCGCTGAGCGGAACGTGTTCCTCTTCTCGGCGTCACGGGACGCGTCTTAAAACAACCAAATGAACATGTAATCATCCTCCTGTTCATACTGACCATTAGATGCCTTCATAACACACTTACAATGGAAGTGATGGAGACTAAACCCACAAACATGGATTTAAGAGTTTACCTGAAGCTAATATGAAGCTTCAGCCATCCTAATGATGGCAGATTATTATTATCATTATGTATCCATGCACATGGATGTTGGCCTCCATCACTTACAGCAGCCAGTATGAACAGGAAGAATGATTACAGGCAGGTAAACATCTTTCAGTGTTCATATGGACACCTGACTGTAGTTTTAGGACAGATTTGAAACTTGTGAACCACCTTGTTTTCCTCATGGTGGGGCAAAAGAAAAAGTCAGAGAACCATCAAAGTCATTAGGATCCATCCTCTGGGGAAAATCTAATATTAGTTAAGATATTTCAGTCTGGACCGAAGCGGTGGACCGAAGCGGTGGACCGACATTGCCGTCCGCTAAAACCTGGACGGTGTATTTGTGAAGATGCTGAACTCCTGACAGCATCTGTGTGCAGGTTTTACTTCCTGTTGATAGCAGGCGGAGTCGTGTGTGATTCATTTAGAAACACAGAAACATAAGATTTCTCTAAACCACAGCTTCCTGCAGAACTCCGCTGACCCGAGCCCAGCCTGTTTGTTTACAGCACAGAGGTCTCACTCTGACTCGGTTTCCAGCAACCACAGACACACCAGCCAGGCAATGCTCTCAGTTCTTCTTCTTCTGTTCTGAAGATTTCACACTTTGCAAGTACGTCTACGTGTTAATTTGATCTCCAACTGCATTTCTTTGAACTGGAGTCAGTTTACAGTGTGTCGTGTATTTGGTTTTTTCTTCTCCTCGTCTTTAAACGGATATAACCGTGACCACAGATGTCATTTTGTCAGTTCTGTTTTTGACTACATGTGTGCACCTAAGAAAATGACGAATAAGACCTCTCGAGTTGCTTTCAGTAAAAATCTGGTGAGAAGAGGCTGCGGCTGGAGTCGCTCATAATTACAGAGCGATGGAGAGGTTTATTGTGGTTTTCGAGGCAGGAAAGCAAATGTCTCGACTCAAATTGTATGTTAAAGTTACCGGGAATATCTTATTTTATACCAGTTAAGTTCTCTCTCTGCATCACGCTTTCTCTTGACATTTTCACCAACGTTTAATCCATCTTCATAAATCTTCACTGGAGGTTCAGCCTTTTAAAAATGAGTCTCAAGCATTCACAGAAACACACAGTTTTACAGGAAAGGAGATGCCTCCCTGTTGGATTAAAGGAGCAGGTGACGGTTTCTGCACCGAGCATAACGGATCTTAACGGAGTAAAAGTATGTGCTGTATGTAAACATAAACAACATATTTACACCATCAAGTCATTTCCCACAACTGACTGCAGAATATTCTGCTTCTCTTTAGTGCAGCAGTTTGTACTCAAAGGCAAAATAATGTTAAATTATATGGTGTGACGCAGCTGGAGAGGTAACTTTTTTATTTTAAACTGAATTTTGACTTCTCTCCATTCGCAGACCAGAAACGTCTTTAACGAATGGCACAAATCAGCCAATCAAGATCTCAGTGAGTGTTTAACTCACAGCGAAACAGAGTGGAAACCTTTAAATCTTAACGCTAACGAGAATTAACGCTTTCTGAAAATAAATTGGTTAAATCTTGTGACTGTATCTGAGATCCTGTAGTCAGATGAGAGTTTTTACTTTTCATCACAGGACTGAAGCGTTTTCCCTCCATCAGCTCCCGTCCCCGGCGGGGTCTGCGTCCAGGACACCCAGGTGGCTGATGGGATATCCACAGCCCTGTGTGTGTCCCACAGACCATCGCTGTGCCGTCTCCTCACATCACAGCCAATGGGAGGCCTCGTGCTGAGTGTCAACACAAACACCCTATTGTTTATTTGGCTGCGTCCTGCCAAAACCAGAGGAGGTCAATAAATACTGATTTCTCTCTGGTTTGGCAACCTGCAGCGAGGAGGACCAACGTTTGGAAATAACTTGGACTCTTCTTCGTCTCGATTACTAACGGAGTCGGGAAAGAGAGAAGCAGAAAAACTCCCAGATAATAAACTTACAACCGTTCAGACACGTAAAAGGTTTATCCTTCTCATTAATGTTACAGTCCAAACACACTGCAGGAAGCCTGAGTGACATTTAGGTCACATGCTTGATGTACATCATCATCATTTAAGTGTGTTTACATTTGCTGTTTATGCACACATTCAAAAATAATGTAAAATACACAGAAACACGATTAATGTCTGAGAACAGAGCAAAAGAGCAAAACTCAGAATAGTCTTAAAGTGGAGGAAACGGGGTCGAGCAGCTGAGAGTGGGAGGGTGACGACGAATCTGAAACGCTTCAAAGTGTGTGTGTGTGTGTGTGTGTGTACACACTGTGCCAGGAACTACAGGTTGTGTGTGGGAATGAGACCATGTGTGCACAGTTCACCACATGTAGCGTTCACAGCATTTGGTGGAGTTCACACACATACACACACACACACACACACACACACACACACACACACTCAGCATCTGTTGCTCTCAGATCTAAAGAGCATCTAGTTTTGAGAAGATGACACACTCAGGAAGAAAAATAACCGACTCACCTTCTGAATTGCAAAAGTGGCCTTTAGGTGTCAGCACGTGTGTAAGTGTCACCATGGCAACCCATCCGGTTACACACCAAAACCACAAAAAGGTCAACCCCCCCCGCCCACCTCACCTCCACTGTTACATGTCACATCTCATCAGTCTGTTCAACCTGTTCCTACAATTCCCAGAATACCTTTAGACAATTTACCACAGAACAGGTTAATAGTCACAGTGAGCCCGTTTCCTGCTTCCTCAGCGTTTGGACGCTGGAGTCAACATTAAATTAAAACTGCTGCTTCCTACCAGCAGCACTGTTTCATACTCTGATAGCAAAGACAATAGAAAATATTGATCTACAGCGACTCAGTGCTGTGCTGCTGTTCTCAGGCTGTAGTGTGTGTTAGCATGTGGGCTAATCCTATAACAGAAGCCCCCATCATGAGAAAGTACTCAGAGACTAATGCAGTTACAGGCCGAGAGACAGAGACAGACAGGGAGAGAGAGAGAGAGAGAGAGAGAGAGAGAGAGAGGGAGAGACAGAGAAAGAGAGAGAGAGAGAGAGAGAGAGAGAGAGAGAGACAGGGATAGAGAGAGAGAGAGAGAGACGGGGGGAGAGAGAGAGATAGACAGGGAGAGAGACAGGGATAGAGAGAGAGAGAGACAGAGAGAGAGAGAGACAGGGGGAGAGAGAGAGAGAGAGAGACAGACAGGGAGAGAGAGAGAGAGACAGGGTGAGAGCGAGAGAGAGAGAGAGAGAGACAGAGAGAGAGAGAGACAGGGAGAGACAGAGAAAGAGAGAGAGAGAGAGACTATTCCCGTGTATTCTGACTTGCAGTTTCAGAGAAAAATATTTATATCTGACAAATTAATCAGCATATTCTGATTTTCATCTTAGTTGTATTTTATGCAAAAAAAAAAAACAACAAACAAATATTCAGGATTCATAGTAAAAAATGAGCAAATATGTTTATGGAACAGAAGGAAATATGAAATAAAAACATCTCTCTAATATCAACCTGCCTGGTACCATCTGCAGTTGGAGTATATAAAGGCCACTATGAGAGGAAATACGATATTTACACCAACAAAATCCTCAACGAAAAAAGACTCAATGAAAAAAGACTCAATAAAAAACTACACTCATCGATCTTTCTAAAAGATCTACGAGGTTCCTGATTCTACATTTTGAAGCCAGGAGATGCATTTTGGTCGTTGCCATCTTGGTTTTTTGTTTTTTTGGAGCCAGTTGCAGGATGGTGAAGCTAACCTTAACGCTAACACTAGCACGGTCGCTTAGTTACCACAGTGCATCCAGGAGCCATGTTAATAGTGATACCTGCCAGGCTTCATATGCATGTACTTACCTGAAATACTTCATCAATCACAAGTTAGCCACGTCCTGAATTATAACCTGCTTCATCGTCTATTTTACTCTAAATCGGATCATAATTTACAAAATGAACTTCATGCTGTATTGAAGAAGACCAGAAACTATCAACTGAGACCAAAAACAGGTTTTACACTATTTACACATACAGCCTGTAAACAACAGGTAGATATTACAAAATATTACAGAAATCCTGACTGTAACTATACTATAATGTATATTTTAAATATGGGAATAAATGACTCAATGAATGATGAAAATATTTCCACATGTTGAAATGAAGGCCGATGTTTTCCTCACTGTAACCTGTTTCATACTGACTATTAAAAGGTCTTTTTCAGTGTAAGTGATGGAGGACAGGAAGCTGATGTGAAGCTTATATGAGGCTTCACCAGTCTGAGTTATGAATATCTGACACATTTACAGTCTGTTTAGCATCAAACTCCCTCTTTGAGTTTCAGTGTTGAGCTGTGGTGGAAGTATAGGAACAAAAAGAGGGACTTTGGCTCTAAAAAACACATCTTTCATATTTTAGATAAAAATGTGCCCAGAAGGAGGATTTGAACGCATCACCTAAATGTATTATGGAGGAATATATATATATATATATATATATATATATATATATATATATATATATATATATGCATGTTATGAGTGTTTTTGAGTTGTTTCTGACTTTAACACATTATAAACTTCTCAGTCCTATGATACCTGCAGCTTTTACCGGGGACTGTGCAGTAAAACGGAGCCGCTAAAAGTCGCAGCTCCGTGTGACATTCACGTCTCGACCTTTCTGTCGGATAAAACTCACCTTTGTAAAGTTCACTTGTGCTCCGCCGCTGACTGAAAGCGTCCACAGTCCTCACAGGAGCGGATAATAAGACGGTAAAGACCGCAGCTCAGCGCCGCCTGCAGCTCCTCAGCATCAGCGCTCATTCTCAACACATCGCCTCAAAAAAACAACAACAACAAATACAAGTAAACAAGGTCAACAGGTCGTGTGTGAAACATCACTTACTTCACTACAACCATCAAACTGACAAACTGACAAACTCAACTCACTCGTTCCACTTGTTCCTTCACCAACTGCCGCCTTTGCCTCTATTCAACAGGCTGGAGGCTGCGGCTAACAAGCTAACCGGCTAACGGCTGAGGCTTCCGGTTCTAACCTTCAAAATAAAAGTGGAACTTCACATAAGTAGTACTGTAAGTACAGGAGTGAAGTATACAAAACCTTTACTTAACTACTAATACAGCAAGGTAAATATATATATATATATATATATATATATATATATATATATACTTCATTACAAGTTAAATGCATAATAAATCTCAGTAAGTAACAAATAAGTATTAGCAGTAAAGAAAAAGTACATAAGTACTGTGATCTTGATGTAGATAAAGTACTGCAGTAACAGTACATAAGTACTGTGATCTTGATGTAGTTAAAGTACTGCAGTAACAGTACATAAGTATAGTGATCTTGATGTAGATAAAGTACTGCAGTAACAGTACATAAGTATAGTGATCTTGATGTAGTTAAAGTACTGCAGTAACAGTACATAAGTATAGTGATCTTGATGTAGTTAAAGTACTGCAGTATCAGTACATAAGTATAGTGATCCTGATGTAGTTAAAGTACTGCAGTATCAGTACATAAGTATAGTGATCTTGATGTAGATAAAGTACTGCAGTAACAGTACATAAGTACTGTGATCTTGATGTAGTTAAAGTACTGCAGTAACAGTACATAAGTATAGTGATCTTGATGTAGTTAAAGTACTGCAGTAACAGTACATAAGTATAGTGATCTTGATGTAGTTAAAGTACTGCAGTATCAGTACATAAGTATAGTGATCTTGATGTAGTTAAAGTACTGCAGTATCAGTACATAAGTATAGTGATCTTGATGTAGTTAAAGTACTGCAGTAACAGTACATAAGTACTGTGATCTTGATGTAGTTAAAGTACTGCAGTAACAGTACATAAGTATAGTGATCTTGATGTAGTTAAAGTACTGCAGTAACAGTACATAAGTATAGTGATCTTGATGTAGTTAAAGTACTGCAGTATCAGTACATAAGTATAGTGATCTTGATGTAGTTAAAGTACTGCAGTAACAGTACATAAGTATAGTGATCTTGATGTAGTTAAAGTACTGCAGTAACAGTACATAAGTATAGTGATCTTGATGTAGTTAAAGTACTGCGGTAACAGTACATAAGTACTGTGATCTTGATGTAGTTAAAGTACTGCAGTAACAGTACATAAGTACATAACTAGTTTAGTCCAGTGGTTTCCAACCTGATCAATGTAATTTAAAAAATCGTCACTGTTGTTGAATTTAAATAATTACTTTTATTGTCGATTAGTCTTTTCTTGATTAATCAATCAGTTGTTGGTCGATAAGATGTCAGATCAATGATTTCCAAAAGGCCGAGATGACTTCCTCAAACGTCTTTGTTTGTCCACAACTTACAAATATTCAGTTTACCGTCATAGAGAACAAAGTTTGTCTCTTGACTCAAAACGATTAATCAATTATCAAAATAGTTGGTGATTAATTTAATAGTTAGCAACTAATCAATTAATTGACAATTAATTGTTGGAGCTCTATGAAAACACTTTATTAAAGTCTGCAGTTTTGATCTGTATCTTTAAACTCTACATGTGTCCATTCTGGAAAATATGACTTTATAGTTTTAGTGTCTGTTTGCGAGAAGTCATCTGAATATCAGTCTGTGGTTGAGCAGCGATGACTCCTTTCAGGACGGTTATTTCCTGATATGATCAGATGTCATTTGGTCATTTTTATTTTCTGTGACACTAGCGGGAACTAACTAACTTCCACCTCTACTCTCTGTTTATAGGCTGCTTCAGACCTCCTGCTGCTGCTTTTGGTTAAAGCAGAAGTACTTCTGAACGTGGTGGATGTTGTGTGTTTGTCCGGTAAACAGACATTTGTATAAACAGAAGTCTTTGTCTTCAGCTCATCAGATATTTGTATCTGGATTGAATTTGCTTCCTCAAAACAGTCACTAGTCTTCCTGTCATCTTCATTGTTTATTGTTTATGTTTGTTTTGTCAATATATATATATATATACAGTATATATGTGATACCCTCACATCTCTGTTTCAGTCTTTGTTTTGTTTCATTGCTAAAATAAAACAATTCAACTACTGTTTGCCAAATAGATTATAACTTTATTGTGAAGGCAAATCACCAAGCTTCCGGTTTCGCTATATTTAACTTTGAGCTTGACTCAGATCAGACACCAGGTCCTGCCTCTCAGAGATGATTGGTTCAGATTATATCATCTTATAAATATTTATGAGGTGGAGAAGTTACACTATGACAACACAACAACACAACAACACAACAACACAAACCACAGGAACAATAAAAAAAATAAAAATAAAACACTTGTTTAGTGTTTCTTGCAAAGTGTCCTATAATCAACCACAGTGTGATTCTAGTGAAGGATGAATATGAGTCATATTGTGATATTAAATGACAGCAGAGGAAGTTTTATTTTTATTCCACTAACAGTCACTATTGTGTTTGTGTTTCTGTGGATTCAAAATGTAAACGAGTCTCAGATCGCTGTGTGTGTGTGTCTGTGTGTGTCTGTGTGTGTGTGTGTGTGTGTGTTAACACCTCCTGGTCCATGTTAAAATCTCCTCCTTTCACTGTGTCAGCGCCCACAGGAGGAGTCTGCTCCAGTGGGCTCCTCTGAAACATTTCTACAGCTAAAAGACTCATTTCTGACCGTCTGGTGCTGCTTTATATAACCACCTCCATATAAACCAAACGTCTGAGGCTGGATTAACTCGGCCTCTTTGGATGGATCCGGGTTGCATGTGGAAGGAAACATGTTGTCATCACTGCGGTCTCATATAGCAGCAAATATAACACTGTAATGTTTGTCAAAAGCTTCACTTTTTAAGCACCAGTAAAATAAAAATGTACTTCTAGTAAGTAACTGAACTGTGTTTTCTGGTTTATTTCATCAGAGTGTAAATTTCTGTGTATATAAGATATTGTGAGATTATGGAAATTAATTTTCTTCCTCAATTGCGTGTAAACAGGAAACCAAAGTGTTGCGATAGAAGAGGAGCCGCCTTAACTATGTCAGTTGATATTATGCTAATAGTAAGAATCACCAGAAATATCCTCAACTCCTGCTATATGTCACTCAAACAGTTTAAAAGAGATGGTTTTAAGATTTTAATCCAACGTACCAAAGTAACTGAGATCCTCCTGGAAGAGTTGTGGATGAATAAATAAAGTAACTGAAAGAAAAGAAGGAAACACAAATCTCCTTTATTAGAAACCACTGCAGCAGATTCCAGCGCAGAAAAGCAACTGATGTGGACAGAATATTAATTATTCAGTCAATGCATTCGGCCAGAATCAAACAGAATGTGAGCTTCTATCAGACATCGGCTGCTTTCAGTCCCGAGACAAACATAAAGGACGTTTTGACTCGTCATGGTTGGAAAAGCACCGTTGTTCCTCATAACATTAACAATGGTTCAGTTCTATTCAAGCGTCAGCAGCTTTAAACCAGCAGCCTGAAACCTAAACATTCATTTCATTATTTACACGAGTACTTTTTAATGTATATGTAACTAAAGTAAACCCTTTAAATCTGGAACAAGAACTAAGACTTTTCTTTTTGAAACAGCTTCCTGCTGAAAAAAACGACGCTGTGAGATTGAACCAGAAACAGTAAAGTTGCATCTGGACGGATAAACAATGAGCCGAAAGTCACTATAAAGCTCCGTGAATATAAAATATAAAATATCTATCCCTGTTCCTACACCTTCATCGTATTCTTTGATCGTCTTCATCATCTGATGTAAAGTTATCCAGATAATCAGTAAAGCTGCTTTTTGAAGCAGGTTTATTTATCTGGATAACCTCGCTGATTAAAACTCAGAACTGTTATTTTAACATCTCTAAATGTTCCAGATTTAAGTGGATTTGGGGGGTTTTTACTAAATAAAGGTGTCTAAATAACCCAGTAAAGCAGTTTGGAGCAGCTCCCAGGTCAGATTATGGGTGTATTGGGTCAGATGTTTCCCTGCAGCAGTTGGACTGCAGCTTCTCTGTTGTGCCTCCTGGCCTCCTGCAGAGCAGAGCTCCCCCACCTGGAGGAAGGACGCAACTGTGTCACATGGGGAAGGTAGCAAAGGCAATTTTAACAAATTATATAATGCAATGTGGGTAAAAAGAGATACGGATGGGAATACTGGGAAGGATGGGATTTTACTACTAATGTCAAAGATATGGACACCACCAAGCATGTGTGGCGTCTGTTTACAGCTAGCTTGTTGTGCTACGTGTCACAACCGAATGACTGAATATCTTCAAGAAATCAACAATGTGGTAGCTACAAAGTCAAAAGGGTGTGACATGAAGCACAGGAAGCTGTAAGCAAGCTGCGTTTTCCCTCCTTCTTTATTGTTTCAGGATACACAGAGCAGATGGAGGTTTTTGCTGTTCCTCTGTTCACCAGGTTCGGTCTCACCTGTCCTTGAGGGCGGGGTTCGCTCCTGCGTTCTCCAGCAGGAAGCGGATGACCTCTGTGTGACCTTCGGCGGCCGCCACATGCAGGGCCGACCTGCCATCATAGTCGACAGCGTTTACATCCACTCCAGACAGGAAGTACCTGCAGAAAATGATGCATGACAGACACTGTCAGTAGATGAAACGTGTGTGTGTGTGTTTTTTCTACTTTCCTAAAACATTATAAATGTAATAATGAAATCTGACATGCTGAGGTCACCTTCTCAGGGTCTGGACGTCTCCTTTAAAAGCTGCCAGCAGGATGTTCATGATCTGGTATCCCTGCAGAGGAGAAGAGGCTTTTTAACTGATGACGGTGACATAAACTGGTCTGGGATCAGAATAAAGAAGCAGAACTGACCTCAGATTCAGATTTCCACTGTCTGTAGGCCAGAACCTGCCTGAACGGAGTCCTGATGTCAAAACTGTGCAGCTGGAACGTCGAGACCAGCTCCTGCAAACACGAAACACGTGTAGAAAACACACAGGAAGTTAAAAACAGCATCATATTTAGATGGAAACGTCATCATACGTCCGACACGTTAACGCAGGTATGTTGTAAAATCATTTAACTAGACGTTTGTGTTATTAATCTACATAAATACAACATCTCATATCCTGCTGGCTGGTGGAGACCTGGCAGAAGTGGACGGCTCTCCAGGGGTTTCCACAGGCGTCTAACTCCGGAGAAAACGCCATCAGTCCCAAAACGCCGGGGACGACCGCCAGCAGGGAGCCGTGGCTGCTGGACACCGCAGGGATGGACGTCTGCAACGAAAAACAAGACGGGATATTATTACATGATGCACGATGAACATACAGAAGACATAAATGTATACAATTTCTGGAAAATAATTCATCTGTAAACAGCTGCCTGCTGCAGGTCGGACCTTGTAGTGGAAGGTTGTGGAATAATCCTTCATCCCGGCCACCTGCATCATGGACAACATGCTCCGTGTCGTCGCCGGCGACAGCACCTGGTCACCTGACAGTGGACAGAGGCCCCCATTGGCTAACGATGCAGCCATGGCGGCTCCTGATTCACAGGTGACCTCTGTTGAGGAGCACTGTGAGACAGTAGAGACGCATTAGAAACACAGCGAGCTCAGATGTTAACATCTATTATTATAGTATTTAAACTAAATACTAAATGACAACATGTTTATGCAGATTAATTATGGGATGATGTTTTGTGCTATTGTATTGTGTTCAGCCAAAAGGACTAAAAACAAACATATTTCTCTCCATGCAGATGCTTTAATTTTTCAGTTATCTGCTCCGATGTTCAGCAACAATGCAGCGTGCTGATCCAGGAACACAGAGGGCAGCAACAGAACCTGCTATATAATTATTGCTGCTTAGAGCTATTTTTATGAGCAGTTAGTGTGAAGTGTCAACTTGTCAAAGGATGGGGGGTGTCAGAGGACAACATGTCTGTACCTGTTGGTACAACAAACGATGGATGAGTGTTACCTGCAGCATCAGATCCAAAGCAGCGTTAATATCCACCTTCTCTGAAAAACACTGCAACAGAGTTTGACTTTGGTTAGAGGCGGCGCAGAGATTCGGTCAGTTACTGAAAACGATCTTTAAAGCATCTTTACCTTCTTCTCCTGCAGGTAGAACGACAGCGCGTGGAGTCTGACGCTGGCCGTCCTGCTGCTCTGATAACTGAAGATCAAAACAACAAAATTCAGTTGAAATCTTCTACTTGTGCCAAACGTTAGTTTTTAACTTTATGTTTGTTTTGTATTCCTACATGAGTAACTGTTATTATATCTGATATGTAACTAAGATCATGTTGATATAACTTTTTAATCTGTGAGTTTTATTATAACATTTTATCTCTCTGTTTTCAGGCTTTCATTCAAGTAAAAGGACTGAAACAAGAGAAACTGCACTGTGACGCTCATTAACAGAATTGAATATACTGTAGTTAAAAGTCTTAAAGGGCAGGTTCACACGTTTTTAAGTGTGTCTTAAAACAGCAGTCAGGTGTCCATATGAACAGTGAAAAGGTTTTACTTTACCACTGTGTCATATTTGATGCTACCATACGATGGTGCTCAAGTTCAAATAGTCAAATCCTGCACTATGTTTCTACTCAGTTGAGTGTCTAACTTAAATATGATTTCTCTCTAATTATTCCTTCTCTTACCTGGTGCAGTTTAAGTTGGCGTGCTCTTTGTTGCAGAGTCTCCGGATGACGTTCAGCACCTGCAGCACAAACAAACAAACACACCTGTCAGTCTCAGGGAGGACATTTGTAGTTTCTACCTGTCATCTGCGTCACTTACTGAGTCGTACTTCTCCTCTTCCTCTGCACACAGCCTCCCTGCCAGCTGCAGATACACAACACAGAGCATCACAGGAAATGACATCACTGTCAACAGGTAACAGGTGGATGGAGGAGTGAGTTACCTGCAGTAAAGATGTAGTGACGATGGCTCCTGTCTCAGTGAGTGGGCTGTGAGGAATTCCTGCAAACAGAAAAATACAAACAAAGACAGTGACCAGATGAGTAAACAGCATCATTACATTCACTGTTTTCTTGTGTAACTAAACTCTGACTTTTTCTGTGCAGTTTGTTGACATGTTTGATCCAAGTCTGACTTAACAAACTCTCTTAACTGCATAAACTTGAAGGAAAATCTCTAGTTGTGTCCTGAAGAATTTCAATGGTTCAAGAGGAGGTGATCGTTACTGAAAGGTTTTATAAAGAGTGGTCGTTCCTGGACCTGATTTAGTGAGTGTGAATGGAGAGTCATGTCTGGAATATTCCTCCATGCCAACATATCTGTGGACGAGGTCAGAGCCCAGCAGGTCCACCACCACGCCGTAAACCAGCGGCCATGATACCTCGCCCAGAACCAGCGAGCCCGCCCAGTCTCCCAGAGACAGTCTGACAAACAGGCAGAACAGAAATGTGCTTAGTAATATTCCTTCTAGACTGGTGATAGTGAACTACACTGTTGATGGTGTTAGACGTACCTTTGCCCATCCACAGTGCAGATTGAGACGCCCCATTTAGTGCTGTCCATGCTTTCCTTTTCCTTCTCCTGAATGGACAAATACAAAACAACACAACTGAACTGATCCCAGAACCTACCAGAATTTCGGGGTACACCTCCAGGAGTCAGAGCAGAACTCACCTGGACAGACGACAGCTGACGACACCTCGAAAACAACTTCTGAGTCTCTTCAGTGAAGGTGGAAAAATCTGGGATGACGAATCGTCCCTGCAGAGCTTTCAGGATGAGGGACACGAATCCGGTGACGCACCTGAGGCAGGAAAAAAACATCAGAATCAATACAAGAGCTTCGATCAAAACCACTAATTAAACCAATTCTACAATAAAAAATCAACACGCAAATAAAAAAACACTACCACTAAAAATGTAACAACAAACAAAAAAGAACAAAAACCAGAAAGACGACCGCAGACCGAATATAACTAAATTTAATAAAATGCAAAAACAAATATAATTCATGTCAGGTATACGTAATGAAGGAGCTGTTTTTTGTCCTCATTAACAGGGTTCTGCATGAGACGGACTCTAACCATAACCCTAACATCAGTCTGATTGTCAAACATCAGCAGTCAATAGCAGAGTGTCATCTGCAAAGTAACTGAGGTTTGAATGATTTGGCTCAATGAATGCTTCAATATGGAAAAAGAGTTAGGTCCCAGGATAGAGCCATGAGGAACACCACAGGAAACCAGTGAAGGGGGAAAGCATGAGTCTTGTTAAATGTATGAAGACAAAAGAGGTTAAGAGTGAAATCAGGCTACATCTGTTTCAGAAATACCAACCCAATGACTGATTGGACTGGAGTAAAATTGTTTAAAGGGTGGAACTGAGATTGAAAAATATTCAGAAAGTAAAAAAGCTTATTAAGAGAAGGCACTTATTGGGGAAATCACAAGACTCAGTGTAACACTTTTACAAGTGTTCTTCATGAGTCGTTTATTAATAACTTGGAGCAGCACAAAACTAGGTCCAGGAAAAGAACCTGTGAAAGTTGTTTCTGTCCACTGTTCCCTCGGCATCCTGCAGTTTTCTCAGATGGAAGAAACATTCTCTGAGCCGAGGGTCAGACCTGTGCAGGCCGGAGCTCCAGATGGCCTGAAAGAAAGCACAAACGACTGTTGCTGAAATCATACACAAACTCAAAAGGTTTTTCCTCAGTTGGATCTTGGCAGACATGTGAAAATACCTCAAAGAATTGATTGACGTTAATTCTTCCATCTGAGGCGAAGCTGTCAAACAGCACATCAGCAGCCCTGAAACAACAGAGTCCATCAGTCAGGACGCTGGGCTCAGCTGACAGCAGATGCTGCGTTAGAACAACGGGTAATTTGAAGACTTACGCCCTGCGTTTGGACAGGCTCTGCTGGGTGGAGAACCAGGGCTGGGAGGGGGGGAAGCCTCTGTCCTCCGGCTGGACCACCGCCTGAGGGAGAGGAGGCTTCAAGCAGCCATTGCTGACCGACACAGGGACCACTGAACACACAGAAACACTTTATTATGAACTGTTTATTATTACACTTATCAATCAAGTGACGTTGAAGTGACAGTGCCCTCTAGTGGCTGCTACAGACGAACAGATCGTAAAGTTGACATTTCATGGACCTGAAGCTGGAGTTGTACCTGCAGCTCCAGGACTGACGAGACTGACAGGCTTCTGGACCGCAGGCTGGACCTGGTTCTGGATCAGGCTCCTGGGAGCTGGACGTGGTGCTGCGTCCTTGGAAACAACCGACACCGACAGTATGTTAGTGTTTTATATTCACTCTGGGGTTTTTGTTCCTCTCTGATTCTGTCAGGGAGGAGGAGGCATGAAGGTAGTTTCCTCCAAAAAACCTCTTTGATGTAGAAAAGCTCACAACACAATGATGTGTGTGTGTGTGTGTGTGTGTGTGTGTGTGTGTGTGTGTGTGTGTGTGACATGTTGAGGCAGGTCTACCTGAGTCTCAGTGTTCCTCTGCTGACTCTCGTCTGTCATCCGTCCATCCTCTGTCAGAGAAGAGAAGAGAAACTCTGCTGTTACTTTAATAAACACTGAATGTTTGAGGTACTTGTACTTTACCTGAGTATTTTTTGTTTTAAGGACGTCTTGGGGTGCAGTGATATAGAGGCTGAGATCTGCCTTTAAAGCAGCCTGCAACCAAAAGTAAAACCAGCCAGAATGATAAATATAAAACCAGACAACAACCAAAACACAAAGCCACAATCTGACAAAGGAGCAACACATCTCGCTGTTTCCTGTTGTTGCACAACATGTGGAGTCAGCAAAGAATCTGTTTGAATTAGATAAGTGAGTGAATATAATCAGGTGTCCAGATGTTTTTGGGGGCAAAGAAGTGAAAATAACATTAATGGTTTATAAATACTTTACTGATCATACAAAGATCAGTTATAAACTATTAATAGGAACATTTTTTGGGTTGCTAGGTTGCAAAAAACTGGATTTGAGCAGCAACTAAAAATCCTCACAAATAACAAACAGAAACAAGGAATGTTTGGGATTTTCTACCTTCATAATTCAATCAGATTTTATTCAGAAAACTGACGGCAACGTTGAGGATGATCGCTGTTATAATTTCAGTTTTTCCTGTGTTTCTACAAATAATTACAATCAGTGTTTTTACTGAAATACAAATGAATGAATTATAAAAACCACTAATGTCAGATTACTAACCGAGAGCATAAACATCATATAGTAAATATATAGATAAATAGACATAGTTGAAATAGCTGAGCATCAGTGCAGACTAGCGGTTTGTTTTGTTTTCTATTGTTAGTTTGGATCATAGTTTCAGTCTTTGGTAAATATGAAGATAGAAAAATAGATTGGAGGTGGAGTCGTGGATCGTCCCTGCGGCCAATCAGCAGCTGTGTGGTGATGACTGAGCAGAAATTTAATGTAGATACCAGCAGACTCCACCCACTGGGGGGTACTCCAGAGACCACTAATCACAGGGTGTTTTACACACACACACACACACACACACACACAGACCTTTCATGTCTGGCTCTTTATTGGGCTCCAGGAGCTTGTTGCCGTCCAGACCGCCGTAACGTTTCCTCCATTTGCGTCTGAGAGAAGGAGTCCTCTGGAAACTGCAGACACAACAAGAACAAATTAGAAACTGAGTTTCTATACTTCAGTTTATTAACTGTTCTCGGTTTGTAAAAGTGAGAAAACTTTTCAAAAAAGTCATTTAATACTTATTATTTCACCACTAAAAAGCAAATCTTGACCTACGAAATCTGCAGCAGACAAACACTGTTTAGTAGTGAATTATTATCACCACTGCTGTTACCGTTAGCAACGGCATTAACTTTATCTGAGTAGTATGTTTCATGTAGAGAACAAAGCAAAACAAGGTGAAAATAAGAATTAAAATTTAAAAAATAACAATTAAATACAATGTTTGATATCAAAACCATAAAACTTTAAAACAATGGAAACAGTAAAATAAGTACTCAGTACTACTACTGCTACTACTGCATCCGAATAATCAAATCATATAACATAATAATCTTTAATAATACATTACTGAAGTATCATCATTATGACGTGTCAATATTTCACACCACTGTTTATTATTTATGACATTTATCAAGGCGCAAACAGACAACAAAAATAAATGTGCACTGATTTCATTTTCTGATCATTTTCATTGATCTGCCCGTGTGGAACTATATTCTCCTTATTATATAATTATATTATATTTCTACCAACAGCAGACTTTAGTTTCCCTTTCAGATGATTTCCTGTTATTTCATCCACATTCATATATTTATGCAACAGAGATTATTGTTCATTTCACCTCATTTAATCCCGCAGATTTAAAAATTTCATATGAATTAAATGAAATTAAGAAGATAAATTATGATTTTGCAGAATAACAAATAACCACTGAATAAGCTGTAATGATTTGAAGTATTTTTACACTTTACGCTGTCAGCAGGAATACGTCACACTCTGAGAAGAAGGTTTTTTTTACTGCTATTTAGTGTAATTCTGTACGTTTGATAAATATGAGCCATGAAATACGAGTCCGACTCTGTGTTCATCTGTAAACTCTGCCACGTCTCAGCTTGTCCTTCACCAACACAGCAGGAATGTAAAACATGGCTTTATAGCAGCTTGGCTACATGGAAAACATTGTTCAAGAATCCATGTCACAAACACAAGATAAACCATGTCAAGTCACTCCTGTTTTCCTCACCACATGTATGAGCTGTCCTCTGCCTCCTGGTTCGGGCTGTTCTCCATTGAAGCTTTCTTTCAGGTGTGTTGGTCCAGTTTCTCTCTGAGAGAGCCGTCATGTAAGACGAGAGGGTGAAGCGGCTGGCTGCCTCAGTGAGTATGTCTGCAGGCTATAAACTTTATTTAATGAATGGGATGGTTTGGAGAGGAGAGGAGGGGAAACCAGTCAGCGCTTGCAGACACTCCCAGCGTTGCCACACACTGTTAAATAACAGTTAAAAAACATAAAAAAGTCAAAAGTACAGCATTAACTTATGGCCTGATGCCAAAAGACCAAAAACATGTGAAGCACAGCAAAAGTTTGTTGTTGGGATCCTACCGTATGGTAGTACTCTAGAGCTGAAACTATTGATGATTAATCAGTTATTAAATAAATGATTCTGATTGATTCATTCTTTAAGTAATTTATTACTCTATATATTTTTAAACTCAGCATCTTTTGGGTTTTTTGACCGTTCAGACATAACAAGTAATTTTTAAAATGTTAATTTGGGCTTCAGGAAATAATGCTGGTGAGATTTCACTATTTTCTGATATTTTATGCCTTAAAGCGCATTTAACAAGAAATAAGCACACTGATAACCCTAACGTAAACAATCCAGGTCTTGTAAACAAACGGCTTTTATTATGAAAAGAAATAATCGGAAGTGGATATTTTGAAAAGCGGAAATCGCGATGTTTACATTCCGCTCTCTGCTTATTACGCTAACCAGCCACCAGCTAGCAAGCTAACAGGTAGCAGGTAGATGTTTTCCCGGTCGTGTTTAACTACAGCCGGTGTTTTTATACGCTTGTTGAGATCTTTTCAGCCGTTGCACCCTTTATCTGACTCGGTCCCGGCGCACCGCTGCGGCCGGTTAGCCGTCCTCCGGTCCCGGAGCAGACTGCCTCCTCTGCCCGGTGCTCACTGGATCAGACGGTACCACACAAACACTCAGATGCCCAAAAAAGAGAAAGCGGTGAGTTATTAAAGCTTCTCAGCTCTGTCCTCCAGACTGTTAACATATTTATATTTATATCATACTTTACTGACGTTAAAGCACAAATACTAGTCTAATATAGCCAAGTTAAAAGGTTGTTAAATTTAAAATAAAACCACACAAATAAAAATATGCTAGCCTACATTAAATTACTACATATAAATTATTATTGTGGAGTTATGTGTTTGAATCGGCAGATTAGTTTTGGGGCTGAAAAGTGACGTAAATATTTGGTACGGAAGCCGAGAATGGCCCTGCTAGCAATTATTACGTCATCTCGACATAACAAAGGTAATTAACTGATTTCATTAAAAAATAATAATAAATAAAGTCACATCACTGCTGAATGGTTCACTTAAATAGTTGATAAATATTTAATGCAGTAACATAATATTGATCGATATTTGATCAGTTTGATCACAGTAAATGACTCATCACGTGTGTTGGTGCTGCTGTGACATCTAGTGGGGCTCAATGTTGTACTGCACCTTTAAACCTAAACACAGCCCATAAATACCAGCATCTTTACACTGTACTGATCTTTCTATGTGGAAAGTCAATATTATGTATGTATATGTATATAATTAAGAAATTAAGAAAAACAAGTGAAGGCTATTTAAAGGCTTGTCTACAATCATGTGGGAGGTTATACAGGATGGTTAATGTGTAATTTAACCTCACAGACTCACTAACTGTTAAAAGCAGGTGAAAAGGCAGCCGGCTGCAGCAGAGGCGGAAGCATCTGGTCCGGTGACTCGAGACAAAAGTGGCGCCGTTACCATCACGGTGCACGCCAAGCCTGGCTCCAAACACAGCAGCGTCACAGGTCACTGCACTCACCGCTTCTGTTCACACGATGATATAAGATTATAATAAAAACAAAGATTTGAAGCTGGAATGTAAAATAAGATAAAGAGGAGTTGTTCTTCTACTGACAAACTTTTTATATTTTAAAACTGTTGTAGAAGTTTCTGCAGTGGAGGTTGGAGTTTCCATCGCAGCGCCTCCAACCGACGGGGAGGCGAACGCGGAGCTTATTCGCTATCTCGCTGAAGTTCTGGAGCTGAAGAAAAGTCACATATCTCTGGACAAGGTTCCTCAAACTTATTAACGTTAACATCCAACAAAGGAAACACGTTCTGCAGGTTAAAGCTGCGTTCAGACTGAACGTAAAGCAGATTTATTACAGTTACTACGAATGGAGGGAAAGACGTGTCATGAAGTGTGTTTCTATCCAACTGTTTTTATGTGCAAAGTGTTTCCAAACGTTTCTGAGGTGTAAAAGTTTATAATTATAATTATAAATACATCTCTAAATAGAGAATTAGCAGTTATGTTCACGTAACAGTGGTGGATGGAAACAAGCATTCACAACATTTTCTTTGAAACTTGATTAAAATATGTGCGACATTTGGAGTTAAATCTAAAATGTTCGGGATGATAATAATGAAACCACAGCATTGGTGCCTGTTAACCAGCGGCTGTCTTAAAGGTGAAGTGTTTCCACGTCTTGTAAACACGAATTACAAAAAACAGTCGAGCAGTTAAGTGAGATGAAAATGAGCTTTTCGTTCAGTCTTAACACACCTCGTTTTTCCTCCCCTCTGTAATGTGTGTATCCTGCCTCCTTCACCTCCTTCACCTCCTTTCTCCCCTCGTCTCCTCCAGGGCTGCAGATCCAGAAACAAACTCATCAGAGTGGACTCCTGTCTGAGCCCAGAGGAGGTGCTGAGGAGGCTCAAACAGGCTGCAGGCTGACAGGACGGAGGATCCACTCACATTCATTTCATTCATTTGCAAAACAATGTGAAGAGTTTGTGTGTTTTTCTGAAATCTTCTATTATGAAGATTCATGTGAACTTACTGAGCACACATACACTGACACAGACTATAAAAACACACTCATACAGATGAGAAAATGTATTTATTGTGAATACTCAACATTGTAGGAAATGTTCAGGTGCAGCTTACACCTTGAAGCATTATGTACAGGATGTTTAAGGCTGAAGGCATTAAAGTTCAGAGATGATATGACGAACATCACAACTGATTTAAATATGTGTAACACAGATATGAATAAACACAGAGGTCACACTCGCTCCGGCCGCCCCGGTCAAGACGTCCCGGACATGCCACTGCGTCGCAGCGCCGTCTTGTCCAGGTGTGTGACCGTGTTTTCAAACCGAACCTCCTGTCGGTGTTTCTACTCGTCCTGTTCATGGGTTCCGTACCCGAGACGGTCTGCGGAGGGAAAGTGAGCCCAGAAGGTTCTAGCGAGATCCTGGATGTGTTCGTATCCGCCGTGTTTCCTCAGCTCCTCCACCCAGCCGAAGAAGTCGGAGGAGGTCAGCGCCCAGTTGGGGACGTCGCGCTTCTGTCTTTCTCCTGTAAAGGAAACAAAGAAATCACAAATAGTATTATTATTATCACATTTTGATCTAAAATGCTCCTTCATGTCTTCTGTTTGTGTTTGTAGTATTTTGAGATGTTTGAAATCTCACCTTCACCTGTGTCGACGGTGGCCGCCGCCTCTGCACCTGAAACACACAAAAGAGGAAGTTCAGGGAATCTGCTGAGAGCTGAACTTCTCTCTTATTTGGCTTTTCTATCTTTTCCTTTTTGTTCTCTATCAGAAAGCTACTGGTGAGAAACTCAGTGATCTAGAAACCAGGAGGTGTGAGACCTCGTCTTGCTCTCACACGCTCTCTGCTTCAGGTCACAGAAACACGACACTTAGGATGGCGAGAAGAGTTGAGGTTTGTCGTCATCTTCGGCACAGATCCTCAGAAAATATCGTCAGTGTGAGAAATGTTTGTCTTTGAGCGGAGCAAATGAGGACTCGGTCATTTTATGACCCTAAGTTTTGTCTCTCAGGCTGAAGGAGGCCTGAGAGTGTCATTAATCATTAATGAAGCTTCTCGTTTATGGAGTAAAAACATTTACGCTATAAACTCACAAACATAAAAGTGTCAATCTTGACTGATCTTGATTTAATGTTATAAAGTTTTGCAGGTGTAGTATTATTTAGATTTATGCTGAGAGAGAAACCTTAATGGAAGCACCAACATATGAATTATGTTTATTTGAACTCATCCAGGTTGATTTGTTGTTGTTTGTTTGTTTGTTTGTTTGCGTCTTACCTGCCGGCAGCAGCAGCGTGAGGACAGACAACAGGACGAAGACGCTCAGCAGCCGACGACTCATCATGTTTCAGCCCGACTGCAGAATCAAACACGGCAACAACATTTTAAACTCTCAAACTTCACCATCAGTCTTTAATTTAAACATGTATATTATATATATATTATAAAATCTGTTTTTTCTTCTACTTTAAGATCCTGAAATCAAACAAACAAATATTAGAAAACCAAACAAAGAGCTGTTTTATTTTTATTTTCTATTCTTGTATTATTCATCTCTGTTATTAGTTTAATTGTACTTTTACATCACTGACATTGGGTTTTATTGTAGGTAAAGACTTAAATAATAAACATTGTTATTATTATTATTATGAAGGAGCAGAAAAAGATTTGATAGACAAGAACAACATAAACAAACAAACATCTCTGAAATAAATAAGGAAATATACGGTTAAGATCTCGTGCTGCACGTGACGAACCTGATGAACAAAGTTAAGACTGAAGTTTTTAACAGACTGTAAAAGTTTTGTTTGGTGAAATTTGGAGAAAGATTTTGTTTTTTTTCTAAACCTGCATGTTCAGCATTATAGAAAATAAAAATAAAACATGTTAGTTTTGTTTGACAGCAGGAGTTATGAAAGTTAAAAAAGATTTTTACCTGATGAAGTAAAACTGGAGACGTGGAGACGAGACGGTTTCTCCTCGACCGCTGCAGCTCTGTGTCTGAGAGGGTTTTAGTCTCAGCTCTTTGTCACATACCTGGTTTGACCTTTGACCTCACAGCTGAAGAAGACAAACAGACGTCTGTCTTCACTATCTCAAGGAGATTAAATCGAACACAACTGGACTTGGTTATTTGTCTTTAAAGACGTTTCACGTTCGATTTAATCTCCTTGAGACAACTATGACCTGGATGAATGAGAATACTCACAGGTCTGTCTTCACTGCACAAAGTTAAACAACACGTGTCTCACTGTTGCTTTTTCTATATAAATATAAATGTACTCGTCCATTAACTGATTCATTGATCAGTTAATGATTATTATTTAATGCTTTCCTTTGTCTTACATGATAATAAACTGAATATTTTAGTGCGTGTGAACATATACGTGTTTTTCGGCAGCCTCTGTTCTGACGCAGACGTGTGCAGCAGATTTAGAGCATATTTCTCCCATGATGCCTCCGTTTCATCTCCATCATGGTAAATCTGTGAAAATCCTCTTACTGCAGCTCCTCCTGCTTCTTTCTCCTCAGGAAGTGCAGTGTGAGCTTCAGAAACACCTCCTCATCCTCCCTGTGACTCTCTAAGCATTCTGGGTAATCTGTACTCAGACTTATTTATATATATATATATTAGCTGTGGTTTAAGACTGTCTACTCCTGACTAGATTTATTACATTTATTATGTATAGTCCCAGTCTGTATCATCATCATGTATCTGATCAATCAGCATACGATCAGAAACCAGGGTATCTGGCTGCAGCGGGTCTCTGATGATCTGATGATCATGAAGGCAGACTCTCCAGAGGAAAACAAGAGAAACTCTCATTAAGCTTCAGCCGCAGACTCGGAGGGATGCAGCGGTAATGAGCTTCATGTTTCTTCAGATTAAAACTGAAAAGCTTCAAAGAGACGCTGCTGGCATCAAAGCCTGCACAGATAATGACTCTGAATCAAAGCTCCAACTGATAACTTTTATTTTATATTCTGCAAACAAAGTTTCTGCCTGTCAGGGACTGTAAAAGTTTATTTTTTTATATACACTTTTATGCAAGAATTACCTCAGAGGGTTAAAGGGAGTTTGGTTTCAAGTCTGACCAAATGACACGTCTTCATGCTGGGTTTTTTGGGTGTTTTTTGGGGGGTGATTTGTCACGCCGTGTCTCCGTTTGTGAGCCTGGATCAAGCTCACTGTCAGGCTGACGGATGTTCAGACACTCTGCTAAGCCTCAGCTGGCTGGACGCACATTTTCCCTCCTCAATTTTAGGGATTCATAAACATAAATCCTCTTCGCCAGTTTGGGAAGATTTCTGACAGGTTACAGTAAAACGAAGTAAAACGACCAATCAGCATGATGTACTTTCTTACAGTTCAGTATAAAATTTAACCCTGATTGTCTTCGTACATTTTAAATCCTGCAGTATTACACGTGACAAAGGTGCGACAGGTCAGATTATTTAGGATACTGCAATTAAAAGATAACAAGAAGCAATTAGTCGTCCATACAGATAATGATAAGAGGATAAGAGGAAGTCATTTGGCTTAGTTTGGTTTGATTGAGCTTCATCAGGATCAGAGAGAAGTTTTATTCTGTCTTTTTTTAGAAAAATCCAATGTCAGAAACTCTGAACTATCCCTTTAAGTAGAAAAACAGAAATGAACAGAAAGAGATAAAGATGGATTTTATGGCTGCTGACAACCTATCTATGTTTCACCTCTGTTTTCACCTCTTTTCTGGAAATACCATTAAAACAAAACAGGTAATTCCTCCTCCTACTGAGCATGTGCGAAGGACAGACGAGGAAGTCAGCCACAGAAAACCAGTGAAGAAGAAACGGTTCAGTATTTCTGATTCTTCCCTAGTCTTTAGTTTAAAAGCAGATAGATAAACTGTTGGTTGTTGTGTTTCTTCTTCTGTTGTGTGAGCGATATGACAGCATTTCTCTAGTCTGCTCTTATATACTTTATCTGTATATTTCCAAACACTTTGGGGCTCAGGGAGGATTGTCCACTTTACTCTGGTAAAGATGCATTGAAAGTTTGAAAATGTTTGAAACGGATTCAACTTGGTGGCTCAAACAGCAACAGAGGAAGAAGAGCTGATGAAAGGATGCAGAGCTGCTGTGATTCTCTTCTCTGTGCAGCTTTCATCCTAACTTTCACACTATTTTCTAGGATGGAGAAGACGGAGCAGTTGATCACATAAAGACACAATGAGACCAAATCGTCTCCTGCATCCGAGCCGGTTTTAAACCTTTCAGCTCACTTCGATGTCCTGCATGGCGACACGCTGCTTTCAGCTCAGGACATTTTCCTCCTCGCTGCTCTTTATTCCCACAGTGATGTCTCCATGACAACAGGAGGATTTGGATGCTGCGGCTCTGACTCTGCAATCCGCTCAGATTGTGGTCGTAAATAAATAGTCTGGGATCATCATAAAGTTAAAAAAAACAAAAAAACAACCAAACAAACAACAACAAAAATCAATTATCACCAGTTTTTTTTGGAGCGTTCACTATCCAGGTCCTCAGAAGAATATGGAGATTAAGTAAAGACAGATTTATTGATCAATCGATTATGTGTAAATCATTGTTCCAATGTGCTTTTAAAAAAACTATCAAGCAAACATTTGTTAATATGCATAAAATAAAAGATGAAACTGACCTTCAACACATCGAATCTTCCTGACTTTAATCCTCTGACTTTCCTCTAGCGCCACCATCAGGTGACATTGTTGTTCTTTATTATCTATATTATCTTTATTATTATATCTCAACACCTGTTGGATGGATTTCTGTGAAATGTAATCATGTTCCTTCAGGATGAATTATAAAAACCTGGAAGAGGAAACAGATAAACAGTTGCACGGTGTGTTGGTGTTGGTGTGTTGGTGTTGGTGTGTTGGTGTGTTGGTGTTGGTGTGTTGGTGTTGGTGTTGGTGTTGGTGTTGGTGTTGGTGTTGGTGTGTTGGTGTTGGTGTGTTGGTTTTGGTGTGTTGGTGTTGGTGTGTTGGTGTGTTGGTGTTGGTGTGTGGTGAGTGTTGGTGTTGGTGTGTTGGTTTTGGTGTGTTGGTGTGTTGGTGTGTTGGTGTTGGTGTGTGGTGAGTGTTGGTGTGTTGGTGTTGGTGTGTTGGTGTTGGTGTGTTGGTGTATTGGTGTGTTGGTGTTGGTGTGTTGGTGTTGGTGTGTTGGTGTATTGGTGTGTTGGTGTTGGTGTTGGTGTGTTGGTGTTGGTGTGTGGTGAGTGTTGGTGTGTTGGTGTGTTGGTGTTGGTGTGTTGGTGTGTTGGTGTATTGGTGTGTTGGTGTTGGTGTGTTGGTGTTGGTGTGTTGGTGTATTGGTGTGTTGGTGTATTGGTGTGTTGGTGTTGGTGTGTTGGTGTGTTGGTGTGTTGTGTTGGTGTTGGTGTGTTGGTGTGTTGGTGTTGGTGTGTTGGTGTGTTGGTGTTGGTGTGTTGGTGTGTTGGTGTGTTGGTGTTGGTGTTGGTGTGTTAGTGTTGGTGTGTTGGTGTTGGTGTGTTGTGAGTGTGAGTCCTCGTGCAGCCTGTTTGTTTACCATCGAGGGACATCAGAGGATTTAAGGATGCAGCTTCTGTGTGTCAGAAGGCTTTAAGTTGTGTTTATATGAAGGTCGGGGACATTAATACCTTCATCCCTCCGATACCAAATATAAATAGAACAGTCGCCGTGTTAAAAGTTAAATATTCCTTCTGTCCTCCACCAGCTTCACACAGATTCATGTTGGCAATATGCTCCTGAAATATTAAAAATCACTTCATCCATAAGCGACCTGTTTGTTTGACCTTTGAATACATTTTAAACTCAGTATGAACTCTAGTGTCTTATTTTACATCCAAAAGTCTCAAAGATGTTTAGTTTACTGTCATATAAGACAATGTCTGGACCATAGACATACTTATATATAATATATTATATTTTAAAAATGACTTTCAAGGCCTATTTGTGGGTGTAGTTCGGTAGCGAGAAAATAGTTCCTACGTTGTATTCAAGAGAAGGCCAAAATCTACAGTTTTGGGTGAACTGTCCCTTTAAGGTTACAGTTGTTACTAAGATATTCATCTCATTGAAAATATAACAGTACAGGCTGTAACCATAGCAACATGAATGATCCAGCAGTGTGAGGTCATTAGAAGACAGTCTACGTCATCACACCTGTGACGTACGCTGGAGGAGGCGGGGCGTCTCCTTTCCAAAGATCCCGCGCGGAGCGGCGCAGCGCGTGTCCAAAACACCTGGAGGAGTGTCGGAGGCAGCTCGCGCTCTCGCGGAACTTTGTTCTCCGGTTTCTGGCAACATGTGGGCGCGAGCTGTGCTGTGCGCGGCGCTGCTGTCCGCGCTCTGCCCGGCGGGAAGGACGGAAGCCGAGAGGGAGGAAAGAGAGCTCCAAGACTCCCGGTACAACTCCAACAGGCTGGTGGGTCTCAACATTAAACCGTCCAGGTGTCTTCATTCATTCATTCATTCATTCATTCATTCATTCATTCATTGTTTAATTAGAGGAAGACTTTTAGACCAATTAATTATGTTAATTATGTATCTTTAATTTTGGCTCTTAATTATACATTTGCCTTTTATTCAGTTTGATTTTGAATAAAAATAGTTTAAATATTAAAGTAAATAGTTTAAATATTAAATAGTTTAAATATTAAATAGTTTAAATATTAAAGTAACTACCATAATAATTATGATAATAAACTATAAATAAAAACATAATCTACATATCATCATCATCATCACCTTCACTTGATTTTCCACCTTTGTTGCACAAAAGTAGAAATTCGTCTTCAGCTTGTTAATCGATATCAATCAATATAAATATAAATAAATATCATATTTATTTTTAAAATATTTATATTAGATGCTACTAAAAAAAAAAGTAAAATAAAATCATTTTTATATGAAGTTGCATCTGTATAGCTATAATTATAATGGAATAATAATTATGAATATTGCTACAATTAGGCTAATATTATTATTATTATTATTGTTGTTGTGTTAACATTATTAATAAAATTAACTTTGGTAAATAATAGAGTCCAGCTCCTATTTAACTATTAATATGTTATTACTCATAATTTGCTGCTCTATTATTAACACATTAACTAGAGCTGATCCTGTTATTAGTAAATACAAAATACAAAGTTTAAATAAATGTATAAATCATAGACAGAAAGAGGTCTGAATGAATGAATGAAAATACAGAATTATTATTATTATAACCTTGATTTAAATGATGAAGATAATAACCGCCTGTTTCTGTGTAACGTGGATATGTTTGTTATCAGCTCGGCGCTCTGCATGAAGTGCTGGAAAAACTGCAGACCAAGAGGATCAATCCCTGGGAGAAGAAGTACGGGCAGGTTCCCTCTGTGAGTCACACACACATTCACTCATACACACATACATCATTTACATCACACACTCATCACATTCATCAGTTAGACAAGAAAACACACAGTCGCTCTGCAGCCTTCTGATAACATGCATCATATGTTTTTTATCTTTTGCACATTTCTCCATATTCTGACCTTATCGTCATTTTTAACAGCTGAGTTGATGCTAATCGGTGACATCACTGATGCTTTTTTACATTTATGTCAACAGTTTTGTAATATAAAAGTGAATAGAAGCTTGTTTCTACTGTTTGTCTGATTTAGAAACATACAGAGGATGTGATTCATGCTCTTGTTTTAACTGAATCCTCCTTCCTGCCGTTCTCTGGTCTGGATTTAAGGTTTTATTTTCATCTTCATATCTAGATATACTTTAGATAAATCAAGAGCACACATTATTTTTCCCTCTCTAGAAATTAATTAAACTAAAGTTACATACTGGCATCCTTCATAATCGGGCTGTGTGGATGATGTTGAGAACAAAGATGTGTTCAGGGACCCGTGTTTGGTGGGTGATTACAGTGTTTGAACGTGGTTCTCGTTGTTGCAGTGCGACCTGGGAGAACATTGTGCCGTCAGGAAAGGATCTCGAATCGGGAAGATGTGCGACTGTCCCCGAGGAGCTTTCTGCAACTTCTCTCTGCTCAAGTGCATCTGAGCCCGTTACACAACACAGCAAGAGTCTATTTTAACATGGATATTTTACAAATATATAAAAACACAGAATTATGTAAAGTAGCCTAGAAGAAAAATATTTAATGAATCCTTTGTGTTTATTGTTCTGTCGTGTTGTATTAAATGTGTTTAAACTTGCTTTTTTTCCAAATGACTCTTCATTGTTTCACTGAATATATCTGAGTTTTAGACTGTTGATTAGTTAATCAACAGATAATTAATTAATCTGCAACTATTTTGACAAAATAATTAATAGTTTTATATTTGCTTTTTCTCAGCTTGTCACGTGATGTATTTTTTTGTCATGTATGAATATCTTCGTGCTGGTTTGACATGTGACTCTGGAAAACAATCAATCAATAATCAACATCATCATCATTAGTTGCAGCCCTAGTTGACTGATTAATAGTTGCAGCTCTATTCTGGGGACAGAAGTGGCATCAAAGCCTCCATCTACCTGTGCAGGTGTGTTCTCCCTTCAGAATAAAAGCATGATTGAGGATGTACAGTTAAAGACATTTACAGAAAGACACTTAATTCTCCTCATTCATCTTTTAACGTTATTAGTTTTATAGAATGACAGGCATCGAATGACAGGACGTCGGTTGGCTCACATGCTGGATGCTCATTTATTCACCTGTGCAGCTCTTAGAAATATAATGTATAGATTGAGATTATACAGCTATGTTCAGTGATTCTGTAGTCCTGTCTTCACTCTTATCCTCACACCTGTAACTCATTCGTGCTACTTCAGTGTCTGTATCACATTTCAGCTCCTTGATGAAGGTTTCCAGCTGAAACGTGTCAGCACGTAATATTAAAGGCTTTTATTTTATTCCTCAGACTCAGCGTGTCTTGGATCGTTTCCTCTTTGAGCTGACTGCCGGTCACCAGCGTCACCTAGAGGAGAGCCGGTAGTCGTTCGGAACGGTTCAGTTTATTTAGACACGTTTGATGCTCGTTTCTAAAATCTACAATATGTAAAAAGATAAAACACCAGTGAAACAAGCCCAAAAAAAAAAAAAGACGTCCACAAGTCAACTGTTTTTTTTTTGTTCCTCGAAGGGTTTTATTAGGAAGATACTTTACAGACGTCTAGACTCCTCGGGGCTGCTTGAAGTTCATGCCGACGGTGGGCTGGGTCACCTGCAGGTTGGACAGACTGCCGAAGTCCTGGAGAACACAGAGAGAACCGTTCTGAGGCTTAGAACAGGAGAGTAACGGGAAAACTGATTGTTTCAAAAGGAAACAAAAAGGCTGTCTGAGAGCGCCAGGGTCTGACAGGAACTGATCTCCTTCAAACACGGGAAAGGCTCGCATGTTCATCTTCCTGTACTATCAATGACCTGGCGACGAGGACGCCATGATCACTTTCGATACAGGGACGAGAAAAACACAGACTGACTGCAGACTACATGTTTACATCAAATCCACACGGTCTGATTTTACACGTTAAAGACTAAACCAGCAGATCAACCTTTTTTTTGCTTGTGAGCTGCAACATGAAAGTTCATTTATTAAAAGTAATCAGCGTTTATCACAAGATTGCCACCAATGTGATGGTTCCAGGTCCTTTAAGTGATTCTGAGAGTTTCTGGCTGCTCAGTTTTATCACGTCTGTGCTGTCGCATCATTCATAACGTCAGACTGAGCGGACGCCTTCATCGTATCAAACACATCTTACAACCGAGATATTTTCACCTTTTGTTTGTTTGTGTTAATCCTCCAGTTTATTTGAAATCACAGACGGACTTACCAGCAGCTTCAGCATCTCCTTGGTGTCTGGATCAACTTCAATCAGCTCCTGGTCCAGAGCAGACACCTGGACAGGTAAACACACAGCAACGAGTTAAACTACTGACAGCAGGGAAACATGCAGGTTTACTGTCACTTTTTAAAGCTGGAAATATTTCTGCTAGAACCTGATAAATCTGACCAAAAGGTTCGTTTCAAACAGATTTACTTTGTAAAATAAGCTCGTTAAGCTGCAGAATTACTGATTCCACTTTAGTTTAACACAATAAAAGAAAACATCGCTCATTAGAATCAGTCTGTGGTGTTTTCTCACTGAGCTCAACAGCTGATCAGAAGTGTAAATATATTTTCTATATTCAGATATTTTGGGATTCAAAATACAACATCTAAACAAACAGTAACGATTTGACTGATTATGTAGACATGAAGTATCATATTTATTAGCTGTGTTGTGACGTTTGTCTGAGAGCGCCAGGGTCTGACAGGAACTGATCTCCTTCAAACACGGGAAAGGCTCGCAGGTTCATCTTCCTGTACTATCAATGACCTGGCGACGAGGACGCCATGATCACTTTCGATACAGGGACGAGAAAAAAAAAAAACACAGACTGACTGCAGACTACACGTTTAAATAATCTGACCTGATCGTGTTATTATTGATCATTTGTCCAGCGTGTCTGAAAGAAAAACCTGAGCTGCTCCGTAACGTTTATTCGGGTGAAGTTTAAAACTCTTAGAAAACAACGTACATCATGTTACTCGATTGTTCCTCTAAAGCAGCTTTTCATTTAGATGCAGACGTCTGCGCCGGCTGAAGCAACTGATCGATTTAAAGTTTGATGGTTTCAGGCTCTTCAATGTGAGAATCTGCATTTTACTTGATGTCACATGACTGCAATCCAAATATTTTGGGGTGTTTTACAAACACACGTCGGATGCTGCTGTGTCGTTTTATAGATGTGCCAACAGATTAACAGATGAATAATAAAAACTATCTTTAGTTGCTCTAATCTAGTGTAAATCTAACCTGTAAAGCATCAGATGTCACTTTAGAGGTTTAACAGCAAACAACCAGCTGTAAGATTGAGCGACTCTAAAGATTCACAGATTAATGATTTGATTCATCAATAATTGGCTCTAAAAACAAGCTGTCAGACCAGCCGTTAATCAGCTTGATAAGTCTGTTACATCATTTAATGAATCCTTTGTGTTTTAGAGCATCGCTGTGTGTCACGAGTCTCGACCAAAACACCCACACGACCCCCCCACTGATCAATAACCACCAGCACAAACTCCAAATGCAGGAATGACGGTTAATTAATCCCATTTCTGATCTACATTTTTCACCAGAATATTCACATGTGCTGGATTAAGATCCATAACTCAACACCAGCTGAGACGGTTCGATCTGCGTTTATATTCAGGTAGAAGAAGATCTGTTGTAGTGTAGGAGATACAACACGGCGATGTGTTCACTGACCTCTGGGACATAGTTATCCCTCCTCTCTCTCTCCTCTTCCTGCAGTTTGATGGAGATTCCTCTAACTGGACCCCTCTGGATCCGCTTCATCAGATGTGTCACATACCTGTGTCAGAAAGGGCGGCCGTTAGAAACACAGTCAAACGTACAGAACACGACGTTCAGAGACGACGCAGCCGTGTTTTTAAGAACCTTTGAAACAACTTCGGTGCTGCTTGTGTCGTCTTTAAGGACTTAATAAATGTCTGAGAGCGCCAGGGTCTGACAGGAACTGATCTCCTACAAACACGGGAAAGGCTCGCAGGTTCATCTTCCTGTACTATCAATGACCTGGCGACGAGGACGCCATGATCACTTTCGATACAGGAGGTTTAAACGCATGTCGCCCGCCCGGCGCTGAACTCACCCGGCAATCTTGTTACGGAGCTTCTTGCTGGGGATGATGGCGATCTCCTCGCACACCCTCTTGTTGGTGTGGAAGTCGTTTCCCAGCCGGGTGTAGTATTTCTCAATGATGACCCTGGCGGCCTTTTTCACCGTCTTGGTCCTGACTCGTCCCTGAAAACAACAATCATAGACGTCAAACAGTAAAACATACATGATACACATACATGATCGACTTTGGCTGATATCAGCTAATGATATAAACAGGTTACTATGGTAACGCCAGTCTGACTTTATAATACTAATATATAGATTAATAAAATGTTACTGACTTCATCGTTTCCTTATTGATGTAAAGGTGCGAATGCAAATTAAAACGTGATATTGTTTTAAGCCAACAGTCACATGTCCAGATTATCATTAAAACATGTTTCTATTAGCTCATATTGTCTATTAAATGTAAGTGATGGGTCCAAAAACACATTTACATTATTATGAAGGATCTAATGTATGAACATGAGGGATTATTACAGCAAGAAAACATGTTTTAATGTTCATTCAGGCTCCTGACTGAACCTACAGTCACACTTAGCCTCTTTAGCCTCCGCAGCTAACACCCGGAGCCTGATGTTAATTAGTAATTTAACCCTTTTGACGACTCTAATTCAAACCCATAAAACAGTCTCATATCTCTGCGGCTCTGTGTGAATTTAACCGGTTATTTGTGGATAAGAAACGCGGCTCGTTGAGCTGAACAGCAGCGTCACTGCGTCGCCTCCGTTAGCAGCAGCGCTCCGCTAAAATACTGCAAAATAAAACGCTCCGCCGACGTCATCGATCATCAATACTGCGATTATTGGATATGATCAGCAGTCCGGTTAGCATGGATGAAGTAAGCGGGGCATTAACGGCGCTAAAACAGCAGGATTGGGTTAGATAGTTCAGGTAGACATGTAAATTGTACCCACCATGTTGGATCGGCCTGGTAAAAGAGGACAAGCAGACTTCCGGTGGAAGTTTATATGAACAGACGGAAGTTTGACGACAACAAGCTGCGGTGGTGGAGGCGCCGCCTGGTGGCCGGAGGCAGCAACTACAACTACAACTACAACTACTACTACTGCTGCTATTGATAACAAGGTCAGGCCGGTGGTGGATGATGTACTACATCAAGATCACAATACTTATGTACTGTTACTGCAGTACTTTAACTACATTAAGATCACTATACTTATGTACTGATACTGCAGTACTTTAACTACATCAAGATCACAGTACTTATGTACTGTTACTGCAGTACTTTAACTACATCAAGATCACTATACTTATGTACTGATACTGCAGTACTTTAACTACATCAAGATCACTATACTTATGTACTGTTACTGCAGTACTTTAACTACATCAAGATCACTATACTTATGTACTGTTACTGCAGTACTTTAACTACATCAAGATCACAATACTTATGTACTGATACTGCAGTACTTTAACTACATCAAGATCACTATACTTATGTACTGATACTGCAGTACTTTAACTACATCAAGATCACTATACTTATGTACTGTTACTGCAGTACTTTAACTACATCAAGATCACAATACTTATGTACTGTTACTGCAGTACTTTAACTACATCAAGATCACAATACTTATGTACTGATACTGCAGTACTTTAACTACATCAAGATCACTATACTTATGTACTGTTACTGCAGTACTTTAACTACATCAAGATCACTATACTTATGTACTGTTACTGCAGTACTTTAACTACATCAAGATCACTATACTTATGTACTGTTACTGCAGTACTTTAACTACATCAAGATCACTATACTTATGTACTGTTACTGCAGTACTTTAACTACATCAAGATCACTATACTTATGTACTGTTACTGCAGTACTTTAACTACATCAAGATCACTATACTTATGTACTGTTACTGCAGTACTTTAACTACATCAAGATCACTATACTTATGTACTGTTACTGCAGTACTTTAACTACATCAAGATCACTATACTTATGTACTGTTACTGCAGTACTTTAACTACATCAAGATCACTATACTTATGTACTGTTACTGCAGTACTTTAACTACATCAAGATCACTATACTTATGTACTGTTACTGCAGTACTTTAACTACATCAAGATCACTATACTTATGTACTGTTACTGCAGTACTTTAACTACATCAAGATCACTATACTTATGTACTGATACTGCAGTACTTTAACTACATCAAGATCACTATACTTATGTACTGATACTGCAGTACTGTTGGTTCTGAGTACTTGTTCCACCTCTGGGTAACAGCTTTGTGTGCTGCTGTTGTGTAATTATTATTTTCATGTTGTTATGTGAACATATACTGTAGCATGAATTTACACGTAACACGTGTGAATAATAAAAATCACTAAAGGTTAAAATTAAAGAAATGTGTCCAGATAGAAATCTGATCTCAGCTGTGTGTTGGGAGTATTTACAGAGGCAAGAAGAGTCAAAAACACACATAAAAGCATTTATTACTCAGAGAAATTATTGCAGAAATACATTCTCAGTGATTCTTTGTACAACAAACATTTCTGTGCTTGCAGGAATAACAGGCCGAGTGTTGTAAATACACCTTAAATATCAATATCATATTCAAACACTCAGTTTACAGCAAAGTGAGTCATCACGCAGAAACTGACGAGCAACTAACTTGAACTGATTTCTTTCACTTTACGACTTTTGGTTAAATTTCCCTTAAAGGTATTAAAAGCTTTTTGGTCAAAAATCCATCATTCAGTCGTAAAATAAAAACCATAAATCTTAAACATCATTGTCTAGCTGTCTTCTACAGACAGACTGTTACCCTGAAAGAGGAAATGATACGGGTTTGTGTGCTTCCTGGTGTCTCACTAATGTTGCTGATTAATATATAATCTTTTATAAACTAGCTCCATCCTTTCACTACATTTCTCTGAATTTATATATTTATCATGTTAAAGCTGATGTCAGTATCATCTACAGTCGTCTAATCTAAAGCCATTACAGCAGTTTAATTATACGGTTTATATTAATATATATATTAACTAGTTTATATTAAAGGGACAGTCCAACATTTTTGTGAAATAGGCTTGATTAAAGGACACATGTTGTACACATTTCCAGGTCTATATTTATCAGATCAAACATGTGAGTGGACATCGTGAACAACCCAACGTTAGCGACGAAGGCTACGGACGTTTGTGGGCGTGTGCAGACAACCTGACGTCATCGTTAACAGGAAGTGGAGTTAAGTTTGCCAACAAAGCAGATTGAAGCCCTGGGTTTTGACTTGCAGGGAGCAGCTGGATGGTCGCTAATGTTAGTGATAGCATAGAAACTCCCTCCTCAGATAAAGTGTCTTCAAGGTACAACGTTGATTTACGTACATGCATAGTGAACAAAGTGAACAACACTGTTTACCTGTCTGTCAATTCACTACTTCAGGTTCAGACTAAAACATGTCAACACCTATCGGATGGATTGCTATAAAATTTTACTTCAGATATTCATGTTCCCCAGAGGATGGATCCTACTGACTCTTCCTGTGGGTTGACATTTGTGGTTCAGAAATATTTCAATAACTATTCAATGGATTGAAATTACAATAGATAATCAAGGTCCCTAGATGATGCATTCAGGATCACTATGAATCTTCTTCTAGCGCCACCTGAAGGTCAAAGGTTTTATTTATTCTGTGAAATAGCTCAACATCTTCTTCATGGACATTCATGGTCCTGATTTTTCCTGCAGTGCCACCATGAGGTTGACTATTTAGGTCTCTACTGAAATATCTATATTTAATTATAATATCTATCGCACACATTCATGTTTCCCTATTCAAACTCTACAGTGCAAAGCATTGAGGACACTGGTAGAAATGTGATGTGAAGTTAAGAACAATGTCTTAAAGTCTTAAAGGGAAAATACGCTAAAGTGTAAAAATGTTATATTAATTTAACTTTACTGAGCCTCGCTTTCTACACCTCAGCTAAGAGCTGGCTGGTATGTTTATGACGTGAAGCACGACGTGAAAGTAAAGTGCTGTAGAGTAGAAACTATGGCCTTCCTTTCCTTATAACAGACACTTCGCCTGCTGATTTATTGGTGAATAAGTGCAAAAGAGAAGCAGAAAACTTGCATACAATCTGATTTCTGAGGTCAGCGTGGCGTCACAGTAACGGCAGCGGCACCAGCACGTCCACGTAGCTGACCGGGAAATATCCCGATTGGCCACCTAGCGTGCCCTCGTACCAGTTGGCATCGACCTGACTGGTGAGGAGGATGAGGTCGCCCTCACTGAAGCTCAGCTCGCCCTCGTGGTTCGAGTTGAAGGAGTACATCGCCCGGCAACAGGGCTGATCCAGGACCAGCTTACTGTCGGCTGGATGAGAAAGAGACATTCATGTTCCCCAGAGGATGAATTTTAAAGACTCATTTCATTTAGTCTATTTTGACGGCGAACATGGCAAACATTATACCTGCTAAACATCAGCTGACTTTGCATGTCAGCATGGTCATGTTAGCATTTAGCTCAAAGCGAGCATAGCTGTACACGCCTGTTCATATTTCACATATTTGAAAGCAGATTTTTTGGGGGATTTTTTGGTGTTTGCTGCAAGTCGACACGTCGTCATTTTAAGGTAATTTTGGGATTCAACAGCTGTTAAAGATGACGTGAAAAATAACAACGATGAACACTATATTTAATGAAATATAGCAACATTTCCTCACCGTAACAGGAGATGGGGCTGCTGGGTCTCGATGGTAACACTGTCAACTCCTCTCCTACACACAAAGGATGTAAACATTTCAGACAACTAAGTATTTTATTCCAGAGAAATATTACAGTAAAATAATGTTTTAATAACAACGCGCAGTAACCTGAGTGAAGTGTGGACGTGACGGACGGCTGGTGGTAAAATCTGATGCTGCCGTTATGTTCAGCTGTCACTCGAATCCTTTTGGAGTGAAACCGTCGCTCTGGTTTGTTACTGGCAGCAGTCAGCCTGTTTTACAACATACACACAAGTATAAAAATATAAATTATAAATAAAATATAAAATATGAACTAAATATATATGAACATAACTGGAAATCTAGCATGCAGACGTTGGATATTCACGGTGATGCTGAAGTTTTTACCTTTGAAGAGACTTACCTGGTGTTGAACCCCGCCTTACCTGGTCTGCAGGTTGCCATGGAGACCCAGCAGGATGCGGTGAGCGTGGCGGTGAAAGTCCAGCAGTGCAGCGACCAAAGCTGCCAGACGACCGAGCTGATCGACCTGCAGGAAGAAACATGACAGAGGATCCGTTCGGCTGCAACACAGGCACAACACACACAATGACCCATATTGGGCTGAGGGGGGCGCTAGCGTGTTTTCAGCTCCAAATCAGAGCCAAATTTCTATTTCAGACTTCAGACTTTTATTTATTCACTGAGTCTTTTTATCCACATGTCAACTTTTACACCTCAGACAACACCAAACCCTTTTTAAAGACTCACGTCGTTCTGCAGCAGGATGAACATGCTCCTCTCTGCCTGCTCCTTGGAGCTGATAAACTTGTCCCAGGCCTGTCGGACGTCCTCCACCGGGACTTTCCCTCTTCGTCTCCTCTTGTAGTCAAAGTCAAGCCGACGGCCGTTCATCTTCTTCAGCTGATACTGAGGAACCAATCAGAGCAAAGATTCAAACTGTTAAACTGTTTCAGATTTGCTTCTCATATTTGACGATTTGAGGCTTTTCTTTATTATACAGGACAGTAAATTGTGTTTGGATTTTGGACTGTTGATCATTTGCGTCACCCTGATCTCCTTCAGCTCTGTGTTATGAAGGTCCTGCAGAGGGTCGATGAAGGTGCGTTTGACGTCGATGTCCAGAGCGTCCCGGGCTTGAGCGACCTGCTGCAGAGCTTCACCCACACCAGCCAGAGCGCCGCCTGAACAGAGGACCAACAAAGGACGAGTGAACAAACAACAACAACAACAACAGGAGAGTTAAATCAAGTCCATGACTCAAAGGTGCTGATTGAAAAAGTGTCACTACAGTTTAAAACAGTTTTCCCGATTGTTACCATGGAAACGCAGCTCTTAAACAGTACCGAATTCAGAAGCAGCTCCCAGCTCCTGGCCGTAGTGCAGCATGCAGTCTCCCAGCATGCCCTCTGTCTGCGGGTAGCCCACCGACTTCCCCTGCCCTCGGATCCTGGACATCGTGTTGAGCATGCTCAGTTTGGCTCTATATGCTGTGAAGCAGAAGTAACAACAATATTAACGTAAAATAAAATAATTATATTAGCTACTTGATTCAAGAAAATGTATTTATACACATCTTTACTACATATTTTCGTTATTAATATCTGAGACATTAGTTTTATTTATGTATTTATTTCTTTACTATTATTAGTAAGACACAGCGTTGTTGTGGTTACGGGATAATGGATTAAATGTGAGCCGATTTAAAGGACAGATTCATATTCAATGATTTGACTAAATTGGACGGCTTCATATTGGCTTTATGTTTGAATGTTTATTTGGACTCCTGACTGATGAAGACACACTGGAGACACACTGGAAATATTGTGAACTTGTCCTTTAAAGTCAGGCCCGTGTGCATTAACCAGCTGGTTCTGCTCACCTGGGTTCGGCTGGAGGAACTCTGTGGTTTTGGACATCAGCTCGACCAGCAAAATGTGGATCACTGCAACACTCTGAGACAGAGACAAGAGTCAGAGACAAGAGACAGAGTCAGAGACAAGAGAGAGAGACAGAGTCAGAGTCAGAGACAAGAGTCAGAGACAAGAGACAAGAGTCAGAGACAAGAGACAGAGTCAGAGACAAGAGAGAGAGACAAGAGACAAGAGTCAGAGACAGAGTCAGAGTCAGAGACAAGAGAGAGAGACAAGAGAGAGAGTCAGAGACAAGAGACAGAGACAAGAGTCAGAGTCAGGGACAGAGAGAGAGAGAGAGAGAGAGAGAGAGAGAGAGACAAGAGACAAGAGACAAGAGAGAGAGTCAGAGACAGAGACAAGAGAGAGAGACAGAGAGAGAGAGAGAGAGAGAGACAAGAGACAAGAGACAGAGTCAGACACAGAGACAGAGACAGAGACAGGGACAGGAAGAGTCATGTTTTGGGGTAACAGCACATGTTGGCGTATTGACGGTTTTACCTTCTCCATTTGCAGGAAGTCTTCATCCATCTTTGTCCCTTCGGCTCCCATCAGCCTCTCGTTCAGCAGCTGCAGGACAAAGTACACAAAGTACACAAATACTAAGTAATCAAGTACATTCACTTGAGTACTCGAGTATTTCCATTTTCTGCTTCTTTATACTTCTACTCAACCAACTTTTACATGTATTTATACATCTATGTATATTCATTAATACTAACCATAAAATACAGTTTATTTATATTTACAAAAAGGCTGAATAGAATATAAAATCAAACCCCAGATTTCATATTGAAATATATTGATAATATATTGATTAGTATCTGAATACTGAATCACTGCAGTATTTCAATGTTGTCAAGGTTATTCTACTTTATAACAGTTTCATAAACGTATGAAGTAGGCCAAGTATTTCCATCTCTGAAATGTAGCGGTATTGTACAGTAGTAGTAGTAGTAGTAGTATACAGTACAGTGAGTACATTTACTTCATCACGTTTCAGTGTCTGTAGTAGTGAGTAGTTGAAGTCATTCCTGAAGCCTGATTCCTGATTAAAAGGTTTGTAAAGCAACATAACATTTGTCATCTATCACTAACGTGTCTCTGAGCTCATTGATCAGTATCGATCAGTCCAGCAGGCCTCGTGTCGCAGTAAAACCACAGACCGGAATATTAACCTGACCCGGTTCAATCCGGCTCGGCCCGGTTCGTCCCGGTTACCTGGCTGGCCTTGTGGAGCTGCTTCTTCATCCCGGAGACAGACATCGTCCGGTCGGCCGGGGATCAGCGTGGCTGCAGCCGGGTTCCGATCACCTCCATCCCGTCTGAAAGGCTCCGTCCCCCCGCAGAGTCAGCGCGCTGAGCCGCTCCGCCCACCGACCTGCTCCGTTTATGTTTATTATTAGGATTATATTATTATTATAACAAAGTATAATAAAATATGACTAACAAAAACAATATAATATTTATGAGTAATGAAAGAAGTATTCAAATAATTAATTTACCTAAATAAAAAAATGCCAAAAAGTCTTAATACCAGTGGTTATATATAATAATATATCAGTCAGAGGGACCAGAGTACTTCTGTTACTGCAGTACTTTAACTACATCAACATCACAATATTTATGTGCTGTTACTTAATGCAGTATATATATATATATATATATATATATATAGTATTTACGAGTGAAATGACAGATTTACAGTTTTAGTTCTATATTATTATTATTATTATTATTATTTATGCATTATTATGATACGATACGATAATGTTTTATGTTTTTATTCTGCATGTTTTATTAATAGAACTTCATTTCCCATGAGCAGTAGCGGCAGCCTTTTTTTTAAACACGTGACTACAACTTGACGTCACATGTCAACATGGCTGCCGCTGTTTCCAGCGAACATTTTGACAACTTGCAGCTTCTTCTGAAGGTACAGCTCGATAATAAGTAAAAATATTAAAAATATTAAAATATTAAAAACACTTTGAGCTTTGTGAAATAAAACTAGCTGTTGTTTTGTTGTCTGGATGTTATGAAACAGTTTTAACAGCCGTTAAATCCGGATGCAGTGAAATGAACTGTAACATGATGTGTGTTTAACTCTGTATCATGTCATTGAGTGAATATTGATTATTGTCATGTTTATCTTACATATTATACATGCTGTACAATGTAATGACTTCACTATCTGACCCTTTTATTGTAGTTATGGATTATTTATCATCTCTTCTAGTGATTATGACTAGAGCTGCAACAATTAGCCAAATATTATATTAATAACCAATTATGTTGGTAATTGATTGATCATTTTGAGTGATCTTTAAGCTTCTCAGCTTCTTAAATGTGTCTGTATATTTGGTTTCTTTAGTCCTCTGTGACAGTAAACTGAATATGTTGTGGAGAAAACAAAGATGAACATTTTATAGATCAAACAATTAATCTGAATAATAATCATTAGTGGGAGCCCTAGTCCCAAACTGTGCTGCTGCTGTTGTTGTTGTTGTTGTTGTTGTTGACGACCACTCTGAAGTGTTTTTGTCTTTTCAGGCTCCGTCCAAAGACGCAGTGAGAGACGTTTGTGTTCAGAGTCACAGAGGTCCGAGTCGCCGGCTGGCAGAAACCACAGCAGCTGCACTCGGCATCCCCGCAGCCCAGGCTGCACAGGTAACAGACACCATTTGTTGTCCCCATGGTTTGGTTCATCTCAGCAGAAGCTTTTCTTGATTAAGCGATTAGTTGTTTGGTCTATAAAATGTGAGAAATAGTGATTTGATTATCATAGTTGCAGATTAATTGCCTTCCGATTATTTATTGATTGAGTTATTGTTGCAGCAGATTTCTTCTGTTTTGAGAAAACAAAACTTTTAAAGGTTCAGTAACAGACAAAAATGGTTTTCTGTGATGAATGCACATGATAAGTTTTGATGTAATCATTAGCATTCTGTCAGCATGTATTGTGTCTTTTTTTCCAGCTTGTCCAGTCTCTCCACGTTCTGTCCCATCACGTCCTCTTCCACAACCTCAGCTCTCCGGAGCAGATCCTCCATCTGTTCCCCGAATCGTTCCACTCCAGTCTGAAGAACCTGCTCACCAAGATCCTGCTGGAGAACAGGTCAGCTCCACAAACACAACCTGCTTCCCATCAGTCACCTACCGATCACATCACGTCTTTATGGCAAAAGAAGGAATGAGTTTTACCACTAGGTGTCAGTATTACAAAAGAAAACATTTCCCTGCTTATGTTTATGGCTGGTTTGAGTATTTCAGTTCTGCCTTGTTAAGAAAAGAGAGGTCAGCGGGGGGAATGGACAGGAAGGCTACGTTGGGTTAGCTGTTGTGAGCCGATAAACATCTCCGAATGCACAAGATGTCACGGGAACCGGTTCTGAGCGACCAGAAATGGATCTGTTGAACCAACCTGCCGGCTGTATATAATAAATAAAATCAAACCAATTTTGAATAATGATGTATGTATGATGTAAGCAGAGGTTGTGATATCTTCCTCTGATGTTTTTCAGTCCGACATGGAGAACAGAAGCTGTCAGTAATCAGAGTGAGTAGCATCGATAATCATACTTTATCTTTATGTACAGCTGTGTGTGTGTTAGACCCTAAACTGTGTGTGTGTGTGTGTGTGTGTGTGTGTGTGTATACAGTCTCTCTGCCCCAGCTGAAGGAGTTGGACTGGAGAGTCGATATGGTGACGGGCTCGGACTCCGTCAGTCGTATGTCTGTCCCGACCTGCATGGTTCAGTTCAAGGTTGGTGTATGAAGCTGAACCACAACCTCAAATCTCACGATGTTATTTATTATACGTGTGATGTGTTGGTTTACAGATGGAGGATCCGTGTCCGCCAGCAGGCAGCGAGTCGGTTTCTGCGGTGACGGTGGAGCTGAGCAGGGAGTCATTGGACACCATACTGGACGGACTGGGACGCATCCGCGACCAACTGTCTGTGGTCGCTGGGAAATAAGACTCTAACATAGACACTTTTTATTCTCACGTTTGATCAAAGTGTTGATTATTTTGTGTTTCCTCCTGAATGTTCCTCTTGTCAGATTGAGTAAAGTTCATCAGTCAACGATAAACTCATTACAGAGAATCGAGTTGACATTTAATAAGTGATTTATCATTTCAATCTGTCTGCCTTCAAGTGAGAACAAAACATTTGAAAACTGCAAAATCAAACAAACGTTGCAGTTCTTTGTGTCTTATTGTTTACCTTTTTATTATTTTTGGTAACATTTGTCATTATGTTGACATCTTGTAGATTGAATAATAAATAAAAATAAATAAAATAGGTCCAAACATGGAGTCATATAATTTACATTTTATGATTAAATACAATCATGTTGTGAGGAGCATTTTTTTCCAGTCTGTCTTAAAACGATAGCAAGGTGGTAATGTAAATTTTTCTTGGTTATATTATTCCTCCTGTTCATACTGACCATTAGAAGATCTCTTCTTAATGTGGTAATATGAGTCTAACAGAAGTGTTGAACATGTTTCCTTCCTAAAACACTTACAAAGCTGGTTTTCTAACTACTTTCTGCATTTATTGTCAGGTTTCAGCCACTGATGGGTCACTGATTTAGGAGAGAAAGAAACTTTTATAAACAAGAGCACCTAAATGGTGAAATCACACATTTATGAAAGTACAATATAAAACACCGTGGGACAGTCTGTCTCTGCCTTGTGTTACTGCACTTCCATAAAAAATAAATCCATGTATACACTGAAAAAAATCTAACGTTGGCTTAAATTAAAAAAATTGAGGTAATCGATCACAACTAATATTGTGCGGTTATACAACATAAATATTTCATTTGATTTGACCTAAAATATTTAACTTCATGTAAACCAATTTCTGAAGGTTGAACCAAAGCAATTATTTCAGATTCTCCTAAATTAAAATAATTACATTGGATTTATTACTTAATGTAAAAAAATCTATTTTGTCAAACCTGAATATTTTAAATTCATTTAAACAACTTTTTGCATATGGGAGCAAACCATTTTTTTTAAGTTGTCTCAAATAAAAATTCAAAGTCAAGCCATTCCTTTTCAACATATTTATTTTCGAACATTGCTTCTGAATGATAACAATTTAAATACATACAAACTTAAATACATCAGCAACCAGTAAAAGTCTGCATCTTTAGGTAAAATTATTTTTTTTTCCAACATTTTTTCTCCATATTGTAGTAACATAGAACAGTGCTTCTCAACCATGTTATAACAAAGTTATCCCAAAGAACAGAGCAACAGCCGTATTGAGGGCACTTTACTGAGGACCTCTGTTCCGTCAATGACGATTTTAATGTCCTCGTTCCCACTGACGATTGCCATGGCTGCTTCGTTTCCCTGCATATCCTGCACACACAAAAAAACAACAAATGAGAACAATTAGAGCATTTCTTGAAGACAATGCATGTCAATGCTGAAAACTATTGTTGAAGCAATGCTGTATCTACTGAAGAACCTGCTGAAGCAATGCTGATAAGGCTGATGCAACAGCTGAAAGATATAACTTAAGCTAAGAGATGCATGGTGATGAATTTAAGTACTCAAGTCAGTTGAAATGTTAAAAATGCATGTTTAAGTGTAATAGTTGAGTAGTTTGAATAATTGTTTCTAGTGTATAACAGTGGATTTAGATTCTTCAATCAAATTTGCTGGAACTGTCACTATATTTTGATTAATTAAATGGGTAATTTAGAACAAAATCCAACTGCTCTGGCTGCACTTATATCCAATCACAGTTCTCCACCTACACCGCCTTCCTTCAAATCAGTCTTAAGATGTCATGTGTTGTGATGTTCTCTCTCTCTACCCTCATCCAGCACAGAAAATTTCTCGACCCACCTCCACCCCTTCACCCCCTCAATCAAACTATAGACCATCTCCATCTTCAATCAGAGGTTTCAGTGTCAGGAGGCATCTGTTGCATCTCAAAACAAAATTGGTATATAAGTATTGTCTGTGTGAGAGAGATGCCCTTACCTGGCATTCTTTAATGAGGCGTTGAACAGGTTAGATCACCCAGGTAGATCATCAAAGATTTGAATATGCACTTTCTTCTAGTTGTGATGTCCACAGTCTGAGGAAGAATATGTATCATTAAAAGCACATACAACCCAACTATCCAACTATGGATCCACTGAGAACCAACTCATACATAGATACCTCATCTAAAACCTGCAAAGTTGCCGGTCTGCTCTTTCACACGTCCTCCCTTCCTCCTGATGACCTCAAGCAGTTTCGATGTGTGCTTGTCCAACTGCACTAAGAACTTTGTCTCCAAGTGAGCTGTTGTCACCAGCATAAACTCGGCATTAATCTGGAGAAAAAAAAACAGCACGCAGAAAGAACTTTGAAAGTGTATTAAAGTAAAGACCTTTGTTTTGAAGGTTCAAACATAATCTTTCATGACTGCCTAATTAATGACATTAATAAATATATTAAGTCCCTCTCCTCTCAAAAATAGGTCTAAAGGTGCCTTACATTTAAAAACATACCTCTTCCATCTGAAAAAGTGCTGGCCATCTTGCCAACATGTCTTCAATGCTCGGCTGCTTGTCCACTATTTCTTGTCTACGGTATAAAAAGAGAAATACAGCACAGTAAGCAATAACACACAAACACAGGACAATAGCACAGTAAGCACCACAGTACCAGTAATATTTATCCCACTATCCATAAGTCAAACACAAGAACATTTGCTCAAAATAGTTTATCTGCCTTTCTAAATCACCATCCTCTCTCCCCTTATCCCACTTCATCTGTCTGCTCCCATCTCACCTTCTCCCTCTATAACTTCAGTAAATACACGCTTTGTATCTGACGTCACACAATACAACCCCCACCCCCCCACCCCACCCCCCGCTTAAAATATGAACGAGGTCATGAACGATATCGGTCATTGAACGTTTACAGGTATACACATTCAACAACATTTAATTTTATTTCATGTTTAATTAATATTCACCGCAGTTCTGCTGAGCTCCGGTGATAAAACCTCCGCCAGGCCTTGACAACTGCGACGGTTGCGACCCGACCCGACCCCCCGCCCAACAGAAGAAGTAATTGCCCACAAAAGCACAAACTTAAGACGGACTCTTTGTCTGGGGGCTAAAAGTTAGGCCCAGTTATCTTTAAAAATCGTAATGACTTACCTTAATGTTGCCTCGCTGCCGTAGGACCTGATATTCCTGATATTTTTCTCCGCGTCTTCTGCAATGGCGGTGGGATTGAGGCAGATAGGTTGCCGCCAGAAATTTAAAAGTACGCATGCGCGAATCACTCAATCTAATAAAAATGCTTTGATTAAAATTAAAAAAATCAGTTTGGTGCCTCGCTGTCAGTTTACATTAAAGTAAAGTAAAAAAAATCAATTAAACCATGAATATAAATTAAAACGTTTAGTTTAATTGAGAAAAGTATTTTTTTTTATTTAGTGGAATGAGAAAAAACACATTGAAAGAACAACACCTTTGTTTTACTTTTTTCAGTGTATACTTTATAGTTTCTTGTCATATTTTCAAATGAATGTATACATGTTGTTCTCGGAAGCTAAGCAGGGTCGGGCCTGGTTAGTACTTGGATGGGAGACCGCCTGGGAATACCAGGCGCTGTACCCCCTTCCCATGGGCCCACCACCCATGGGAGGGGTCTAACGGTGCAAAGAGAGATGGGCGGCAGTCGGAGGCGGGGACCCTGGCGCTCTGACCCCCGGTTCCCTGCTGAAGCTGCTGCCCCCGCGACCCGACAAACGGATAAGCGGAAGAAGATGAATGAATGTATACATGTTGTACACGTAACATCCATCCGTCCATTACCTACACCTGTTTAATCAGGGTAGAGGCTCGTTCACTGCATACAGGTTAATGAACATCAACAGCATGCAAGTTCCTTCTGCTGTCACAGGAAGTCGTTGTGCTGGCAGGCGACCTTGTTTGAGGATGATCAAGTCTCTTTTGGAGAACCTCCAGAACCTCAATGGCCTCCAGTTCATAGTTCTACTGCTTCGATCCCCAAAAATCGTTTGTGTATCAAGCATGTAAATGAGCTTCATGTCATCTGACTCTCAGCTGAAAGCTTCTCTGTGACTGTTTTGGTCCTGAGTTGTTTGTAGAACAACTAATCAGAAGTTATGGAAAATCAGAAAGACATTATGGTAGTCAAGAGGAAGTTACAACCCTTAAATATGTCATCACTACAGCGTCTCTACGTCAGATGCATCAAGTAAAAGCTGTCAGCAGCTTCTCATTTTGACATCATGTCATATGTGATTTTGTCAGTGAGCTAAACAATAAATGACTAAATCCACTTTAGTATTTGAATATTAGCTCACAGTGTTTGATTAACAGTTAGCAACATGTGAAACTATTATCCTTTAGATAATAAGATAAGTCATGGTCACATAATATTATACACAATTAGTCCAGGAATTACTCAGCAAGACAACTTAGTATATGTTTATGTATATAACTCCATTGTGTATATTGAACTGAACTATACTGAACTTGTATACTTCAAATACTCTGAAGAAGGCTCTGTGCTGAAACATGAAGCATTTATCTACTATGATATAAGCCAAACAAACAAGTGAAATCTTTTTATACTAAAATTTTGTCCTTCTTGACATGGGAATTTGGGGTTCAGCACCACTGAAAATCCCAGCGTTGAAGCACAACCTCTCTTTCCGAACATTGTGTTGTGGGTTAAATGGGTTAACAAAGTGTAGCTAATGCTGGAGGCCTCACACAGCCATTGTTTTTGACACTTTCTGCCTTTATTGGATCGTTTTAGGCGAACGGGCCTACGTTAAACAAGGGAGAGGTGGGTATGACATGTAACAAAGGTCCCTTGTCATACTCAGACCAGGGATGTTGAGGTTATGCCACATGCACAGTAACCATTCAACTACCGGGTGCTCCATCCCACTCATTGTCAACCATTTCAAAGAGGCTTTGTGTGTCTCTGCTGACTCGGTGGTCTCAAACATAAAGCAGCTCAACGCTCAGGTGTATAAAAGCTGTGAGCAGACAGGTATGAAGCACGCCAACAACACGCAAACATGTCTGCCACCGATATGAACATGATGGGCAAGGTAAGTCCGAGAATGCATCACTTCTCTGCATTTCATTCTTAATTAATTCTTGTCTGTGTTTTTGAATGAAACACACACACATATATACATATATCTATGTATATATATGTATATACGACTCTACAGCAGTTAGTGATAACTGTCTCTGTCTCAGATCATCTTCTACGAGGACAGGAACTTCCAGGGTCGTTCCTATGAGTGCAGCAGCGACTGCGCCGACATGTCCTCCTACCTGAGCAGGTGTCACTCCTGCAGGGTGGAGAGAGGCTGCTTCATGGTCTACAACCGCACCAACTACATGGGCAACCAGTACTTCATGAGGAGGGGCGAGTACTCTGACTACATGAGCATGTTTGGATGGAGCGACTGCATCAGGTCCTTCCGCATGATCCCCATGGTAACCACACAACCAATCAGTTATCTGACCAATCACACTGCAGATTACACGCATCCTGTCAGTTATTATTATCCCATTATTAATGAGTGGCTCCATTTGTTGCAGCACCGTGGATCTTACAGGATGAAGATCTATGAGAGGGAGAACTTCGGAGGTCAGATGTACGAGATGATGGACGACTGTGACAACATCATGGACCGTTACCGCATGTCCAACTGCATGTCCTGTAACGTGATGGACGGACACTGGCTGATGTACGAGCAGCCCAACTACAGAGGCAGGATGATGTACATGAGGCCTGGAGAGTACAGGAACTTCATGAACATGGGCATGAGCAACATGAGGTTCATGAGCATGAGGCGCATCATGGACTCTTATTATTAGAGTCACCATGGAAACACTGATAATATCAATAAAGTGATTTTTGTGTTAACAAAGTTTACTGTCTGTTCTGTTTGATAAGAAGCTGCTATGCTCACTGAGCTTTGTAGTTTTATCTGATAATTGAGGACAAATATAAACATTAAAGACTGTAATCTACAGTTAATACGGCTCTACTTGAGCTAAATGCTGGACAAGAGCATGCTAACATGCTCACAATGATAATGCTAATGTTTAGCGGTTTGGCAGGTGGGTTGAGAGAGAAAAAGAGAGATTGGTAGCAAGTGTAATGACGTGATAAACAGACTAACAGATAAACGTTGCCATCCATAGAAACATACTGTTAGCATGGCTAAAGGCCAGTTCATGCTTTCAGTAACCCAATGGCCGCAAGAGTCCATGTTGGTGCGTGCAATGTAAATTTTGTCTCCATCTGCAGACATCCGCATACAGCCATGAATTTGTGACCACAGACCATGACTGTACGAACTGCAAGCATGTGAACTGTTTCTATTACTTTTATTATTATTAACTGTGCATGTGCTAGAAAACCACAAACACTTAAAGATAATCTTAACAATGAATACATGTTATTTTTTTCATAATTATTATCAATAATAAGAATACATCAGGCATTAATTGGTCTTAAAAACACACATCTCACAAATATTTAATTAAATGCTATTTTCATCATTATTATTATTAACAATAATAAACCATGTTATATAAGCACATGTCACAAGTAATAGTTGAATGTAATACATGAGAGCAACTTTAAAAAAGAACAATTGCTAACCATGTTGAACACAAGGAGCCTAATCTGAGGGCACCATTGGGTTACTCCAGCCTGCCCAGATAAGGACCAGGAGATCTCCAGGGTTGTTGGCACCATTGGGTTACTCCATCCTGCCCAGATAGGGACCAGGAGATCTCCAGGGTTGTTGGCACCATTGGGTTACTCCAGTCTGCCCAGATAGGGACCAGGAGATCCCCATGGTTGTTGGCACCATTAGGTTACTCCATCCTGCCCAGATAAGGACCAGGAGATCCCCATGGTTGTTGGCACCATTAGGTTACTCCAGCCTGCCCAGATAGGGACCAGGAGATCTCCAGGGTTGTTGGCACCATTGGGTTACTCCAGTCTGCCCAGATAAGGACCAGGAGATCCCCATGGTTGTTGGCACCATTAGGTTACTCCAGCCTGCCCAGATAGGGACCAGGAGATCTCCAGGGTTGTTGGCACCATTGGGTTACTCCATCCTGCCCAGACAAGGCTAAAGGAAGAGGTGTGGTCCTCAGCTGGGATGTTTCATGGATGGGAGGCTACAGTTATATCTGCTAAACCCTTGGTGCAGTCCAGACCAGCTGCAGCCAGCAGATGCATTCTGGGGCTTTCCCTGGTTGAGCCATTCCATGAGGATGGAGGCTGTTCCACTGAAGTGGATTTCGTGTAATTTCTAACATATGTTTTACCAAAGTTTGTGACTCAATATTGACAGAATTTACAACCATAAATAAATAGTCATTTAAATTGTGACTTAAAATGTTACGACAAATCATATAACTTTAAGGTATTTCTGTCAAACGTTGCCCCACATTATAAACATCTGAAAGTGAAGATGATAAACACTTGCATAAAATTAGAAAGTAGTAGAAACACCAAGCATGGAGCTCATTCCAATAATTAAACTTAAATTTCAGTCATTTAAAAAGTAAATACTACAAATGTCAAGCGTGTGGTTAAAACAGTGAGTGGGGTTTATTTACACTCTGGGAGAGGTCAATTAAGTCGAGATATGAGATAAACGCAGCGCTAAGGCTATCATTATCGATATCCACATAAATATTGAGATCGACTACTATGATGACTTTATCTGTACAAAGGACCAAACTTGAGGCTATCAAAGTAATTATGATTAAATTATAAGCTTGGCGTGAAAACAGTTGCTACTTCAGCTCTTCGGTCAGTGTCTTGGTGTGTACTAATATGACTCGGAGGAGTTGATTCATTCATACATATTCTTCATAACACAGCCAGGTTTCAGTGAGACACAATGATGGTCTGATATTATATTGTGTTGCAATATAACTTTAGCTGACACAGGTCTAATGTTTAAGAGTCAACATTTAATTGTTGTATTCTGTTGTACTATTGAAGTGGAAACATAGAGAGCATGTTAAAGAGCTCCACCCACATATTCATATAGAACAATAGCAATCACAATCACAGCAACAACTAAACAAAAGGCTTCAGATGCTCAGGTGCTATAAAGAGCAGCAGCTGCTGCACAGGTAACACACAACAACCACTGACCAGCAGCAGCAGCAGCAGCAGCAGCAGCAGCAGCAGCAGCAACCGACTGAGCGGCAACATGATGAACAAGGTGAGAGTAAAACACAAACTCTGTAATCAGAATGATTAATTCTCGTTCAGACAGAATCTATCAGGTTATTGATCTGTCTCTGTCTCTGTCTCAGATCATCTTCTACGAGGACAGGAACTTCCAGGGTCGTTCCTATGAGTGCACCAGCGACTGCGCTGACATGTCCTCCTACCTGAGCAGGTGTCACTCCTGCAGGGTGGAGAGAGGCTGCTTCATGGTCTACGACCGCACCAACTACATGGGCAACCAGTACTTCATGAGGAGGGGCGAGTACTCCGACTACATGAGCATGTTTGGATGGAGCGACTGCATCAGGTCCTGCCGCATGATCCCCATGGTAACCACACAACCAATCACATTACAGTGCTGACATCTTCATCAGTCTGAATCACTTCAGACCACATCTGACCAATCAGACTGCAGATTACACTCATCCTGTCAGTTATTATCATCCCATTATTAATAAGTGGCTCCATTTGTTTCAGCACCGTGGATCTTACAGGATGAAGATCTATGAGAGGGAGAACTTCGGAGGCCAGATGTACGAGATGATGGACGACTGTGACAACATCATGGACCGTTACCGCATGTCCAACTGCATGTCCTGTAACGTGATGGACGGACACTGGCTGATGTACGAGCAGCCCAACTACAGAGGCAGGATGATGTACATGAGGCCTGGAGAGTACAGGAACTTCATGAACATGGGCATGAGCAACATGAGGTTCATGAGCATGAGGCGCATCATGGACTCTTATTATTAGAGTCACCATGGAAACACTGACAATATCAATAAAGTTTTTTTTTCTGTTAACAAAGTTTACTGTCTGTTCTGTTTGATAAGAAGCTGCTATGCTCACTGAGCTTTGTAGTTTTAGCTGATAATTGAGGACAAATATAAACATTAAAGACTGTGATCTACAGTTAATACGGCTCTACTTGAGCTAAATGCTGGATAAGAGCATGCTAACATGCTCACAATGATGATGTTTAGCAGTTTGGCAGTTGGGTTGAGAGAGAAAAAGAAATGCAGGCATGAATGTTGGTAGCAAGTGTAATGACTAACAGTTTTTTAGATATTTCAATCTGAACCAAAGTGGTGGACAGACTAACAGATAAACATTGACATCCATAGAAACATACTGTTAGCATGGCTAAAGGCTAATTCATGCTTTCAGTAACCACGTGGCCACAAGAGTCCATGTTGATGTGTGCAATGTGAATTTTGTCTCCATCTGCTGACATCAGAAGATGTCACTTCTCTTTTTTTGGCTTTTCCTTGATAGTCAGTAACATACAGGAAGTCCTCAGCTGCATTCAGACTGAAAACAGCCCTTTGTCCAACTGTTGTAGGCATTAACTTGTCTTAAAAACATACATCTTACAAAAAAGACACACATAAATATAATCTTAATTGTGAACAAATGCTATTTTCATCATTATCATCAATAATAATAACAAACCATGTTATATAAGCACATATCACAAGTAATAGTTAAATTTAATAAATGAGAGCAACTTAAAAAAAGAACAATTGCTAAAAACATTGAACACATGGAGCCTAATCTGAGGGCCAGAAGAAACTCCTGGTCAGCCAGACACTATTCTGATTGAGGACTCTATAAACAAACATGTAAGAATAGTCAAGACTAAAAGTCTGAGCGTGGATGACACATCTGTCAGGGAGCTAACGGAGATGTTGCCAGCTATCCTCTCTACATATCTAAGTAATATGAAATTATTCTTATCGACACTGGGTCCTTCCACATTCTGCAAAAGCAAACTGGATCTGAGTTCCTGAAAAAGACTTGTCCCTGTTAATGGACAAACTGAGAAACTGACAGTTGCAACATATTTACTTTTCTGTACCAATTCCAAGTCTGGGGAAAGGAGTTGAATGTTTTAGCAGACTCTTTGACCACAATACATGTTGGAGATCTGACATTGTTGGCACCATTGGGTTACACCAGTCTGCCTAGATAGAGCTGTAGGAGAACTCCAGGGTTTAGACAGACTGGTTGTTGGCACCATTAGGTTACACCAGTCTGTCCAGATTGGGCTGTAGGAGAACTCCAGGGTTTAGGTGAACTGGTTGTTGGCACCATTAGGTTACTCCAGTCTGCCTAGATAGGGCTGCAGTAGAACTCCATGGTTTAGACAGACTGGTTGTTGGCACCATTAGGTTACACCAGTCTGCCCAGACAGGGCTGCAGTAGAACTCCATGGTTTAGACAGACTGGTTGTTGGCACCATTAGGTTACTCCAGTCTGCCTAGATAGGGCTGCAGTAGAACTCCATGGTTTAGACAGACTGGTTGTTGGCACCATTAGGTTACTCCAGTCTGCCTAGATAGGGCTGCAGTAGAACTCCATGGTTTAGACAGACTGGTTGTTGGCACGATCAGGGTTTAGGTGAACAGGTTATTGCCATTGTCAGGTTACTCAAGTCAGCCAGATGGAGACAGGGCTGCAGGAAGAGGTCTTCTCCTCAGCTGGGATGTTTCCTGGATGAGAGGCTACAGTTATATCTGCTAAACCCTTGGAGAAGTCCAGACCGGTTGCAGATAGCTGCTGCTTTCTGGGGTTCTCCCTGGTTGAGCCATTCAATGTGAGGATGTAGACTGTCGTAGTGCAGTGAAGACTTCAGTGAATTTTGTTAAATTTCAAAGTTATTTTTTAAAAATCTCGTGACTCAATATTGACAGAATTTACAACAGCTAATAAAAGTCATATGTAGTGTGACTTAAAATGTTAATACACATGATACAACTTCAAGGTGTTTGTCAGGCCAGAACTCAGTCAGGACTCAAGAGCTGAGGTGTCAGTGAGCCGATTTATTTAGCATAACAAAAAACACTCCTGAGGAGAAAACTCTACACTTATACAAGACTATTGAAATTAGTGTGTACTAATATGACTCGGAGGAGTTGATTCATTCATACATATTCTTCATGACACAGCCAGGTTTCAGTGAGACACAATGATGGTCTGATATTAGATCGATTAGTAATACAGCTCTAGCTGACACAGGTCTAATGTTTGAGAGTCAACATGTAATTGTTGTATTCTGTTGTACTATTGAAGTGGAAACATAGAGAGCATGTTAAAGAGCTTGTAGTATATTTTTGAGTGTACTTTAGTTGAACTTATAGGAACTCGCAGAGTAAACAGATGTCTTAAGTAATACATTGGAGAAAGCTTTTAGCACCATAGAATTGAGCAATTGGCTGTCATCTTAATGCCAACTATTTCTGTATGCCTCCCCATTTAAGGTATACAGGTTAAGATTGCTGCAAGCCCATGAGATGACGATATCTAGGCCTACACCCCTGGTCATCATTACCAAATACGGAAGGATGTAGGGTGAAACGTTCATAACATTAATATGTAATAGTTTCATTTGCATATTACTATATAGCAGGGCAACGCCTTAACACAGTGAGAGAATCGGGGCTGCAATCTGACCATAGGGACCTCAGCAGTCTTTAATCTGACCTCAAGGATTCTCTCCACGCACTGAGGGTATGTGATGGCTTAGAATAAAGGAAGGAGCATTCCTTAAGAAAGAAGCCGGGTTCTGTCTATTCTTTTCACTCAAACAAGCACGAGGAAAGTCGTTAATACACGACAGAAAATTCCTGGCACCCCAGATGGGACCTTGCATCTGAAAAAACTCCAGCTCTCCAACCCCAGTGAGAGAGGGAGACAGACAGCTGTTAGAGGTGAGTCTTGTCTCTTTTTCCTTTTTTTATGGTTGGAGATGCTTTGGAGGCCTCAGACAGAGCGAACGTGTGCTTGAGTGAGAAAGAGTGCAGAATAGCTTAATTAATGAGGTCCCTAAAAACTGAATTGTAATGAGAAAGAGAAGAGTCTCACAATTGGAAGCGCTAAATTTAAAGTTTTATGAAGTAAAGAACAGTTAGAAGAAATATAATTGAAAATATGTGTGCAAAAATTTGAGGCTAAAATTCTCATTATGGAGATCCTTTAAAGACGTATCCGGCGTCTGGGATTTAGTGCAGCCCTAAGCTTGGTCCGCGCATTGGAGACCAAAAGATTAATGGTGATGAAAGTCGCACATATTATTTGAACCTATAGATGCGTGTGCGAATTGGAAAAGGCCTAGGCAAACTATAAAAGGTAGGGTGTAAGGTAAGTATGTATTTAGGAAGTCGCACGCCCAAATTAAGAAGTGTAAGAGATTAAGAGTTGTGCCTGATCAGCACTAAAAGTTCTATAGAGAAAAGAAGTTATAACAGAGAAGAGCTCGGTGACGTTAACTGATTACATTCTTGTCTTTCGTACTGTATTGAGAGGACGACGTGAGGATTCCGCAGGAGAAAGGTTACTCCTGCAAGTGTACGAAACGGAGATCTGAAGACAACAAAGGTTGGCGTATCTTAGATACTGATGTGGAATTCCTGGTTAATTTTGACGACCTTTTTAATCTAAAGTCGTCTGAAGGCCTTGTATAGCAGCTGCCCCCTCCCTTCTCTGCTCCCTTCTCTGCTCCTTCCCAGTTGCTCTAAGTTTTTTTTCCTTTTTCTCCCTCTCACACACACTAATATAAACAAAGAGGAACACACAGACACACAGAGCTACACACACACACCCATAGGCTCATGTGAAAGGGACTGTCCAGCTTCTACCTTGCTGAAACTCGGGGGACTAGAGCGTGCGAGTGACCCTCCAGCAAAACTCACCCTATATGGCGTTTGCCGCGCACCAGCTGTAAATTGGGCGTGTCCAGGCGCAAAACTGAACAAGGCCCTAAGCCCGGTCAGTGCGTGAACGGGCCCAGTCAGGAAGTTGCGTGTGGGGTTCCGAGGGCGTGATAGTGCCTCGTGACGACATAAACACATACACACACACACGCACACACACCCTTCTCCCTATCTCTCTTTCTTTCTCCTCTTATTTTGCCGCTATTGTTGTTTGTGGCTTGTTTTTGGGAAGTTTGTGTTTTTAGATTGTTCATATTTTCGTTTGTCTGTCTTGATTGGAAGTTTGTTGAGTGTCATGTTGTTAGCGTGATGGCATGTGTGATTGCTGAGTAAATCTAGTGTTAATTAGTTGATTAGCTGCTGGTTGTATATAAAAATTGATTTTTGCACTATTTTAATCTGACCAATTTTTGACCTGACTACAGACTGACTTTTTGACTTGTTTTGGAGCTAGTGATAGTTATTTTGCTTGTTTTGATTACTTGTTTAATTGTTAATTGTTTATAAATAGAAGTGTGGATGAGCATAACTGATACTTGCTAATGGCTGAACTGTTTATTGGCTAGACTAGCTGTATTGCTTGTTTGATCGCTTGGTTGCTTGATTAAGAAAATTGTTTGAATGAATGGATATTGATTTGATGAATGACTGATTGGTGGGTGCAGGACTGATTGTTGAGCTGCTTGATTGACAAGTGATTGATTGACAGGTGTGATTGAGTGTTTGGGTGATATATTCATTGCTTTGATTGATTGCAAATTAATTGATTTAATTAAGTGGTTGTTTGATGTATTGAATAATTGATTTATTGATTGATTTGAGTAGTTGGTTTGATTGTTGATTTGATTGATTTGATTGATTGCTTAATTGAGCGATCCGCTTGATTAATTGATTGAATGGTTGTTTGATTAATTGATTGGTTGACTGATTTGATTGATTGATTGGTTGATTAATGTGATTAACTGTTTGATTGATTGAATAATTGATTGATTGATTTATTGATTGGTTACGATTGATTTATTGATCTGATTGATTGGCTGATTTATTGATTATTGATTCCATGTTTTGAGCATTTGGTTTGCCTGATTTAATAAAATTTAGCTAGTAATTAGCACTGGATTCAATTGATGATAAAATAGTTTATGGTTGCATCTTGATTTATTGGCTTACAGTTCTCTTATCAGCTTATTGAGGTTGCAGAAGACTAACATAGTTGAGTGGAATTGATTAATTGATTGATTATTGATTAATCTATTTAAAACAAGGATTGCCGATTTGGGGAATTGGAATTTGACCATCCCATACTAAACTAATTATAACTAAACTGACCTAACTTTTGATATTAAAAATTTATTTAATCAATTAAAATAAACATAACCACACTGGTGTCCATTGCCTTACCTCCATAGGTATATAGTCTCTTTATAATACAGATGAAATTTTAAACAAGTGCTGAAAACATTAAAACAAATATATATTTGCACATGATATACACATCCAGCATATGACATTATTGCATCACTGACTCTCTTAAAATACATGAATAAATCAAGGTTGTTTACTAGCAATGATGGTTTCTGATCTGCGCACAATTTAAGGCATTTAATTTAAACACCTGAAAAAATGAAATAATGTCTAAAACGTGGTTTGAATAAATAAAGTTGGGAAAAAGGGTGATTGAGTATTGCCTGTTTAGACTCAGAAAGGGTGTTTAAATAAAACAATTTTGACAAACTGTTGGTTTACTCTTCTTTTTGGGGGCCATAAGAAGTGTTTTGAATAAAGAATTTTTGGAAAAACGGGTGGTCTATTGTTTATTTCGGGGATTGCATAATAACTTAAGTACAAGAGGCTACAGTGTAAAACAAAGATCTGAACCTTCTGCTTTCCAATTTTCCTGTACAAATGTTAAAGAAACTGAAAAATAAAAACTCCAGTGTGGCAATGGGTGCGAGTTCAACAAAAGCAACCACGCCAGTGGAGATTGTCGAGAAAAATAATCCCCTTGTGAAGGGTATTGGCAAAATATCTAAGAAATTTAACCGAAGATGGCCAGAAATAGATCAAGTTTGGCCTGCAGAAGGGACTTTTGACCCAGAAGTGATACGAACGTTGCAAGTGCTCGTCAACACATACAAAGCAGAACAGAAGAAAGGCAGGAAAGGGCAGATAAGAAAGGAAAAACGGGAAATTGAATTGGCAATTTTGGAGCTGTTTAACCAAGAGGGGCAAAAACTATTAAAAGTAGCAAAGGCTAGGTTAGACAAAAATATAGAAAGATCTCTGGAGACCGCAAAATTAGCCGAAAAACACAATGCTCCCTTCTCGCACATTTCTCCGCTTATGACGCCTCCACCTTACGAGACAAAAAGTGAAAACACGTCACTTTATCCGCAGTTACCTCTACTCACGACAGAAGGAAGATACAGTCTGGAGAATGATGATCACCAGATACTTGAGACTGGAAGAGCAACAACGACTATAGTGATGACACCTGAGACCAAAAGTAAACAACGACCGACCTCATCAGCTAGTGGAGGCCCATACACATTGAAGACACAGCTGAAGGATAAAGATGCAAATGGGAAAAAGAAGACATTGAAAAGCATCAGAGAATACTCTAATGATGACATATTCATTGGAGGATATGCTCCTTCAATCAAGAAGCTACTCGCCAGAGCTGAAAGACGAGGCAAGAAGACGAGTAATGCATGCAAGACACCTGATACTAGTGACAGCGATGACGATAGCAACACCTCTATATCAAGTGTAGACAGCGACTCCAGTCAGAAATGGGAAGAAGTGCTGGAGGAAGAATTCTGCAGACTGGACCAGGCGGATGAAAAAATACACTCTATGGAAAAAGAACTAAGGGAAATTAAAGACGCACAGGATCGACTGAGTGAGACACTGCAGGAAGAATCCTCCCCAGAAAAGCGAAAACACGTGGAAGGGATGATGGAAAAGGTTCAATTAGCGGAGTACCGATGCCAGATGGAGGTTGAAAAAGCAATAGAGGAGCGTGACACAACCACAAAGAAGCTGAAAGCCCGGCTTCAAAGTAGACAAAGTACACCTCAGCAACGTATGCTACGCCGGAAACCGAAGAAATCTTACAAGCAATATCCAGTGCTTGTAAGAGGAAGAAAGTTGGAGTACAAGCCATGGCCAAACACAGATATGACAGAGATAATAAACAAGCTACCTCCATTGCAAGAGGGTGCTCACCCCTGGATTTCAAAACTGGAAGAGGCAACGACGGGCATACAGCCAGCCATGGGAGACATCAAGAGACTCCTAGCCAATTTATTGGGAGTGCCAGAAATGGAAGAAATACTAACAAGAGCAGGACTCCACAGATACGTGGCTACGTCTGTTCATGACCCAGAACTTTTGTCAGCCAATAAGGGTTGTTTGTGGAAAGCATTGAAGGATATGTACCCTACCAATGTGCATCCTGATAATATTCTCATTGATCTATTGGGAGAAAGTGAAAACCCGAGGGCTTATGTGGCCAGAGCTCACCAACAGTGGAGAAATGTCACTGGGAGAGACCCAGATCTCAATGAATTGGAGAAATCAATAATGAGAGACAAGATTCAACAAGGATTACCCCTGCCAGTGAAAAGTAAGCTAGCAGAGGTTGTGGGCTTAAATAGCATGACAAGGAGTGTCTTCACCGACCATATTGCCCATCAAGTGGAACTGCATCGTAAAAAAGAACATGCACAGAAGGCACAAGATCAAGAGACACTCAGAAAACTCAATCAAATCCAGCTGGCAGGACACAAAAACAAAGAAAATAAGCAAGCACCAGTCATGCAGGAGCCGTCACCACCAGCTCAACCACCACACCTTCTAGCAACTACACCAGTCACTGCTCAACCTCCACTGGTCTCAGTACAACCTCAGGGATGGAGAATATCAAACAGCAGAGGTGCTGGACGAAGCGGCAGAGGAATGGGTAATAGAGACGCTTATTTACCACTGCCACGATGTTTTAACTGCGGCCAAGTGGGCCACCTAGCTCGAAACTGTGGAAGACAAGTAACAGGGAACCTGAAAGGGGGGTACCCCTACAGAGGGCCTGGACCTCGTGCACAGCAATGGCAACAACAGCGACCACCAATAGGACCGATGAACCCTTATAGGGGACCGGCACCAGGATTTTAGGGCTGCCCAGATAACCCGAAAGGGGGGTGTCAGCTAGTAGTGTCTAAACCGGAAGATGATCCAACCATTTGGGTAAAAATAAACGATCGACCATTGAAATTGATGGCAGATTGCGGAGCCACTTTTACCTGTATCCGACCTCATGATGCTACACACCTTCCTATGTCTGGCAAATATGTTCGGACAATCGGATTTGAGGGAATAAAACAGCTGATACCTTCTACAAAACCTGTAGAGCTCCGCTACAAGAATCAAAAGACGACAATACCTATCCTTGTTTCAGAACAAACCCCCATAGGACTTCTTGGAAGAGATGCACTATGCAGACTGAAGTGCACAATAAAATGCACACCTGACGGCTGTCTGGTGGAAGTGCCACATGATTATGACCACCAAATGACTATGAGAGCAGAAGCAGAAGCACCAGTGGTCTACTGGATTGGAAATCTCAGTCAAGATCTGATTGAACCAGCGAGAGTGTGGGAAAAGTTCATCATCGCAAACCTACCAGGAGCTAGGTTACCAGAGTATACACCACACTGCACACTCCAATATTTTAAGGATCCAGCAAAGTCAGACCCAGATGAATGGCTGAAAACACAACCGAAAGAAGTTCCACTCAGCTCAGGATGTATAATACTGGGCCCACAAGGTGCAGCAATGAAATTAAATAAAGACGTCTATTTGAATCAGGAACACAGGATTGAGGGGAGTATCCCCCATGTGACTCTAATGATTGCCGAAGATTATGAACAGAAGCATATTGGGGCAATGATGGCAGAATCGGAAGATGCCATCTTTGTAACGACAAAAGAAAACCCAGCTGTCTGGATAAGTAAAGATCGGCAATTCATCAAGATTATGATCTCAGCACAGGGAGTTGGTCAGCCACAGACCGTACAAATGACGAATGAGTCAATGCTGCCTATAACACCTGACAGGAACCTCATGGAGGAAATGCTACAGCAGGTCCAGGAATGCTTGTGGTCTCAAAACAACACAGACATAGGACTGGTGAAATCAGCGCAACCAGTGAGAGTGGAACTCAGACCGGGGACTAAACCGCCCTGGAGACCGCAATATCCTTTGAAAGAAGAAGCAGTCCAAGGAATTGAACCTCAAATAGAGGGTCTGCTGCAGGCAGGAGTTTTGAAGACAACCAACTACCCCCAAAGCAATATGCCTCTTCTGCCAACAAAGAAGCCTGATGGATCGTATCGCCATGTACATGACCTCAGAGCCATAAATGAAGTGGTCATAGACTATCCAGCAGATGTGCCAGATCCACATACGCTGTTAGCCCAAATTCCCCCAGAAGCTACCTGCTTCACAGTCATTGATCTGTGTGGAGCTTTCTTCAGCGTTCCACTGGCCGAAGAAAGTCAGGGATTATTTGGATTCACATACAAAGGACAATCCTATGAGTATACACGCTTGCCAATGGGATTTAAGCACTCTCCTCACCTCTTCAATAAGGTGTTGAAAGATGATTTGGAAGGAGTGGGATCTCAAGTGAGCAGCACAATCATACAGTATGTAGATGATATACTTCTCTGCTCAACAGATAAAGAAACATGCCACAAAGACTCGATTAAGCTGCTGCAGATACTAGCAGAGAAAGGACATAAAGTCTCACAGAAGAAATTACAGTACTGTCAAGACCAAGTTGTGTATTTGGGCCAGACAATTATGCAAGGACATCGAAGCATTTCCGACGATCATTTGGAAGCCATAAGGAAAGCACCAAGACCCAGGACAGTCAGAGAAATGATGAAATTTCTGGGAATTACAGGCTATAGTTCTGCATGGGTTGAAGATTACACCAAACTTACAGGACCTTTGAGAGCTATGATCAAAGAAGCAGGAAGTGGTCAATTGCATTGTAATCTTACCTGGACACAAGAAGGTTGTCTAGCATTTGCAACGATTAAACACAAGCTACTTGAAGCACCAGCATTGGCATTGCCTGATTATTCTAAAAAATTTGTGATGTATTTCTCTTCGTCTGCTGAAGGCAGATATGCATGCGCAGTTCTTGCTCAGCCCACTGGTACAGGGACTAGCCCTCAGCCTATAGCATACTATTCTTCTGCTTATTCAGAAGTGGAAATGGGCCTTGCCCCATGCTATAGAGCACTGACTGGAGTTTATCGAATGTATGAGAAAGCATCAGCTATTACTATGGGCTATGCATTAACTATTGTAACTCACCACAGTCTGAGAAATCTTTTGAATCATGGCAAATTTATTCTAACAATGCCTAGAATTAGAGACTATCACAGACTCGTAGAACAAGAGGATGTCACTTTAGCCAGGTGCAGCACGATTAACCCGGCTGACACTTTGCCGACTCCTGAGGACGGGGAGCCCCACGATTGTCTAAGAGAAACAGAGAAATATTCTAAACTCCGATCAGACCTTCAAGCACTCCCACTTAGGGAGCCAGATTTAGAATATTGGACTGATGGATCTTGTTACAGAATTGGGGACAAATTAAAGGCAGGATATGCAGTTGTTAAAGCGGAAGGCTCTAATTTTGTAACTGAGAAAGCTGAAGCTGTTCCACAGCCATGTTCAGCACAGCTGGCGGAACTGATTGCTCTAACACAAGCTTGTCTAATGGCAGAGGGTAAGCGTGTGACAATTTACACTGACTCTGCATATGCTCATTCAGTTTGTCATCTTTTTGCTGCCATATGGAAGGGTCGCGGCTTTAAGAAGACTGACGGATCCCCCATACAACATTGTTCGCAAATTGTGAAATTGCTAAATGCTGTAATGAAACCTAAAGAAATAGCAATAGCTAAATGTGCAGCACATAAATCAGATTCATCTCGAGTCACACGAGGTAATAATGCAGCAGATGAAGCCGCAAAGGCAGCTGCTAATGCACATAACACAGAGAAAGTTCTTTTAGTCACACATGCAGTAGACTTAGAAGACAATATCACACTCAGAGACATAGTATTGATGCAAGAAGGAGCCAATGTAATGGACAAACAGCTGTGGGAAACTAGAGGTGCAAGTCAAGATGCCACGGGCCTGTGGAGAAATCATGAGGGCCTGGTGGTTGCACCTCCAGACTTATTGGGGCTACTGATTCAGGACGCTCATGGGCTTGCCCATGCAGCGAGGGGGGAAGTAAGAAGGAAAATTACAAAGGAGTATGGTTTTTGGGCACCGTACTTGCTCGAACAGATTGATTACATCATAGGCAGATGTACTATCTGTCTAAAAAACAACGTTCGGAGGGGAATGATAGTTTCTCCTGGTCACATACCAACCCCAAGAGGCCCTATGCGTGAACTAGTCATTGACTTCACTGATATGATTCGTCCAGTAGGAGGTAAGAGATACATGTTGGTGATTGTTGACAGGTTTAGCAGGTGGGTGGAAGCATGTCCCACTAAAAGAAAAGATGCTTCATCAGTAGCTAAGTTCCTTTGCAGAGAGGTAATCCCTCGATGGGGACTACCAGATAGGATTTCATCAGATAATGGTAAAGAGTTTGTTGATAAAACAGTGAAGCTTATTTTGCAAAAATTAGGCATTAAGCAACGTTTTGGAGCGGTGTATCATCCACAAAGTCAAGGTATTTGTGAAAGAATGAATGGAGTTCTTAAAAACCGTCTCATTAAGATCTGTCAACATACAGGGCTCAATTGGATTGAAGGGCTCCCATTAGCATTGATGGCTTGCAGATCGAGTGAGCTTCGTGAGTTGCATATGACACCATTTGAGTTAGCTGTAGGTCGCTGCATGACCACACCTAGCTTGCGCACTAGCGGGAAAGGCCCAAGCCTATCTCTGCTGGAAGACAATATGAAAGCCTATGTCAAATACATGTCTAACCTCCAAAGGAGTATTTCTGCTTATGTCACCCAAAAACAGGAGCAGACCAAGAAAGAGGAACACAGAGGTGCCACCATCCTACCAGGGGATAAAGTGTTCGTGAAAGTGTTCCGCAGGAAGTGGTTTCACCCTCGTCGAGAAGGACCATTCCAAGTCCTTCGCAGCACAGGAACTGCAGTTCAGGTAGAGGGATCACCTACCTGGTTCCACGTCAACCACTGCATTAAAGCACCAGAGGATAACGAAGGCGATGGAGAACAGCCACAAGACACAGAGAACGGTGACGATCCGGAGGAGGAACAGAGGCATAACGACGATGATGGAAGTAATGTTGATCATGCATCTGCTTCAATGGGCGCCGAGGACCATGCTTGCTTCGACACCATCGACTTCCAGCATGCTCCAGAATCAACAGAGCCACAACAAGGGAGAAAATCAACCCCAGATCAACCAGTCGAACCAAGAAGCCCCAGACCGGTTCGGGAGATCCGAGTCCCGATTCGGTTCAAAGACTACAGTTAAAGGAGAAATTGGGAGCTCCATCTTGCTTCCGTGTAGCTGTTGATCTCGAAGGACGAAAGGACAAGGAGCCTAAGGAATTTTGTCACCCTATCATTTCTATCTTTCTCTCACCCCTCTATCTTCTATCTTAATGGCCGAGGCAGTAATGAAGACTGACCTCCAACAGTGGGGTCAAGTGCTAGTAACCTCTGACCACCAGGTAAAAGGGTAAATCAAGCAACGAAGACAAGAGTTTCAAGCAGTTGTTCCTTTGGATTTAGGGACAATGTTCTGTACATGTGACATCATTGCACGTCTGTCCGTCCTGGGAGAGGGATCCCTCCTCTGTGGCTCTCCCTGAGGTTTCTTCCACTGTTTTCCCTTTAAAAAGGTTTTTGGTGTGCAAGTTTTTCCTCACTCGAGTCGAGGGTCTAAGGACAGAAAGTGTCACTCCCTGTACAGATTGTAAAGCACTCTGAGACAAATGTATTTTGTGATTTGGGCTGTATAAATGGAATTTGATTTGATTTGACCTTACATGACAATGATAGTCTATCAAAGCTAAGGATAAAAGAAAAAGGAGTTTGACATTATATTGCATGTTTGTATTATTTTATTAATGCATATGTGTCTGATTAGAGTTTTTCCTGATAATTGAATGAAGCTAAGGTTAAAAGTCCAAGTGAGTTTTTGAGTATTATAGGAAATGATGATTATATTGCACCAATGATTCACTGTTGATATTTAGCTTTAATTGGTCGTTTACTGCAAAGCTTGAACTAGTGAGTATGCGTAAGCTGTTATAACGACGATATTTATTCATCACTTATGTTCACTTTTAATAGATGTTGATTAGCAGCTAAGGTTAAAGTTAAAAGTTTCTTATGCATATGTTATACATTTATAGTGGGTTTTTCAGTTGTGGAAGCCTGACGGCTTCCAAGGGGGGATATGTAGTATATTTTTGAGTGTACTTTAGTTGAACTTATAGGAACTCGCAGAGTAAACAGATGTCTTAAGTAATACATTGGAGAAAGCTTTTAGCACCATAGAATTGAGCAATTGGCTGTCATCTTAATGCCAACTATTTCTGTATGCCTCCCCATTTAAGGTATACAGGTTAAGATTGCTGCAAGCCCATGAGATGACGATATCTAGGCCTACACCCCTGGTCATCATTACCAAATACGGAAGGATGTAGGGTGAAACGTTCATAACATTAATATGTAATAGTTTCATTTGCATATTACTATATAGCAGGGCAACGCCTTAACACAGTGAGAGAATCGGGGCTGCAATCTGACCATAGGGACCTCAGCAGTCTTTAATCTGACCTCAAGGATTCTCTCCACGCACTGAGGGTATGTGATGGCTTAGAATAAAGGAAGGAGCATTCCTTAAGAAAGAAGCCGGGTTCTGTCTATTCTTTTCACTCAAACAAGCACGAGGAAAGTCGTTAATACACGACAAGCTCCACCCACATATTCATATAGAACAATAGCAATCACAATCACAGCAACGACTAAACAAAAGGCTTCAGATGCTCAGGTGCTATAAAGAGCAGCAGCTGCTGCACAGGTAACACACAGCAACCACTGACCAGCAGCAGCAGCAGCGGCAACATGACTTCCAGCAGCAACATGATGGGCAGGGTGAGAACAACACAAACTCTGTAAACATCTAACTTCAACTCTGACAGATTGTAAATTTAGATGGTTCAAAGTTTTTTTTGATGTTGATTGATTTTGATGTTGATGATGGTTTAATTGATGTTTTTATAAATCTTGACACTGAGTTATTAATAGTAAAGTTATTAATAAATAAATGCTTGTTTATAAAGCATCAGTAAATCATGAATTAACATTAATAAAGTCATTTGTTACAGTTCGTAAACCTTTATGAATGTATTAGTATCTTTTAGTGAGTGATTAATTATCAATCAGACAGCATCTAGGAGGTTATTGATCTGTCTCTGTCTCCGTCTCAGATCGTCTTCTACGAGGACAGGAACTTCCAGGGTCGTTCCTATGAGTGCAGCAGCGACTGCGCCGACATGTCCTCCTACCTGAGCAGGTGTCACTCCTGCAGGGTGGAGAGAGGCTGCTTCATGGTCTACGACCGCACCAACTACATGGGCAACCAGTACTTCATGAGGAGGGGCGAGTACTCTGACTACATGAGCATGTTTGGATGGAGCGACTGCATCAGGTCCTGCCGTATGATCCCTATGGTAACCACACAACCAATCCCATTACAGTGCTGACATCTTCATCAGTCTGAATCAGTTCAGACCACATCTGACCAATCACACTGCAGATTACACTCATCCTGTCAGTTATTATTATCCCATTATTAATGAGTGGCTCCATTTGTTGCAGCACCGTGGATCTTACAGGATGAAGATCTATGAGAGGGAGAACTTCGGAGGCCAGATGTACGAGATGATGGACGACTGTGACAACGTCATGGACCGTTACCGCATGTCCAACTGCATGTCCTGTAACGTGATGGACGGACACTGGCTGATGTACGAGCAGCCCAACTACAGAGGCAGGATGATGTACATGAGGCCTGGAGAGTACAGGAACTTCATGAACATGGGCATGGGCAACATGAGGTTCATGAGCATGAGGCGCATCATGGACTCTTATTATTAGAGTCACCATGGAAACACTGACAATATCAATAAAGTGATTTTTGTGTTAACAAAGTTTACTGTCTGTTCTGTTTGATAAGAAGCTGCTATGCTCACTGAGCTTTGTGGTTTTAGCTGATAATTGAGGACAAACATAAACATTAAAAACTATAATCTACAGTTAATATGGCTGTAAATGCTGGATAAGCATGTTAATACGCTCACAGTGATAATGTTAATGTTTAGTGGTTGGGTTGAAAGAGAAGGAGAGAACCAGCCATAAATGTTCGAGATATTTCAATCTGAACCAAAGTGGTGGACAGATACTATAATGTCTCTGAGCTGTGTGTTTTTCAGCAAAGGAATGCTAGTAAAGAAATGTCTGGGGTCATGGGGTTGAGAAGAAAACAAGGACACTTTGACACACCCTTTCTAATATATGATTGCAGAACATGTGGTATCTATATAATGTCCTAAGAAGGAATTGGTTGGTGGGGTTGTGAAGGGGCTATGCAGTTGAAGAAACAAGAGAACCTTCACTTCCCTTGTGATATACGATACACAATTCGTTACTGCACAGGACTGCACGATTAATGTGTTTGGAAGCTTAAATGCTAAGAGACAACGGATATAAGGCAGAGTGTTTCATATTGGCAGAAACTTCTCCAGGTCACCATGGGGCCTGTCTGATGCTGGACTTTGCTTCTGCATTCATTTGTAATAAACCTTTTATATATAAGCAAAGACAGTGTGTGCGGAGATTTCTTCTTCATCATTACATCGTGATAGCGTGGCCACAAGAGTCCATGTTGGTGCATGCAATGTTAATTTTGTCTCCTCCTGCAGAAATCGGTATACAGCCATGTATTTGTGACCACGAACCATGACTGTACAAATTTTGTCTGCCTCACTATATAAAGCAGCCTTGGGTTTCATGAAAGGTGCATTATAAATATAAGTTATTACTTTTATTAATATTAACTATGCATGTGCTAGACAAGCAAACTGGAATTCCTGTCTCATTTAGTGAATGTATTTATTGTGCTGTATTCCTATTCTCATTAAGATGTCACTTCTCTTTTTTTGGCTTTTCCTTGATAGTCAGTAACATACAGGAAGTCCTCAGCTGCATTCAGACTGAAAACAGCCCTTTGTCCAACTGTTGTTTGTTGTTTGAGAAGACTAGTTGACCTGAATACATGTTGGAGATCTGAGATTGTTGGCACCATTGGGTTACACCAGTCTGCCTAGATAGGGCTGCAGTAGAACTCCATGGTTTAGACAGACTGGTTGTTGGCACCATTAGGATACACCAGTCTGTCCAGACAGGGCTGCAGTAGAACTCCATGGTTTAGACAGACTGGTTGTTGGCACCATTAGGTTACACCGATCTGTCCAGATAGGGCTGCAGTAGAACTCCATGGTTTAGACAGACTGGTTGTTGGCACCATTGGGTTACACCTGTCTGTCCAGATAGGCCTGCAGTAGAACTCAATGGTTTAGACAGACTGGTTGTTGGCACCATTGGGTTACACCAGTCTGTCCAGATAGAGCTGCAGTAGAACTCCATAGTTTAGACAGACTGGTTGTTGGCACCATTGGGTTACACCAGTCTGCCTAGATAGGGCTGCAGTAGAACTCAATGGTTTAGACAGACTGGTAGTTGGCACCATTGGGTTACACCAGTCTGTCCAGATAGAGCTGCAGTAGAACTCCATAGTTTAGACAGACTGGTTGTTGGCATGACCAGGGTTTAGGTGAACTGGTTGTTGGCATTGTCAGGTTACTCAAGTCAGTCAAATAGAGCTGTAGGAAGAGGTCTGCTAAACCCTTGGTGTAGTCCAGACCAGCTGCTGCCAGCTGCTGCTTTCTGGGGTTCTCCCTGGTTGTGCTATTCCATGCGAGGATGGAGGCTGTTCCACTGCAGTGAGGACTACAGTGAATTTTGTTAAATTTCTAAAATATTTTAATCAAAACCTTGTGACTTGATATTGACAGTATTTACAACAGCTAATAAACAGTCATTTGAATTGTGACTTAAAATGTTTAGACAAATGATACAACTTTAAGGTATTTCTATCAAACCTTGCCACACATTTTAAAGATTTTAAAGTGAATATGCTAAACATATGTACAAAATTAGAAAGTAGCAGCAAAAGCAAGCATAGAGATAATTCTGATAACTGAACTTAAATTTCAGTTATTTAAAAAATAAATACAAATGTCAAGCGTGTGGTTAGAATAGTGGGTAGTGTATATTTACACTCTGGGAGAGGCCAATTAAGTCTAGCAATGAGATAAATGCAGTGCTAAGGCGATCATTACCGATATCCACATGGACATTAAGATCAACAACTATAATGACTTAATCTTTACTAACAACTAAACTTCATGAAAACTCTAATAGCTCAGATTAAAATTCATAGTACAGGCTAGGAGGGAGGCACACTAATGTCTTCCAGGTTGGGTGTCAAAGACTGAAAACAAGGCTTTCGAATGAATTATGATTAAATTATAGGCTTCGCTGAAAAAAGTTGCTGCTCTTCGGTCAGTGTCTTGGTGTGTACTAATATGACTCGGAGGAGTTGATTCATTCATACATATTCTTCATAACACAGGCAGGTTTCAGTGAGACACAATGATGGTCTGATATTATATTGTGTTGTAATATAACTTTAGCTGACACAGGTCTAATGTTTAAGAGTCAACATTTAATTGTTGTATTCTGTTGTACTATTGAAGTGGAAACATAGAGAGCATGTTAAAGAGCTCCACCCACATATTCATATAGAACAATAGCAATCACAATCACAGCAACAACTAAACAAAAGGCTTCAGATGCTCAGGTGCTATAAAGAGCAGCAGCTGCTGCACAGGTAACACACAACAACCACTGACCAGCAGCAGCAGCAACCGACTGAGCGGCAACATGACTTCCAGCAGCAACATGATGAGCAGGGTGAGAACAACACAAACTCTGTTAACATCTAACTCCAACTCTGACAGATTGTAAATTTAGATGGTTCAGAGAGTTTTTTTAATAGATGTTTTACACAGTTACAGAGTTTTCAATGTCCATATAGTACTGCAGAGAGATTTCTTAATATTCAAATTGTGTTAATTGGGCTGTAAGGTTTAAAAAGAACAGCAGTTTTGTTGTTAAAAAAAAACAAAAACCATTTGATGCTGAGTTATTAATAGTAAAGTTATTAATAAATAAATGCTTGTTTATAAGGCATCAGTAAATCATGAATTAACATTAATAAAGTCATTTGTTACAGTTCGTAAACCCTTTATAAATGTATTAGTCTCTTTTAGTGAGTGATTAATTATCAATCAGACAGAATCTATGAGGTTATTGATCTGTCTCTGTCTCCGTCTCAGATCATCTTCTACGAGGACAGGAACTTCCAGGGTCGTTCCTATGAGTGCAGCAGCGACTGCGCCGACATGTCCTCCTACCTGAGCAGGTGTCACTCCTGCAGGGTGGAGAGAGGCTGCTTCATGGTCTACAACCGCACCAACTACATGGGCAACCAGTACTTCATGAGGAGGGGCGAGTACTCTGACTACATGAGCATGTTTGGATGGAGCGACTGCATCAGGTCCTGCCGCATGATCCCCATGGTAACCACACAACCAATCCCATTACAATGCTGATATCTTCATCAGTCTGAATCAGTTCAGACCACATCTGACCAATCACACTGCAGATTACACTCATCCTGTCAGTTATTATTATCCCATTATTAATGAGTGGTTCCATTTGTTTCAGCACCGTGGATCTTACAGGATGATGATCTATGAGAGGGAGAACTTCGGAGGCCAGATGTACGAGATGATGGACGACTGTGACAACATCATGGACCGTTACCGCATGTCCAACTGCATGTCCTGTAACGTGATGGACGGACACTGGCTGATGTACGAGCAGCCCAACTACAGAGGCAGGATGATGTACATGAGGCCTGGAGAGTACAGGAACTTCATGAACATGGGCATGGGCAACATGAGGTTCATGAGCATGAGGCGCATCATGGACTCCTATTATTAGAGTCACCATGGAAACACTGATAATATCAATAAAGTGATTTTTGTACTAACAATGTTTACTGTCTGTTGTTTTTGATAAGAAGCTGCTATGCTCACTGAGCTTTGTGGTTTTAGCTGATAATTGCGGACAAATATAAACATTAAAAACTGTAATCTGCAGTTAATATGGCTGTAAATGCTGGATAAGCATGTTAATACGCTCACAGTGATAATGTTAATGTTTAGTGGTTGGGTTGAAAGAGAAGGAGAGAACCAGCCATAAATGTTGGTAGCAAGTGTAATGACTATGATATTTCAGTCTGAAGCAAAGTGGTGGACAGACTAACAGATTGGCATATATAGAAACATACTGTTAGCATGGCTAAAGGCCAGTTCATGCTTTCAGTAACCACATGGCCGCAAGAGTCCATGTTGGTGCGTGCAATGTAAATTTTGTCTCCATCTGCTGACATCCACATGCAGCCCAAAATTTGTGACCTCAAACGATGACTGTACGAATTGCAAGCTTGCTAACTGTTTTGATTGTTTTTGTCTGCCTCACTATGTAAAGCAGCTTTTAGATTCTTGAAAGGTCCATCATAAATATAAGTTATTACTTTTATATTTATTATTAATTTTGCATGTGCTAGAAAAGCAAACTGAAATTCCTATCTCTTCTACTGTATGTATGTACTGTAACATACAGGAACTCAGATGCATTCAGACTGAAAACAGTCACGTCCAACTGTTGCTGGCTTGGACGTGGAAAGCATTAATTGGTCTTAAAAACATACATCTCACAAAAAAGACACCGTTAAAGATAATCTGAAATATGAATACATGTTATTTTCATCATTATCATCAATAATAATAACAAACCATGTTATATAAGCACATATCACAAGTAATAGTTACATTTAATACATGAGAGCAACTTAAAAAAAAGAACAATTGCTAAAAACATTGAACACATGGAGCCTAATCTGAGGGCCAGAAGAAACTCCTGGTCAGCCAGACACTATTCTGATTGAGGACTCTATAAACAAACATGTAAGAATAGTCAAGACTAAAAGTCTGAGCGTGGATGACACATCTGTCAGGGAGCTAACGGAGATGTTGCCAGCTATCCTCTCTACATATCTAAGTAATATGAAATTATTCTTATCGACACTGGGTCCTTCCACATTCTGCAAAAGCAAACTGGATCTGAGTCCCTAAAAAGACTTGTCCCTGTTAATGGAAAAACTGAGAAACTGACAGTTGCAACATATTTACTTTTCTGTACCAATTCCAAGTCTGGGGAAAGGAGTTGAATGTTTTAGTAGACACTTTGACCACAATACATGTTGGAGATCTGACATTGTTGGCACCATTGGGTTACACCAGTCTGTCCAGATAGGGCTGCAGTAGAACTTCAGGGTTTAGACAGGCTGATTTTGGCACCATTGGGTTACACCAGTCTGTCCAGATAGGGCTGCAGTAGAACTCCATGGTTTAGACAGGCTGATTTTGGCACCATTGGGTTACACCAGTCTGTCCAGATAGGGCTCCAGGAGAACTCCACGGTTTAGACAGACTGGTTGTTGACACCATTAGGTTACTCCAGTCTGTCCAGATAGGGCTCCAGGAGAACTCCACACTTTAGACAGACTGGTTTTCCCCCCAGGCTGTTAGGATGCTGAACTCTCTCCCCTCCCTACCCCCCACCCCCCCTGGACCTGGACTTTAACTCCACCCCCCACCCCAGACACAATTGGACAATCAACAAGCACAAAGACACTTTAAAAAGACACTTATAGTACATTGTTTACATTATTTAATTATAATTATTCTGCACTTTCTGCACTAGTGTACCAACACCAGTTTACTTACATTTCATACACTTTACATATTTATTCTGTTAAAATCTGCTTTTTATTTTTTACTCATAGTTAGATTGTTGTGTTGTTAAATGTTAAATGTCATTTGTTGTTGTATGTCTGCGTTAAATGTTAAATGTCACTTGTTGTTGTATGTCTGCGACACTGTGGACACTGAGCAAACGGTATCTCGTTTTCTTGTATGTGCACATATGGGAAAATGACAATAAAGTTGAGTTGAGTTGAGTTGAGTTGAGTTGTGGGCACCATTAGGTTACTCCAGTCTGTCCAGATAGGGCTGTAGGATAACTCCAGGGTTTAGGTGAACTGGTTGTTGGCACTGTTAGGTTACTCAAGTCAGCCAGATGGGGATGCAGGAAGAGTTCTGCTCATAAGTTTGGGATGTTTCCTGGAAGGGAGGCTACAGTTATATCTGCTAAACCTTTGGTGTAGTCCAGACCAGCTGCTGCCAGCTGCTGCTTTCTGGGGTTCTCCCTGGTTGTGCTATTCCATGCGAGGATGGAGGCTGTTCCACTGCAGTGAGGACTACAGTGAATTTTGTTAAATTTCTAAAATATTTTAATTAAAACCTTGTGACGTTATATTGACAGTATTTACAACAGCTAATAAACAGTAATTTTTATTGTGATTTAGAATGTTTAGACAAATGATACAACTTTAAGGTATTTCTGTCAAACCTTGCCACACATTTAAAGACCAAACTTGATCACAACTCTAATAGCTCAGATTAAAATTCATAGTACAGGCTAGGAGGGAGGCACACTAATGTTTTCCAGGTTGGGTGTCAAAGACTGAAAACAAGGCTTTCAAATGAATTATGATTAAATTATAGGCTTCGCTGAAAAAATGTCACAGCTGTGGCTGTGCCTCCCTCTTTTGTCTTCCCCCTTCTCCCTCGTGTTTCCCTGTCTCTCCCTGTGTTTGTTTGTCTGTGTGCTGGCGTGGGCGTGGCCACCTTGTCAACTCACTCTCAGCTCCTGGATTCCTCCACACCTGCCATCCATCAGCTCATCCCCTCTGCAGTATATCAGCACTGGCTTTTCCACCACTCCTCGCCAGATTGTTGTCAACCCTCCGTGGTGCGAACTTCGGCTCCTCAGTGGTACCGACATAAAACGCCTACCTTGTTTTTGACCTGTTAACCAACCCTCCTTTCTTGTCTCCCAGGATCATCCTCGTCTGCCTTCCAGTTCTCCAAGCCACCCCTGCCTTCCACTCTGTCAGCCACCCTCCAGCTCCAAGCCACCTCTGCCTCCCACGCCGACCAGTCCTGTGTCCCTCTCCCCTAGCCAAGACCCCTTATTCCTTTTCCCCCCAATAAATTCAATTTTCCACTACTCGCTCTTGGGTCCCCCTCGTGAGTCCGTCACAAAAAAGCTGCTACTTCAGCTCTTCGGTCAGTGTCTTGGTGTGTACTAAAATCACACGGAGGAGTTCATTCATACATATGGGGCAGAGGACACAGCCAGGTTTCAGTGAGACACAATGATGGTCTGATATTATATTGTGTTGTAATATAACTTTAGCTGACACAGGTCTAATGTTTAAGAGTCAACATGTAATTGTTGTATTCTGTTGTACTATTGAAGTGGAAACATACAGAGAGCATGTTAAAGAGCTCCACCCACATATTCATATAGAACAATAGCAATCACAATCACAGCAACAACTAAACAAAAGGCTTCAGATGCTCAGGTGCTATAAAGAGCAGCAGCTGCTGCACAGGTAACACACAACAACCACTGACCAGCAGCAGCAGCAACTGACTGAGCGGCAACATGATGAACAAGGTGAGAGTAAAACACAAACTCTGTAAACATCTAACTTCAACCCTGAAACACTGTAAATTTAGATGGTTCAGAGTTTTTTTTAACTGTTTTATACAGTTACAGAGTTTTCACTGTCTCTAATTACTGCAGAGAGATTTCTTGATATTCAAATTGTGTAAATTGGGCTGTTGTTGCTGAGTTATTAATAGTAAAGTTATTAATAAATAAATGCTTGTTTATAAAGCATAAAGCTATTTGTTACAGTTCGTAAACCTTTTATAACTTCTCTTTCACCAATCAGAATGATTAATTCTCGTTCAGACAGAATCTATCAGGTTATTGATCTGTCTCCGTCTCGTCTCAGATCATTTTCTACGAGGACAGGAACTTCCAGGGTCGTTCCTATGAGTGCAGCAGCGACTGCGCCGACATGTCCTCCTACCTGAGCAGGTGTCACTCCTGCAGGGTGGAGAGAGGCTGCTTCATGGTCTACGACCGCACCAACTACATGGGCAACCAGTACTTCATGAGGAGGGGCGAGTACTCCGACTACATGAGCATGTTTGGATGGAGCGACTGCATCAGGTCCTGCCGTATGATCCCCATGGTAACCACACAACCAATCACATTACAGTGCTGACATCTTCATCAGTCAGAATCAGTTCAGACCACATCTGACCAATCACACTGCAGATTACACTCATCCTGTCAGTTATTATTATCCCATTATTAATGAGTGGCTCCATTTGTTTCAGCACCGTGGATCTTACAGGATGAAGATCTATGAGAGGGAGAACTTCGGAGGCCAGATGTACGAGATGATGGACGACTGTGACAACGTCATGGACCGTTACCGCATGTCCAACTGCATGTCCTGTAACGTGATGGACGGACACTGGCTGATGTACGAGCAGCCCAACTACAGAGGCAGGATGATGTACATGAGGCCTGGAGAGTACAGGAACTTCATGAACATGGGCATGGGCAACATGAGGTTCATGAGCATGAGGCGCATCATGGACTCTTATTATTAGAGTCACCATGGAAACACTGATAATATCAATAAAGTGATTTTTATGTTAACAAAGTTTACTGTCTGTTGTTTTTGAAATGAAGCTGCTGCAACTACAGCTGATACTGATCGGAGTGTCTTCATTTTTGCAGGTGTAAGGTCATAAAATCAAAGCACTGGATGAAGAGTGAGAGGATCAAAGTCTTTACAATCAGTCTAATAGTTGTTGTTCAATCCCAGAGATATAAGAGTATTTTTAAATGGTATAATGTAGTAGAAATTGGTATATTGCTGGAGGCTGAGCATAGCTTCAGATGTAAGAGACCAAGTTCAGAGAGAAATCCATAAGAAAATGCATTTATTTCAAATATAAAAGGAATACAGCAAAACTTTACAGCATCATAATTACATATATACTGTATCGTATCAAACAACAACAAACAACGAACATGAGACATAAACAAACTCTGTCCTACTGCACTTTTCTAAAGTTTTTGTAGCTGCTGAGAAGTTTCATACAGTATATTGTTGGTACTGAGTTACCGCAAAACAAAACAACTAATATTCACGTTTATCTGTAAGAAAAATGACATTTACACAGTAAGTGTAAAGAATGTTTGAAATACATCTTTTTTACATGGTAGGGTACATTTAGGGTATTGTTAATAATCAATCAATTCAACATGCTAAAGGTTAGTGATATTTATATTCCCAGTCTGACTGAAGGATGTGTGTTCATGTTAGCAGATGGATTCACTTTAAGTATATTAAAACTGTTAAATGCTGTTTCACGCTAACATTACTGATTACACAGTACAGAGGTCATCTCTCACTACCTGCACAGGTAACTTAATCAGGATAAACTGGATAGTTGACTGGGACCAATAGATATTTATAATGTTGAGTATTTTTAGTGTGTATAAACAGATTATTTGGTTAAATCAAATTGTAAAAAAAATAAAAGTCATCACTGATCATCACTAATCAGGATAAAAGGCACGTTATTAGAGCCTTTGTTAGGAAAATACTTCAAGATTATAAATTCTGAATATTTTGATAATGAAGTTTCAGAAATAGTGATAAAAGGTAAACAAACTTGAAATATTTGGAGAATATGATTTTATATTCTGGATCTATATCAGATCTGAGTTGTTTCAGTGTCATGAAATTCTGTAGAAACATTCATGTTCCTCTCAGGATGAATTTGTGATAAACATTCTCAGGTCTCGGTCTCCTCGCCGTCTCCGTTCAGCTGACTCATCTGTCCTTCTGTCCCCTCTCTGGACGCCAGTCTCTGTTTCCTGTACGCTCTCTGGATGACCGCCGCTGCCACTTCTTCCTGTTTCCTGCGCAGGGTGCTGCTGATTGGTTCGTACGACATCTGCAGGTTACAATAATAATCAATAATTAACTGATTACTTTAGGCAAATGATGTATGTTTGGTTTTAAAAGTGGGGGAATTGAGCTGCAGAGAATCACATTAAAAATACTTGTTACATGTGCAAGAATGTGTAGCGTTGGACAACTAGAATAGCGTAAAACCTTGGACGAGTTTTTGGCCTTGAACTTTTCCTCCATGTTGGCTTTGAGGGTGTCCACCTGTCCTGAGTCACCAAACACCTGCGAACATATAAAGTATAACGTCATTGACAGTGTGTGACATAGAGGGGATCTTGGGGAAATTCAACAATGGGCCGAATGTTTATGTAACTATTGACATCTTTGATTATTTTTAAAATAGCACAAATAAATAAATTGCAGCCGGCATATGAGCTCCACCACTGCATATTTAAAGCAGATAATAGAAATGTGAATGTGAACTAATACTGTACTCATGCTGTATACAGAATAAAAATCATTTATTTATCTCTTTTTTTATTTATCTAAGGAAAAAACAAACATATAACACATAAAAAAACAAATAAATAGACCAATAATATAAAATATATAAAATAACAGAACAGAAAATGTGCTCAGGTGTGGTTACCTGGGCTCTGAGGGCCAGCAGGATGTCCAGGTAGTGGATCTTGTCTCCAGGGAGCAGAGGCAGATTCATGTGGATCAGTCTGATAGTGTTTGGTTTGGGAATCCTCAGAGGCTCCTTGAGACTGTCGCAGAACTCTGACAGCTTACTGTGAAGCACAGGAGAGACCACTAGAAAGCATTAGAGACCGTTAGAGGCCATTAGAGACAGAAGAGACGTTATTGTCACTGTATGCAATACAACAACATTACAAAAACAGCTGCAGCCTCCTGATCCGCTCGATCACCTGAGCAAAAAACGTTAAGGTATACCAGCACTATATATGTCCATTTACATGTTTGGACAGTGGGAAACCATCATTTAATAGACACCATCAGAGACGGTTTGGGTCTAATAGACACCATCAGAGACTGTCAGAGCCAATTAGAGTCCAGTGCTTTGACTTTCTAAAGCTCCATTCAGTCGGGATCAACATCACAGGGGGAGGTGTAAAAACAGGGTTGAAAAAGGGCGTTTGAAGAGCTTTTATGGGGTCTTGCTCTCCTGATATTATCATATTGGTTCCTAAATATGCTTATATGTTGGTGTTGGCATGTTTCCATCTATCAGATTAACTTTCTTCATTTCCAAAAGTTTCACAAGGAAGGAAGGTAATGATAAGGAAGGATAAAGAAGGAAAGGATAAATGGAGTCAGGACTTACCTGTACTGTATGCACTGTGAAGCATCGGGGTCAAACGTCTCCCAGGTGTTAAAGAACATTTGGAGCTCGTCCTCACTCAGAGACTCGCTGCTGTCCTCTCCGTCCATGTCAAAGATCTCCAGGGTGATGGCGATATACATACTAGCTATCAGCAGGAAGGAGATGATGATGTAGAAGGTGAAGAAGACCACACCCACTATCGGGTGGGCACAGTTTCTGCTGATCAGGGTTCCGTCTTCGTCGATGTATGGGTCGCAGTCTGGAGACCCATACATGATAGGAATGATCACACTGTCCAATCCAGTCGTCGTAGTGATGGTAAACATACATGTCATGCTCCTCAAAAACGTATCAAAGTTCATGTAACTTTCTATGACCTCATTCTTCACGTAGGCAAAGCTTGACATGCCGAAGACGGAGAAGGTGAACATGATAATGAAGAGGAGTAGGCCAATGTTGAAGAGGGCAGGAAGTGACATCACCAGAGCCCAGAGCAGCGACCGGATCCCAGGCATGAGAGGCAGGATATGAATGATGCGAACCAGTCGGATCATATAAATCAGACCCAGTGGGAACAAATACTTATGTATGAGGTCAGTGAAGAGAGAGCCTGTAGGGAAGGAAGGAAGGGAAGGTAATAAGGATGGAAGGAAGGAAGGAAGGAAGGAAGGAAGGTAGGAAGGAAAAGAGGAAAGAAACAGAGTAAGAAAGAAGGAAGGGAAGGAAGGAAGGATGCAAGGAGGGAGGAAAGGTAGGGAAAGAATCGAAGCAATGAAGGAAGAAAGAAAGGTAGGTAGGTAAGAAAGGAGGAGAGGAAGGAAGGAAAGAGAGAGGGAAAGTATTAAGGATGGATGGAAGGAAGAAAGGTAGGAAGCAGGGAAAGAAAGGAGGAAGTCAGGAAGGGGTAAGAAAAATAAGAATATTGAATTATAATAATCTCTATTAAACTACAACAAAAGCAACAATATGCTGATTCATCATTAAGAGATGAATATTAATATTGACATCATATTTATTCGAACCTTGGATCGCCACTTATTTTACAGTCTCCGGGAGTTAAAGCAGTGCATTACTCTCTTAAAGCATCAGTCTCACCCATGATGGACAGGATGATGATCACAAAGTCCAAAAGGTGCCACCTGTCTGTGAAGTAGCCACGCCCAAGAGCGATGATCTTCAGGATGCTCTCTATGATGAAGATGATGATATAGATGAAGTAGAACCAATACATGATTATCTCTTTCTCCATGCTCAGATCATCCGTCTCCAACATCAGAGTCACCACGTTGATGCAGATTATCACGATCATGAAGATTTCGAAACACTGTCTGGTCACCAGGTCGAAAACGAGAGCCCGAAGCTTATTCTGCTGAGACAGACATAAAAAAGAAGGAATGAGAGAAGGGAGGAAGGAGGGAAGAAAACAAGCTACTACTGACTCTTATGATTTATCCAAGTAAAAGCTGGAAAAAAGGTATTACAATCACAGTCAAATGACATTCAAGTTAGCTAGAAGCAGGTAGTTTTATTCTAGGCTGGAAGGAAGTAAAGAAGGAAGAAAAGAAGGAGGGAAGGAAGAAAGGTAGGAGGGAGGAGAAAGGAGATGAGGAGGAAAGGAAGGAAGGGATCCTCAAAGGAAAGAAAGAAGGAGGGAAGGAGGAAATGAAGGAAGGGAGGAGAGAAGCAGGGAAGGAGAGGAGGGAAGGAAGGAAGGAAAGAAGGACAGAAGGAAGTCGGTGCAGCAGCTGATTTATGAAATAGACCTTAGAGCCTTAACCTAAAACTCACTCCTCGTTTTTAAACACTTAGTAGACAGCAGTTGGACAGGAAGTTAGTGAACCCACCTGAGGTCGCGGCGGTGTCTGTTTGTTGTGTTTGTTGTTGTTGAACTGGATCTTCTTTGCCTTGTAATACATCTTCTGGCCCTCAGTTAAAAAAACATGTTTCCCTCCAAAGTAAAGACAAGAGGAGAAACACAGTCAACTGACAGAACAATGAACTTTAACCTCAACAGACAACACCTAAATATAACAGTAATCTGAGCCGTCGGCATGGTAACCAGCCAATTATGTCAGTGAGTAGAGACGTATCTTGTGTCTCAGCTGGTTGATCGTGTTGAGGAAGACTCTGATGAAGAGGTTGAAGATGAAGAAGGAGCCGATGATGAAGCAGATATAGTACGACCACATGTACGGATTGTTTTCGTATTTCGGCTGATCCATCACCTACACCCACACAGACATATACACATACGCAGTATAAGTATCAGTACCAGTATCATAGTATTACAAGTACCAGTGTCACTATTAGTAGAAGTACCAGCACCATCAGCAGAAGTATCAGTTGCAATGGTAGTATGATGAGCAGTAGCAGTAGTAGTTGCAGCAGTAGTAGTAACAGTATTAGTAGCAGTAGGTTCACTGACCTTTGTGGCGGCTACAACTGCAGACATGGTGTTCATCCAGCCTTTAAATGTAGCCTGACAGAGAATCAACATAAAACCTGTTAATACAAACACTTGATTTAAGTGTAAATCAGCATCCTCACGCTGAAACTCTCAGAGGTTCATTCTGAATATCGGAGGTTTGAAATCAAAGGTTCACTTCAGTTCTACAAACAATCAATACAGATAATCTCTGCGGTTTCAGCCTTTTGTATCCTTCTAACGGACGTGTTGTGTTAGATGCTGTCAGTGTTTCAGTGTTCAGACTGACCATAATTAGCAGCGTCAGGGAGCCAGCGTTCAAGTTGTCAAAGTGAAACGGCGCGTTCTTCCAGTAGACCTCAGTGAAGTTCGCCTCTATCAGTTCAAAACACTGAGTCTTGTTGGCAACCTGCTCGTTTAAGAAGACCTCGTTTAATGTAGCATTATAACAGTAATAAAATTTCCCTGCAAACAGATGAACTCCGAGGATGCTGAAGATGCAGCAGACGAGCATAGACACAAGCAGCATGTCAAAGATGGACGTGGCTAGAGACAGCAGAACGTCCACCACCACCTGAGCAGAGACAGACAGGGAGAGACAGACAGGTTACCACTATACTACCTGAGGACAGCTTGACACCTATTCAGTATTCAGGAGCAGTAGCACTAGCAGTAGCAGTGCTAGTATCAGTTGCAGTACTAGTGTCAATAGCAGATTACAGTACATTATGGTATATACGTATGTCCGTCTTACCCTTGTGCTCTGGAAGCGAGACACGGTCCTCAAAGCCCTCAGACACTTGATGGGTTTCAGGTCAGAGTATCCCAGGTTGATGCTTGCAACAGACACCAGGGACACCTGATGATGATGACATCATAGCACAGGTGGATGTTAAACACTGGAGCCTCGTAATCAGGATGGGTTTTATCTTTAGGAGTCTCAGGATAAAATCAGGAGTCTCCAAATGTTGTTTTTGGAAATCCGTTTGGACCTTTCTATGACAGAAACACTGTTGAATTGTTCCACTGTGTGCTGTCTTCTTCTTCACTAGTATTCATTTTATAGCCCTATGCTACCCTCCACCTTTACAGATAATCACACAGCCTGATTATTTAGAGTAAAAAGACATTTATACTTCAAAATGTTTCACTTTTCTACTGATTTTAAAGTCCTTTTGCTCAGTTTATGTATCATCTTGAGAGTTTCTGACACTTTCACAAGAAACCTCGGGAGGTTTCTTTTCTGAAATTTTGAATCCAAAATAAGGATGAAGTGGAAAGAGTTGATTTGATTAAATGGTTCAGTTGGTTTCACCTGTTAGTTAAAGCTAAAGATTTATTTTACGCAAGTTATACGTGTCCAGTTACTTCCTGGAGTCTCTGCTGGTTGCCTGGCAACTGTCTCCTTTTACACACATAACAACGACTTTTAAAAGTAGGGTATATGTAATCACTTCTATGCAGATGATATTCAGTTATACGTCTCTTTTAACTGGCAAAATATGGGAAAAATTGTGAAGTGAAGACGGAGTTACAACTCTCAGAGTTCAGTCAATAATATATGATCACAATGAGGAAGTTGTGGCAGCAACAGTATCAATATATTACCAATAATCACTGTTATTGATTGATGTTCTTACAATTACAACGAGGAAGTCGAGCCAGCACCAGCCGTTGGTGAAGTATCTCTTGAATCCGAAGGCGACCACCTTGAGAATCATCTCTACCACAAATACACAGGTGAACACCACGTCTGCGTACTCCAGCACCACCTTCAAGATCTGACGACTATCCAGGTAGATGTCCTCAAACGCCTGTTCACAAACAGACTGATGTTACAACCTGGAAAGGTGTTCATTTACCTGGGGCATGTGGGCTATTAAGGGCCATCTCATACATCTGACAATTAGTGCTGTCACAGATGATGAGGTGCTCAAGCAGACAGTCTGAAAAATGTGTGAGTGATAGAGAAGATACACTAACACAGGGTTAACATTATGCTTTAAAAGAAGTCAGATCAAGTTTGTCTGAGTGAGTCTACAGTTACAATATGATCATGTGTTATATATGACATGTATTCTTGTGTGTTTGTGTTCACCAGTGATGCACAGCTCAGCAGGATGATGAAGGTGATGAACATCTTAAAGAATTTGTGTTCTACAAATGAGAAACAGCATTTCCTGAAGTTAGACCAGACCCTCCATGTGCCGCGGGACGTGTCTATGTCCAGGAACGGACAGCATTGGTAACACTCTGAAACACACATCCACAAACAAAAAGAATCATCAAAGCTTTGATTGATCACTGATTGGCCCCTGTGTCCTAACGTGTGTGTGTGTGTGTGTGTGAGTGTGTGTGTGTTCATACTGTCAGAGCAGCAGTCCTCAGGTGTGTTTCCATCATGATCTTTATCATCTTTGTTCACCTGAACTTTCTGTATGTCGGCACGCTGAACAAACACATTCAACAGATTTTACACACAGAAATAATATTTATAATAATTATTATTATTGATAATAATAGTAGTGATAAAATAAAATACCTGGGAATGGTGCTGTTTCTCTCCATTTTCAGGTGTATTGCTCTCGTTCACATCGGTAAAGGGGACCGTCGTGGAGACTGTGTCATGGTAACTGCTGGTCAGACTGCTCTGGTTACAGCTGAGGTTCTTGACATCTGACATCGGCTTGTCTGACGTCACAATTGTCAAAGCCAGGTACTCTTTCTTGTTGTCTTCCTCGCTTTTAACCACTAACAATGAAATTCACAACCACACACACACAAAAAATAAAAATAATCACACAAAACAGTCATAAAATCTGAGATTCATGGAGATGTTAAACCAAAAACATTCAATCAAGAGCTGTTATTATGGTTTCCTCTAAAAATGAGAAAGACGATGAAATAAGACTGAAAAACGACAAGAAATAACAAAAACGTAGACATTGTGACTGCTAAAATAAAATAAAGTAAAAGTAAGACACAAAAGAACCCAAAACTAAAGCAAATCAACTAGATCCACTTCCAGGTCTGGGCCTACCTGTGTTGTCCGGGTTGATTTCCTTCATGCAGATATGTTCTAAGATCCAAGTCTTGATCCAGGTGATGCGCTTTATGGCGATCTGTTGAATATTTCTTCCTCTTCTTTCTTGTTCTGGAGCTGCCAGATTAGCTAACAACAAGGCCATGAACAAACTCACGATCTGCAAAGAGGCCAAGGACAGACTCAGTACTGTAACAAGAGAAGGAACAGATCCCGGATCTGCAACAGGTGGCGACGCCTGCACGCTGCTCAGCATCCTCTTAATCACATTCTTCTTATATATCATAAATCCACGTCGTTTTCAAATAAATTGTGATTAAATTTAGGTTTAGGATTAATTAATAAGATTGACAGTGAGTATTCATATGAGTGTCAGTAAGACTCACCAACAGATTTCCGATGACCAGGACTATCATGAAGAAGGCCACACATGTACCCTGACCTGCGAACAGCATGCAGTCCCACATGGGCTCTATCCACTTCCCACACAGGATCCTGAAGACAATGACGAAGGTGTGCCAGAGGTCTGCCATGTGCAAGCGTGGACGCTCGCACTCAGCAACAGTGCTGCAGATGTATTCATCGTAGCTGCTCTTGAACAGATGCATGCCGACCATGGAGAAGAAGAAGACCATGATGACAAGAACCAGAGTCAGGTTCCTCAGAGCCCCAATTGCGTTCCCCACGATCCGCATCAAAAAGTTGAAGGTCGGCCACCATTTGGCAAGACGAAACACTCGCATCTGGACAGGAGACAGAGAAGGAGGCAACAGTTGAATAAAATGTGTCTTTATTGTACATCAGGATGGAAAACTGAAAAACATGACGACACACTCAGCAGTGGAAAGATACTAAATATGTTTACTCAAGTAATGTAGTGTACTTTACTTGAGTATTTCTACTTGATGCTACTAGCTAGCTTTAGTTACTGTTCAGATGCAGATTTGACTCAATGGATAATATAAGAAGCTTTTAAAATCCAACACATTGTTAAAGATGAAACCAGTGGTTTCAACCTTTTAGTCTTTTGACGTCTTACTAAAAGCAGTGTGTAGTCGGGTCACATTTCAGATGTCTATGAGTTGTTAACAGCTCCACCAAATAGTGATTTTTACCTCTAAACTTCTCACATGGTTTCATTTCAATAAATGTTCAAATGATCCAATATTTCAGCACAAATCAAAGATTAGAGAAAAAGTCCAAAAGCAGAAAACAGATTTGTGTATCAGAACTGTTTTTTCTTCTTTCCCATTAATCATCTCACGACCCCTCAGATTTATCTGGTGACCCTTTGGAGGGCCCCAACCCCTAGGTTGGGAACCATCAGCATGTTTCTCATTTGATCAAGAGATAAAATAATAGATTTGAATCATTGTATCTGTGATTGTGATGATGTTAGTGATGGTGAAGACAGTCACACTGACCACTCGGAAGCAGTACAGTATGGACAGACCCTGGATGTTTGCCAGTCCCAGCTCCAGCAGATTAACGATGACGACGGTGCTGTCAAAGATGTTCCAGCCCACCTGTAACCACGGCAACAGAGCAGCCTCAGACACATGTTTACCATGGGAATAACATCACTGAGCTGGTAACAAACAGGAAGTCTGACCTTGAAGTAGCCATACGGGCCCATGGCAACAATTTTGAGGATCATCTCAACAGTGAAGATCCCTGTGAAGATCTGTAGGGGGTCAGAGGTCAGAGGTCAGAGTGTTAAATACTGAGCAAGTTCATAAACTGCCATTGGTTGATGGCAAGCAAAAATGTAACTATAAAGTAAATTTACTACTTAAGTTTAAATTTATTGTATTTACATTTTATGCCACTTTATACGTTTTACTCCACATTTATTTGCTTATAGTTACTTTTCAGATTACGTTTTTACATAAAAAAAACATCTATTTAATTACAGTTGTTTAAATTAAATGTTATTTAATTTGTTATTCGCTGTTATTCTGGTATTGATCCATTCATCCATGTAATGAACAGTAGCAGTGACATGTGTGGTGTGTGTCTGAAATCATTCAGTGTTTAGATATTAAAGTTTTCACCCAACACTGACCAGATTTGCGTTAAACAGCACGTGTTCAAACTCCACCGTCAACGGGTAATGCACCATGAAAATGAAGACGGTGTTGAGAACGATACAGACGATAATGAAAAGGTCAAAACACGGGTCCGAGACGATGGTGTAGAGCCACTGTTTGAGCCTCCGCCAACAGTAGCAACATTTCCACCTGTGGTCCTCTTGAACCCCTGAAACACACAGCTGGTTACTGAAACATCAGAGCAGTTGAAGCCTGCATTGGTTTATTTTGTATATATACTTTTCAAACATTAAGGCAGTCAGTGTGTGTGTGTGTGTGTGTGTGTCTACCTTCTGAAGCAGTGTGATCAGCTGAAATCTTCTTTTGTGGTGCTGAATCTTTTTTGTCAGAGAGTTCAGCCTGTAGGGAGGAGACAAAACACACACACACACACACACACACACACACACACACACATATACACACAGATACATTCTGTGTAATGAACATTTACACAGCACTACCTCTGCCAGCACTATCTCTACACCTCTACAGTTTTATCACTAAAAGTTTTTATATTTAATTTAAGATATGTGATATTTTCTGTATAATGAAGATGAGGAGATGACCTCACCTCCTCCTGCTCCTCCTCCTCCTCCTCGCTCTTCTTCAGCGCCTGCAGGATCTCATTGAACTCTTCTTCTCTGCGCTTGGCCTCAGCCACAGCGGCCTTACTATGCTCAACCGTCGCCTTGGCAATCACCGCCAGAAAGAGGCTGAGCAGGTAGAAGGAGCCGAAGAAGAGGACGACCACGAAGTAAATCGTGTTGACTTTTCCTGCTCCACGAAGAGTCTGCAGACAGACAGGTGGAGAGGGAGACACAGGTGGAGGGACAGACAGGTATCACTTTTTAATCTTTCCAGCAGCTCCTGTAGAATCAGGTAAAATAAAGGTTATAATCTACCAAACTAAATGTGTTTCAGTGTGAACCTCTACTCTCATTAATATCCATTAAATCTTCATGTTTCATTCTGAGCCAACAGAGGACAAACCACTGACGACAGAGTCTGTAACTGCTGAGAAACATCAGATTATCAATTTAAAAGCTATCAGGTTCTATCAGGTAGGAGCAGGCTGTGCTCTGGGACCAGTCAGCTATACTGACCAGCTGGGCGAGGTTTTCCCAGAAGTCCTGAGTCATCAGTCTTATTGTAGCCAGGAAGGCCCAACCAAACGAGTCATAATTGGTGAATCCATAATTTGGGTTTACTTCTGTCTTCACACAGGTGTAATTCCCTGGACAGGACCTGAACACATCATCATCACTGTTAGCAATAAAGTATGTAACAGAGCAGTCATGTGGATTCGTGTGCACTGAACATACCCAGAATCACTACTGTTTCCACACACCAGAGCATCTATATGACCAGGCATGTAGTACTGGTTCTCTATTAGAGACAGACAGAAGTTCAGAGCTGCTCATCAGTCCAAACAACAAACATGGTGATTAATAAACTTTGTCCCTGTTACAAATCTGCATAACACTGTAGATCTAAATAGTATTACCACATCATCATCATTCTCATCGTACCATATTTGTTGATGTATGTTTCGTAATCAAACTCAACGTTAAGGTAGGAGGAATCGTCCTGGTTGATAACTGGTGGAAACGATTTGACACATTTGTCCCTCAGGACTCCCATGAAGAGCTGCAGACCGACCACGGCGAAGATGCTGAGGAAGAACAGCGTTATGGCAAAGACATTCATCAGCCTCTTCACCAACTGGATGAGAGTCCCAACAGTCGTCCTCAAACCTGAGGAAAAATGAGGAGGGCGTGAGGATGTAAAAAAAAAAGAAAAAAAAAGGAGCAGAATTTGTTGTTAGCTTCAGAGATCTGGTCCGAGTCATCGATTACATGAAGGAAGCAAATGATTTTACACTGAAATTCCCGGGAAGAAATATTTGTTTTAATGACAGCAGTGTTTTTTTTGTTAATTTTGCCTTTTTTAAATGTTTTATGTATTCTTCTCACGATAAAATTTAAGGAAATTGGGAAATATTGCAAGCAAAAAAAAAAAAAAGGATTTTTTTTTTGTAAAAACATACTGTATATCACAGAAACAGCTATATTTCAGTGCACATTTTTATTTATTTATTTTCTGAACTTGAGAACCTATGCTAATATTACTTATACTATACCCAAACAGAAGCAATTAGAAATTAATACCTGTCTCTAATATAAGCCGATCTCTAATAAAGGCCTGTTGCCTACTTTTTATTGTAGAAAGCTGTGAAACCACACACTGACCGGGGATGACTGCGATGATCTTCAGGATTCGAATAGCTCTGAATGCGATCATCACAGAAACGTTTCGTAAATCAGCAAACACTGTCAGATATCTGTAACACAGACACACACCGTTACCATCATCATCATCATCAGCACCATCATCAGCACCATCATCATCATCATCATCATCAGCACCATCATCATCATCATCATCAGCACCATCATCATCATCATCATACCACAGAGTGACACAGTGAAACTCATTGGCTCGTCTTTTGAAAATATTTGGTTCTAGAGGTTCAGTGACCCTTTGGAGGGCCCCGACCCCTACGTTGGGAACCACTGGACATTTGGACGTTAGCTGGGTACATATAACAGAATAATACATTTATTCAGTATAACAGTATTAATATCACGACCTCCTGTCTTGTAAACCATTTTCTGTTCTGTGTTCAGTTTTTTGCAGACGAGGTTCAATAAAACCAGATGTTCTCTTCTTTACAGACGCTGGTGTCACTCGTTTTAGTAATAAATATAAATATATATATAAAGAGTGTTTGTGTGTATTACGCCGTGCTGATGATGACGACGTCCAGCCAGCTCCATGGATCTCTGAGGAAGGTAAAATGTCCGACACAAAGGCCTCTGGACAGGATCTTGATGATGGCTTCAAACGTGTAGATGGCTATGAACACGTATCTGTTCAAAGACAGAAAAACACGTTTTATTGACCACATGACCCTCAGATCAGATAAATCATCAGGATGTAGGAGACATTAAATATCATTTTCCTATTTAAAGAGTCTTTGTACTAACTCACTAACATGTACTTTCTGAACACAGTGAGCAGCGTGCAGAAGAGCTGGTAGACAAAAGGTAACAAAAACTCTTACTGATATTTTTAGGTGGCTAAAATGTTTTGCTGCTGGCCGTGTCTACAGCAGTACAGCAGTACATCGTTCAGCTTTTATGCCCGTACTCCTGCCGGGGTTTACAGGGGGGGGGGGGCGTCCACTGCACTTTGAACTTTAGTGACTTTTTTATCTGCATTTCATCTGGGATGGCTGCTTTGAGTCATGAATGTCTGACACAGAGGACAGACTGACTCTTTGTTTGAGAGTCATGAACTTGAATACTTGACTTTCAGATATGGCTTCTGCTGGGACTCAAGCGCTCTGATATTTCCAGACGCCTGGTGTCGTGATAAACACTATTCATCTTCTTCCTGTTTTTCTGGTCCTCATCCTGGTCCACCAATAGTCTTTCTGTTTTAATCGTGTGTGTGTGTGTGTGTGTGTGTGTCTGTGTGTGTGTGTGTTGACTTACTCCACAATCTCACTCCATGCTGGAGAATAAGTTATCATGAACACACAGTTGGTCAGAATCGTCATCATGATAAACAGACTGAATAAAGTTCTGGTGTTAAGAAACTAAAAACCATCATGAGTTGACTGTTGTGTTGTTTACAGTTGTTTACAGTTGTTTACAGTTGTTTACAGTTACTCCAGACTGCACACTGGTTCTCAGTTTATAGTCTGTTGTGTGTTCACACACCAAAAAAGTCAATGAATGAAGAAAACGCAAACATGTCAGTGACTAAATACTTTCAATGGTATCGTTGATCGACATAAAGAAAAGCAAAACCACCACAAAGAGACACAAAACCACCACAAAGAGACACAAAACCACCACAAAGAGACATGGTTGTGCCTATGGAAAATACCACTGCATGAATTTCTGCTGGTTTCGTTGACCTATCAGGGAGGACTACAGTGTGACATCATAAAGGATATAAGTGAGTGAGGATCTTGACGGCGATGGTCCTCAGCAGGCTGAACGGACTCAGCAGGTTACAGGCCGGATCAGCGTTAAACCTGTGGATGATGTTTCCTTTGCTGAGCACCATGAACGTCTGCAGAGCGACAAATCAAACAACACACTGAACATTGTTTTATCGTCTTGAGAAGTCAAGAGAAAACTCATAATATTTCAATACAATACAAATAACTTTTCAAGAAAAACATAAGATGAATAACTTAGTTAACATATTAAGAAATTAATTATTTTCACTTCAATACTTACATACACTTCAATATACTGTACTACATTATTACTAACTACATTATGTACATAATAATATATAAACTAAATAAAAAGTTTAAGAGGAGTTTGTTAGGCAATTATTATCATTTTAAACATGTACACACAAATATCATTTACACATACATCGGTGAGGAAGAGTGGAAGAACCTTGGTGAAAGTGAAAGTAACTGATGTGCTCATTACTGTTAATTATCAGTGTTCAGATAATAATCAATATCAGTCTTCAGATCACAGTAATATTTTTGGTAATGAGAGTGAGACCTGTGATTGGTAGAAGGGGTCCAGTTCCTCCAATGGGGTGTTGAGACAATCGGTGGGCGGAGCCCCATAGAAGAATGGGAGTGGCTTCCCTGCCTCCAGGTCACTGGTTGGTTTAGGCAGGTCTTTCCCAGATACCTGTCAACACATATCCAGCCAATCAGAATATTTGACTTGTGGAACAGGTGAACTGAGGTCTGTTTGATCAGGGCAGCAGGTCACTGTGGTAACAACATCTCCAGTTTACTTCTCCTCTCAGTGTATTGATTCTTTGTTACTGACCGCTGAAAGGTGATTGAAATGAATTGTACCTCTTTGTTCTTTCTACTCCGTTGCTCCTTGATCTCTTCCAGCGAGGCTGGTGTGAAGCGTCTGAAGATCTCCGTACCAACAGGGGGCAGCAGAGACGCCACCCTGGCATTCTGCAGCTCCTTCCGTACAACATTGTTGCCTAGCAACTGCTTCCTAAAAGGAACAGGGTTTGTCTCTTTAGTCACTGCAGCTACAAAATCCTCCTAAAATAATCGTTTGACGTGGCAGTTTTTAGCTAGCTAGCCTTTTGTTAGCATTTCAGTTGTTGGTTACATATTATGGCGCCTGTTGTTTGTACGACATGTTGCACTATATCTCTATAACAACAGCAGATGAATATTATGGGTAGCCTATTGTACTATTATTAGCTGTCTGTGATGCTAGTAACATTGAGGAAATCGTCACAACTCATTGTCAGAGAAAGAAGACTACTGAGCATGTGCAAACCAGATCAATTTACATTTCAGTGAACAGGCGCCATCTTTGAGTATGGGTGTATTATAGGAACACACACATATATATATATATATAATCCTATAATACACCATCCTATAATACACCCATACTCTGGGTGTGTGGCCATTAAAGTGAAGGAAAGTGAACTTATTGATCTGATTTACATTTTTCATTGTTTTTGATGAGTCCAACAATAACACAGTGCAGTAGTTGATATGTTTATGTTATAGCTGTAACAAATAGTTGATTAATCAATTAGTTGATTGACAGAAAATGAATCCACTTAAGCAACGATTTTGATAATCAAGTAATTGTTTTTGTAATTTTTTTTATGTCAAACATTTGCTGGTTGCAGCTTCTCAAATGTGAGTATTTGAAGCTTATGAATGTCATACATGACAATAATATCTTTAGTTTAGATTTTGGACTGTTGATCAAACAAATCAAGGAAACATTACCTTGGAAATTACAACTGCCATTTTTCACTGTTTTTTCTGACATTTTGTAGATAAAACAATCAATTGATCATTCAAGTAAACAATTGTCAGATTAATTAATAATGAAAATAATTGGTAGTTTAGTTCATATTAAAGAAGTTCAGGTGTGTAAATGCTGGATGTGTGTTTGTGTAGGTTATTCTGTGTAGAATCAGAATCAGACTTACAGCTGTGCAGGAGAAAGCCTCAACTCATCAGCTCTCTGCAAAAGTGCTCGTCTCTCCTCCTTGCTCGTCCAAAACTCAAAAAACGAACTTTTTCTTCTCACCATGGCGGCAGCTCTCTCTGTCTTGTCCCTGCTATCTCTGTCTCTGGTGTTTCCTGTCTTACTTCACTGTGCAAGGTCTAATCTAATTGTCCAGAGCCATACAGCTGCAGGACTGGGTCATTGCATTAAGATTTGTTTGTTATATTTGCTCCTCCCTGCTCTGTATCCATTGCTTTGGTAACATGTGACTGGCCTCTGTATCGTTGTCCAAGAACAGCTCCACAAGTCTTTAGTTACTGTCCATCACAATCTTTTCTTCTGTTTCCAATTAGCAGTATTTACTGGCAACGTTCCTCACACGAATTCTTGCCTGCCTTGTCGTAAACACACACTTTCAAACACATGCACACTAACATATTCCTATCTCAACAGACTTCCTTGTTTTTGCCAGAAATTCCTCAGAGCATCATGTTCTCTGTTACTGGAAATACACAAAGCATTGATTATCACACATCTTGAATGTTGTCTGTCAATGAAAAAGCCTTTACTGATCTTACAGCATTCATCTTCATCACCCCCACCGTTGCAAATGAACCGTGAAAACAAAACAGGATGAATGGACTCCCTGTTGCCTCCCTGCTCATATGGATCAAGCCCCTAGGAACAGCCCGGGAATTAAGCCAATTTGACATAGTGACAAATGATGTAATTAAACCTTCCTGGTCCAACAGAGTTCCTATTTTTCCTGCACACAATCATTGGAAAAGGGGGTGCTGTAAAATAGTGGATATATTTTTGCAAAATGACTCATTTCAAATCAGAATTTGATCCATTCAGTCCAATAGTATTTGTAAATTGTAGAAGAGTTGCATGACTGAATTGTTTTATCCTCATTCAAGTTAGCTAATGTGGAAATTAGCCATCTGATGGAAGCGTGTGCATGCTCTACAGTTTGTGGCCCATGTGCCTATCGAGCGCCTGCAACAGTATGTTTGTTATGAAATTTAAAGCCTTCTATAGGCTTTAAATGAACTAATTTAAATCCTTAATTTGGAGGTGACTTATTATGTTATTGCACAAAAGATGAAAAAGGAACAACAAGTTTGCACATACAGTAATTGGTCTGTAAACAGTGAGTATAGTATTTTTGTTTTTAATTTTGGTCAGTTTAAACCTTCCGTGCAGCACGCGCTCCGGGTGTCCTGTCTCTTTAAATGTTTGAAAGAGCGGCGCGCGGCCTGTCCCTGACGTCACAGTTCCATGAGGTGAAGATGGCGGCGGTGCTGGAGCGGAGCTTCATAGAGATCTGTGGATTTGAGAGGGAAACTCTGCACAGGTTCCGAGAAGTGACAGTAAACCTCGGTAAACTCTCAGACAGCGTGCTTACAGCTTTCTAAAGCGAGTCTTTGTCTTTCTAACGGCTCGTCTGAACACGACAGTGACATGTTATGACATGCTAACAACAGCTAGCGCCGTTAACATGCTGGTTAGCTAACGCTAGCGGTGTAACGTAACCTGATTTATAACGGTGTTATTTCCGTTTAGAAAACGTCATGGTCAATAACCTCAACCTTGAAATTCAGCGGCGTTAGCACCTGTGTAGGCGGGGAAACGGTCCATGTTAGCAACCTTCTCTGTCAGTGTTCAAACGACCTGTTTTCTCTTTAGCTTCAGCTAGTTAGCCGGTAACTTGGAGCTTTTTGCTCACCTGTCAAACAGTGGAAAAGTAACTTAAGTACATTTACACACACATACTGTACTTAAGTACTAAACTAGCTAACTGTATATAAAGTAGTTGAAACTAGCTCCACCTCCAGCAGCTACAACAGTAACATGCTGCTCTAACACTGATGCTTCAGTATTCATAATATAATGATGTCATATATAATAATAATAATCTGTTTCTGTGACACATGTCCTGCTGTTTTGATAAAACACAAGCAATATATTAACATGTTATTTTGCATAAAGATAAAAAAAAATATTGGAACAAAAACATCAATACATACCAAAATAGCAAATAATAAAATGTTTAATCTTGCTACATGTTGTACAAATTGATCACATGTGAAAATGTTTTCTTACAATGAAAATATTAAAATTCAGTTCAGATCTGTAGTTGAAAATCCTCTAATGTGCACCGTGTTTAGGTCTCAATGCTCTTCCTGGTGGGGTGAAGTTCCCAGACGGTGCTGGAGCCTTTCATTATGAGGAGAGTGGGAAGCTGCTGTCTGTCACCAGCAACAGATTCATTCACTGGTGAGTAACATGATTATTACTGTTTGTTCACGTCACGCACACGATTCTCACCAAGCTGCTGAATCACTGAACCAAGTGGAGCTAAAACAATCAACACAATAATAGTCAAAACGTGAAGTTAGAACAGTTTGACCTCTTTTCTGTGCGTAGGTCCACCTCAGGGGACACGGTGCAGCTGGTGGAGCAGTCTCTGGACACCAACCTGCTCAACAACGCTGTCAAAGTCAGATTCACTCACTGCACTGTCCTGCCTGGAGGAGTCAACATCCAGGAGACCCTCAACAATGTCATCATACTCATCTCCACCAACCAGAGCGTTCACCGACTGGTGCTTCCTCACCCCACACGCATGTATCGCAGCGTGAGTGACCCCAACTGTTTGATTTACACTCATGTATAGACAGCAACAATGTCTTCAATTGAAGATAATTGCTCAAAAAAACATGATTTATGATGTGCATATACTTTGTAAGATGTCTTGAAGTTAGGGCCTCAATATCTTAAATTTATTCAATGTTTGGAAAATCGAGTTATGTGCAGAAAGGTTATTTTTAACACTACACGTTCACCTGCTGTCTCCGACTGTATGAGAAGGATCTGTGGTTTGGTTTGTGTTAGTTGACAAGGTATCATCTCTGGTTATGGTAGTTGAAGCTCTGGGAGTCGACTGAACAGTTTCCAGATTCCACTTTGTTCAGTTTGTCTCCTGCTGTGTAGCTAATGCTAGCTAGCAGCAGTCTGCAGATGTCAGAAACACAAAACGGCAGCAGATCAATTTCTCCTCTGTCTGTGCTGAAACTGATTATTAAACATTTCTGCATCTTCTATTATTCTTGCCCAGCCCTACTCATAGTAGTAGATTTATTGTTAAAATGAGTAATAAGTAATGAGTCTAATAAACCATGTTACTTCTTCAGGAGCTGGTGACAGAGCTGCACATGCAGTCCATCTTCACCGATGTGGGGAAGCTGAGCCTGCAGGACCCCTCCCACAGTGCCATCATCCCCACCACAGTGGGACAGACGGGGAGTCCGGGCACCTCCGCAGCCTGGCTCAATCACAAAGGAGAAGCTCACTACGCTCTGGCTTCCCCTGCAGGAGGCATCATGGTCATTACTCTGCCTCCTCACGACACACAAGGTAAAAATATAACTTAGTCGTCAGATTTTATATATAAGTAACTGTGTGTGTGTGTTTTCAAAGCCGGTGTGCTTGTGTGGCAGGGAGCGTGTCAGTGGTGGAGCTGAAGAGGAGCTCCATGATGCAGAGGCTGTCCGGCTGGATGCCCAGTGCCATCCGAGGGGAGCAGAGTCCCGCTGACTTGGCCCTCAGTCTGGTCGTCAGGGAGCTGGAGGAAGACACCTTCATCTTCGCCCTCTGCCAGGATCACAAACTGCGCATGTGGTCCTTCAGGGTCAGCTGCTTACTTACTTAATAGAAGCTATTAATCCAGTTTAACATGTACCGCATCATTAAATCCGGCTCATAACTCCTGTTATCTCTCCTCACAGGAGCAGGTGTGTTTGCTGGAGGCTGATATGTTGGAATACATGCCTGCCTGTAAGGGGGTGAAGCGATTGGCTGGTCAGGGTCACCGGCTGCGGCTGACATTTTGCGCCACTACCGGCCTGTGTGTGGCCGTCTACCTGGCCGTCCCGCAGAGAGGACAGTTCATTGTCCTGCAGCTGGTCGGCACCGACAACAACCGCTACAGCCTCGAGCACATCTCCTCTCTATTCTCTACTCAGGTAAACAGCAGGCGGAGCTACGTCAGGTGTTTATATGAACAATGAAAGTAGTAGTCATACTGCCTGTTGTACCAAAATCCACAGTGTGTCCACACAGTCATTTAAAGTATTTGTGAAGCTTCTCTGAGGCTTCATCAGTGTGAGTTAGTCATATCAAGTGGATATCTGACACATTTACAGTCTGTTTAGCATCAAATTCCCTCTTTGTGTTTCCCTGTTGAGCTGTGGTGGAAGTATAGGAACAAAAAGAGGGACTTTGGCTCTAAAAACACTGTAACGTTGAAACATATCTGCTGGATTTGAAGCTTCATATTAGCTTCACATAAACTTTTAAATCCATGTTTGTGGGTTTAGTCTCCATCACTTCCATTGTAAGTGTATTATGAAGGGATCTAATGGTCAGTATGAACAGGAGGATGATTACAGCAACACACACATGTTCACTGTTCATTTGGGCTCCTGACTGTTTTTAAGAAAAACTTGAAAAATTGTGAACCCGTCATCATCTTAATGTGCCAAATAAAGTAAAGTACAATGAGGTTGGCTGGAAATACTCCAAATATAACAGCTTTCACTCTAATGCACCAAACTGAACTTCATCGGTTGAATTGACAAAAACAGGCTACCAGAAAAACTGAAAAAAATGTAACTTTATCAGCAATCCAGAAGAAAATATGCTATTGAAATATGATACAATTGACATTGACAGTTTTTTAGCACTAATTAATAAACATAATGGTTAGCTGCAGCCCTTGTATGTTGTATATTAATGCATCTCTCTCTGCCAGCAGGAGACTCTGGTGGATTTCACTCTGACCTCCACAGACATCTGGGGTCTCTGGGTGGATGACTCCAACTCCACCGTCGTCAAATACATCAACTTCGAGCAGTAAGTTAAAAAAGTTATGATCACATCACCGCAGACGTTTAGACGTTCGTGCGTAACGTTGCCACTCTGTTTGACAGTAACACGGCAGGTCAGTGGAACCAGGTGTTTGTTCAGCCTCCACCTGAGGATGAAGTCCATATAGGAATGGACCAGGACCCCAGGGTAAGACACATGTTGGGGTGCACGTTTTGCTGTTTGTGGTTATAACTGATGGTAAACAAAAGGAAAGAATTGGTTTCCAATGTTGAGCTAATGATGACTAATTACTTACTAATTATTCATTGATGCGTTTGAACAGGAGACGTACCTGGAAGTGCTCTTCTCTCCTCTGCGCTTCACTGCGTCGGCCATTGTGAAAGCTCTACAGGTGAGTGTCGTTGTCATTGTGTTAATGAGACAGTTTGACTGAAAGAATATCTGAATATAGTTTTAAACTATATTGATTATTGCTTATTTTGAGCCTCAGTAGTTGTTATTTTGATAATAAATGTGTGATATTTGGTGTTTTTCCCTTTCTGTTTGGTCTCCTGTGGTTTTTATTGCATTATAAAGATTCTCAGAGTAAAACAAATTAAAAACCTTGATCAGCCATTTTAAACTTTATGGACTGAAGTGCTTCACTATGACTTGCTGGGTTTATTCACAAACTCCGAGTCGGGTCCTAAAGAGCTTAAACGATAATTAATTCTCAGTTCTCAGTTCAGTTTGTGTGTTGCATCAGGCAGATGTTGCAGATCTGTGTGTGTATTTGTTCATCAGATCTACCGACGAGGCTCAGAGAGGATCACCGACTTGTCGTGGGAGAGTCTGAAAAAGGAAGTGACGGTTGCAGTGGAGAGTGAGGTAACTTTATGCTTCCACTGAATCTTTAAAGGGGACGTAATCTGCACATTTCCAGGTCTATATTTATAATCTAATACTACTCTCTTTGGAGGATTTACAGTTGGGGAAAAAAAACTGTCAATTCAGCCTCTGTTTTAAACAGGCCGTCTCTTTAAGGCCCGCCTCCTGATAACTCTGTTCTGATTGGTCAGCTTCAGGAAGCTTCCTCCTGCTTCAGTAGTTTTAGGATTTTCACGACTTCTTCTCGTTCCGTACGTGTTGGAGCTGAATCAGATCCGAAAATATGAGAATGAACAACGTGAACAAGCTTTAAAACAGACAAGCGTTTGTGGGCGTGTAGGGAAGTAGAGGTAACGCTAACAAAGCAACCTGGGAGCAACCTCGGTTTAGATCGTTATAATGACAGAAAGCATGTTATGTGACTTTATGTGAAAAGTGTAAAAACAGGAATGTAGAGCTGTACGCTCCAGAGACGCCAGATAAGAGCCTGACTGTCTTTGTGTTTCCTCCAGCTGCAGAGCAGCGTGACTGAGTTCGAGTTCTCCCAGGAAGAGTACCGACAGCTGCAGGTGGAGTTCTGGTCCAAGTTTTATGCTTGCTGCCTTCAGTACCAGGAGGCTTTGGCCATGCCTCTGGGTCTGACTGTCAGCACGCACACCAGCATGGTCTGTCTGCTGAAGAAGGTAAACACTGACAAACATGTTTACACATAAAAAAAAAAAAGTTGAAATTTCCCCAAAAAGTTGCTTAATCACAATTTCTTTTGCCAATTGTCTTGAAATTGAGTTTTTTTTTTTCTCAATCGAATCTACATTAAACATTTTAAATTGATGTTTATTTTGTCAGGGTTTCGTGTCTTTCCTCCTGCCTTGTTTCGCTGTGGATCACTTGTACCTTTCCTGTGATGAGTACGTCGTCTCAGAGGACGAGACGCCGGTCACAGAAGGTACCGGTAGTTACACTGAAAGCCTCCAAAACAGAGCTGTATATGTTCACAGTAAAACCAAATATTAGTTTCAAATGTCCCTTCATGGCTGTAAAAGAAAAAAAACAGAACTGAAGACAGCTTGAGTCTTTTATGTGTGTGTGTATATATAGTGATGTAATTATCATCTGGTCCTCAGACCCTGAGGTGGGCCGGGACGTCCTGCAGCTGGTTCAGTGTCTGCGGCTGGTTAGTGATGCTGTTTCAGGAGAAATGGCCTACGAGATGGAGAGAGCTCTGGAACATGTGGAGTCACCAGAGAGAACCGCAGAACTGATCCTGGAGAACATGCTGTCCAATGACAAGTCAGTAACATACACAACACTTAACACAAGAATTAATTGTTTGCTTTAAAACTATTTAAATGATTAAATGCACCATATTGAGCAGTTGTGCGTCTCTCTGCAGTGATAACGTGATCGAGGACATCCAGAACAAACTGCAGGACATTCGTAACCCGATGGCAGCCATGATGGTTCTGCTGAGAGAGATGGACCTGGAGACGGACTCGGAGGTCGGAGGAGAAGGTCTCATCGTGCCTGGTAAGAACGTCAGGAGAACAAGCTCATATGTAACTTTACCAGACGTATAGGAGGAGTTTATTGTATGGAGTCACATGTTGATGTTTTTATGCCGACGCCTCCCTGATCTTTGTCTTGCAGGTCAGACTCTGAACATGCGGATCAGCCTGTCTCAGCTGTACGGCAGCAGCTCAGCAGTGTCTCTGGTCTGTCAGGCCGTCTGTAACATGGCCATGACCAGAGCGCTGTTCTGTCGCGACCTGCTCATCCTGCAGAAGCTCTACCTGCGATTCGGAGACAACGTACGCTTACACGTGCACACACACAGACACTAACTCAGTTAAACCAATTAAAATGAATTAGGGCTGCAACTTGTTTTCAGTATTTATTCATCTGTTTATTATGTTCTTGATTAATTGATTAACAGTTTGGGACATAAAATGTTAGAAAACCCAAGATGATGTCTTGTTTGGTCCTGATCAACAGTCCACAGTGCAACGATATTAGTTTACAATATGTGTGTGTGTCTCTCAGGTGTTTCTGGGTGGCGGCGCCCAGCTGCTGCAGCTCCAACAGGACCTTATTCCTCGAAGCTCCCACCTCCTGTCCTCCTATTACCTCCTCAGACACATCAGTCAGACTCTCACCTCAGCTGTTCCCATGGACACCATGTGAGTACACACACATACACACACTCACATCTTCCATTTTTCTGGATATTCGGTTAGAACGTCGCCTACATTTGGGTGGAAACCTGGCATGATTACTGACTGTGAACTTTGACCTCCTGTGTTCCTCCAGAGATGCTAACCTGCAGCACCTCACTGTGTTGGAGCTGTCCGACTCTCCGGCCCTCAACGCAAACACATCAGGTCAGAAATCACCTGCTTGTGTTTCCTTGATTTAGCAGCTTTGTCAGAAATCCAACATCATAAGAGCAGCTAGTTTTAATAAAGGAGCTGACGCGGCGCTCTCTGCTCCACACCGCCATGTTCGGATACAGCGTGCCGTCGTTATGTCCTTGAGTGTAATAGTGTTAACTTGTTCCTCCTGGCAGTGCTGAGTCCTCAGACGATAGTGGAGCTGTTCTACCACACCGTAGCCAGGAAGGTGATCATCTCCCAGATCTTCTCCCAGCAGCAGAGCCCCTCAGCAGGCAGCGCTCTGCTCCTCTGGCCCCACATGGTCTCCAGCGTAGTCAACCTGCTCGCTCAGCTGCTGTATCCTTCTTCCACTGTATGCTAACAAGCTACTCACCTTCACATCCTCAGTAAATAAACTAATGTAAAGTGTCCTGCAGCAGGCAGGAAACTTCCATTTTTACTTAATTGTCTTAACTGACGTCGCCCAGTTGGCCCAGTAACCCTGGTTTCCAGTTCCCTGAGTGTCTGATGGTGAACTGCCAGTACACACAGCTGCAGGTGAGACATCATTTTGAAGGAGAATTCCCAACACTTTCACATTTCTGACCAGGGCTGAGTCAGTTGCAAGGCTGTTAACGCAGGGTGACACTGATGAGTGACTCCGTTTCCTGCTTGACTCCTGTTTATGAACAACAGCATTAAAACACAAACATGTTTCCTGTGTACAGGAGTACGTGCGTCTGATTGGCCCCTGGTGTCAGGTGAACATCGGCTCTTGTCGCTTCATGCTGGGTCAGTGTTACCTGGCCAACGGGGAGGGCCACAAGGTGAGCGACACCTGAGCACCCTGCTGGCATCTGTGTTTCTACTCCTCACATTGACTCCTCCTTTTCCTGTTTCCCATCAGGCTGTGCAGTGTTTCCAGGAGGCAGCCACTGAGGTGGAGAAGGAGGAGTTTCTGATGAAGCTGACGGGCACCGAGGAGGACGAAGCTGCGTCCACCCCCCGACTACAGTACTACAACAAGGTGTGTTAACCTGCCCACACACACTTGTGCTAATGCTAACAGCGCGGCACCGCTACAACAATAACTCAACTAAAATATCTCCAAAACTATCTGATGGATTATTAGGAAAGTTTGCACAGATATTTGTGTTCCCCAGAGGATGAGTTAGTGTGTTATAGACAGAAATATGTGAAATAGTCTACCTGTGATTTTTCTGTGTGTTCAGGTGCTGCGGTTGCTGGAGGACGTGGGTCTACCTGAGCTGGTGATCCAGCTGGCTTCTCTGGCGATAACGGAGGCCGTCAGTGACGTGAACAGTCAGGTAAAAGAAATCACTGTCAGCAACAAGAAGCTTTAAAGAAAGAAGAGTGTTCACGGTCTGCAGGTCTTAAAAAAAGTCTTGAATTTAACTCTGTGAAACTGCAGAAAACCCGAGTCTGTATTTAAACATCACGTCTTGTCTCTCGATGACTCTTCTCTTTAAATATAAACATTTGAAATGCTTTTTCTAATCCAGCACAACACAATAATTCTTTCTATCAAACCTGTAATGGCTGAACGGCTGTATGTATAATCAATGTAAATATGTGCTTCACTTCAGGCTGCTCTGTGGACGCGAATATTCAAACATCATTTGGATCTGGGACACAACAGTGAAGCTTATGAAGCTCTGACCCAGAACCCAGACTCCAGCATGTATGTACACACACACACAATATATATATTTAGAAGACACTTATTATTAATATTTGTGTTTCTGTATTACTGTAGATCACTAAACATGAATTAAAAATGATGGCTTTGTTATTTGGAAGACTGAAACCTGTGTTGTCCTTGCAGGCAGCTGGACTGTCTCCGCCAGCTGGTGGTGGTTCTGTGTGAACGCTCGCAGCTTCAGGATTTAGTCCAGTTCTCTTACGTCAATCTGCACGATGAGGTAAACCGTCACCTGACCCTCTGACCTCTGCTTAAAATAAGACTTTCTGCTATCAGAACAATATTAGCTACACGCCCAACTTATGCTGCAACACAACGTAAAGACGCATGAAAGGTCACATTCCTGGTGGATTATGCTGTAACATAAACGCTGTATTCAGTTGTCTGAGTCTTGTAAAACATCTGTGCAGCGTTTAGGTTTCTGATAAAGACTCATTCATCTGTAGCTCCAGCTGGACCTGGATCACTCATCATTGTCTCTCCGGTACTTCAAATAAACATCCTAGCCAACGCAGCCCCTGATGTTGTTTTAAACTCGGGGTTTAAAGGTCAAATCACATCTTAAAAATGTTTTTCAAATGTTAAAACAAAAGCTGAGTGTTTCAGTTTGTGTAGAGAGAAAACGGTTTTCACTCACAACAAAGCTAAGTGAACTGAACTGAGAACTGAGTAGTTCAGCTGATGATGATTTACTGCTTTTCTTTATCAAACATGATGATAAACTGACGATCTTTAAGTTTTGGGCTGTTAGTCAAACAAAACCAGACATTTGAAGATGTAACCTTGAACTGTGGGGAACATTTACACCATTTTCTGACATTTTATGGATAAACGATTAACTGATAAATCAAAAACAGTCGGTAACTTAACTGATATGATATGACATGTGACGAGGGGTCCCGGGTAGACTTTGCTTTATTTTAAGGGGTCACAGGCCAAAAAGTTTGGCAACCACTAGGCCATTAAAGCTAAGAGCACAGTGTGATGCTCCGAAGGGTTAATTACCTGTGGTGTCTTCAACAGGTGGTCAGTATCATCGAGTCTCGGGCCAGAGGTTTGGACCTGCTGGCTCACAACTACTACGAGCTGCTCTACGCCTTCCACATCAACAGACACAACTACAGGAAAGGTAATCGCACTGGAGCTGACTCTGTCCCGATAAAATGGTTTAAAGCCAGTGATCAGACAGACCACATGTCCTCGTACAAATGTGGTAAATATACTTCCTGCTTGTGTGTGTGTGTGTGTGTAGCGGGGACAGTGATGTTTGAGTTTGGGATGCGTCTGGGTCGAGAGGTTCGGACTCACCTCGGCCTCCAGAAGCAGGTGAACTGTTACCTGGCTGCCCTCAACTGCCTCCGCCTCATCAGACCAGAGTACGCCTGGATCGTCCAGCCCACCTCTGGAGCTGTGGTACACACACACACACACACACACACACACACACACACACACACACACACACACACACATACACACACATACACAGAGGACCTGTGAGCACTATTGATCCATTTTTATTATAAGTCTGGTTGTGAATAAATCAGTGTTTTGTGTTTGCTGCAGTACGAGCGTCCAGGCGTGTCTCCAAAGAGGAACTCTGACGGAGATTTTGCTTCTGAACCAGGTGAGATTAAACTTTATCGAACACCGTCACTGCTGACAGTTAACTGAGACCAATAAACCCAACTGTCCTCAGTCTTAGTAGAACTTGTGATTATTTAAAAGTTAGTTTAACAATAATCAAATGAAAACAATTAACTGGACGATGGAGTTAAATGATGGTTTCATCCATTCAGCAGTTCTCCAGTGTGGAGAGAGCGCCCTCTAGTGAGCGAAGATGTAATGGTACAGATGATCATATAATATGAACAGCATGAAAGATCCAAACACGAGAACTGGTTCATTAATGGATAAATCAATCAACAGGAAAGCTACGTAAAGCTAGTTTGATAATCAATTAATATTTCAAGGGTCAAGTTTATTTGTTCAGCAGCTTTTCAAAGTGCTTTACATAAAATTAAATCCAAGAAATAGAGTATAAAAATAAGAAACAGCATTTTAATCTGTGTGTGTCAGAACTGAAAGCAGCTGCAGTGTTTATTTTGTTGTTTGTTTCCTCCTGCAGTGAAGCGTCAGGTCGACATCCTGGAACTCAAGGACCTGGAGAAGGAGTACATGTTAGCTCGCAGCCGCCTCACCCTGGCCCAGCACCACCCTCCATCTGCCGCCATCGCTGGTATACCACCGCCTCCTTTATCTTCACCACCGCCTCCTTTACCTTCAGCTGTACCCAACAGTCATCCTAACCCAGTGATGGACACTCGTTGACCGTCTCGTTGTTTTTTTGTGCAGGCAGTGCCTCAGCGGTGGAGATGGTGGCCTTGTTGGTCCAAACAGGACTGTTTGACTGCGCTCTGTCTCTCTGTCAGAACTTCAAACTGACGCTGACGTCCGTCTTTGAGGGTTTAGCCTTCAAGTAAGTCCCACATTACCCGATGAACACAGGGCTGCGTCAGTCAATCAACTCAATGTCTGTAGTTTGTTACAGACCCGAGTAGTTAATGTCGTCAGTTGTTGATGTTGTTTGGTGATGTCTGTCATCTGTCATTGTCTTTTGTTGTCTGTTACTGACTTGTGTTGTTGATGTCTGTGTTTGTCCGTTACTGATGTCTGTTGTCGTCTGTTGTTGCAGGTGCATTAAGCTTCAGTATGGAGGGGAGGAGTCTCAGAACGAAGCTTGGAGCTGGTTGGCTGCTAATCAGCTGTCGTCTGTCGTCAACACCAAAGAGTCCAGGTTTGAAACTGATTCTAGATAAATAATATGAATATTGTTAAATAATAATAATATTATTATGTTACTGTATTAAGTGATTTTAGATTTTCTGCAGTGTCAGAAGTTTTCATGTTTAAAATAATTTTGATGAAGCAGAATATTTGTCAGTGACAGCGATGAACCGTCGTCTGTTTCTTCTTCTGCTCTGCTCAGCGCTACAGATGAGGCGTGGCGGCTCCTGGCCTCCTACCTGGACAGGTATCCCTCCGCCAACGGACAACACCACCGTTGCGTCATTAGCAAGCTGCTGTCACATGGTGTCCCTTTGCCTGATTGGCTGGTCAAGTCTTACAAGGTGAGAGTTCAGCCAATAGGGAGGAGGGATTGTCAATCGGTTTTTAAAAAGTAAACTAATCAATGACATGTTGATGATGTAGATAAATAAAATGTTTGAGTTATTGATTAGTTATTTGGTCCAGAAAAATGGTTAAAATATTGATCACTATTACTCAAAATCCTCAAATGTCTCGTTTTACTGTCAGAGGACTAAAAAAACAAAATATTCATGTTTGAGAAGCTGGAATTTTCTTCTTTAAAAAAGCCTCAAAACGTTAATGGATCATCAAAATAATTGCAAGATTAATTTAATAGTTGGCAATTAATCGTTGCAGCTGTAGTCTGATTATTTTCCCATCATGCACTGTGTTTGTGCAGGGAGTGGATGCAGCCGCTCTGCTGCGACTCTACCTGAACTACGACCTGCTGGATGCAGCAGCTGAGCTGGTGATGGAGTATGTGGACGCTCTGCTGGGGAGAGGACACCAGTACTTCGGAATAGAGGTACACACACACACACACACACACACACACACACACACACACACACACACACACACACACTGTGTTGTTTGTAGTACAGTCAGTGTGTCTGCAGGCCTTTGATGTGAATGTTACATGTTACAGGATCTGCTGCAGGAAGCAGCTTTCTGTTTTAATCATCTGTGTGTGTGTGTGTGTGTGTGTGTGTGTGTGTTTTATCAGAGGCCTCTCTCTGCGACGTCAGCGTTAGTCTGGCTGCCGTACACGTCCATCGACCAGCTGCTGCAGGCGCTGAACGAGACGCAGACCAACACCGGCGTGAGTCATCTACACTTCCTGTTTACAACCAAACATGAGAGCTGCAGAATCACTGCTATTATCATTTGGATCCATAATCAAAAATCAATGAATTTCTTGATTAATCGGATAAACAGGCTGACAATATTGTTTACTTGACAGTTTGTAAACAGCAGCTGTCACCTGCGTTACTGCCCAACTTAAAATAAGTTGTAATAACTTAATTTCCACAAAGTGAACATTGTAGTAAAGTCTTCACATTTACTGAGTAAAGATCGAATTTCAAGAATCAATATATTTGATCATTTAAATCCAGCTTTACTGAGCACTTCCTGTTTACATCTCACTGTTTGTTGTTTACTGTTATTCATGCAGTATATTCTTTTTGGTGGTTTTGGTGACACCTGCTGGTCAGTGGTAGAACTACAAGTCCCAGAGTTCAGGTTGATGCAGTTTACATGTGCTGGCTGATATCAGCTAATCACAGATCAATCAGCATCAGTGTTACTTTGACGCTTTAAACTATCAAAAAAATAATCCAAAATGTGTTTAAGATTATAACAGTAAATTATATTTTAAAGGTTCCTTTTTTTATTAATGAAACTTCCTGTTTTCAGATTTACAACAAAGTTCGAGACAAACTGGACGATTATCACAAGCTGGTGGATCAGACGAGCAGACGGAGGCTCCTCACGCGCTGAACGCCGACAGACTTTTTTCCCGCAGCATCTCAAACATTTCACCTTTTTTTAATGGAAGTTTTGTTGTCGGGTGTAAAATCAATAAAATGGTTCACTTATTAACGTTGTAAATATTCAGCGACGTGTGCATGTGGTAAAATATTAAAACAGTGGATTTGTTTAGTTTTTATAAACATATTGTAATAATGGTCTTTTTGTACTTTTTTTCCAGCAGATTTGTTGTAAATTGTGATGAAATAAAGTTTTTCTTCATTTATTTGAGTCTGTTGTGAATCTGCAGATAATTCAGGTTCATGCTCAGTTTAACAGTTTGTTTTCTCCTCTTGTAGAGGAAACAAAATACATTTATTTATTCAGCCAGAAGTTGAGCAATGAAGAAATTTTCACTTCAGATCTGAGACAGGAAGCGCTTCACGAGAAAAATATATTTAAGGCATTTAAGAGATAAATGTTGAGCTCTAGTGTCCACATATTTTCACCTCGGGGTCTTTTTATTTGCTGTTGTGGAGCTTCAGAAACTGTTAAGACTGATTAGTCGCATATTTTAACAATTAGTCAGATTCTCACAGACTTTCTGACTTTACTGTCCAGCAGCAGACTGGATGAAAGCGTTCAGAGTTCGTCTCTATTTTCCAACTTTGCTGTTTCGATGTCGGGGAAATATTTATTTTATTAAGACTTTCAATTAGTTTCCAGGGAGGTATTGTTACTGTTGCTGCTGTACAAACAAATTAATTCTAATCCTGTTCTGAATTTATGTTAAAACCTATATTATTGTAACCATAAAACCAAAAACAAGCATCAGTTACATCATCCCTCACAAAAACTTGGACCGAACTGACCCTGAGACCTGTTGAGGAACGACGACAGCGACCAGTAACACGCAGACGTGTTGTTTTAAGACTATGAGCTTCATATCTGCAGCAGGACTGTTTGTGTTTCGTTCTTTTACGTTCTCTCGTTGGCATTAAAGCACGCCGAGGCTGTATTATAGCCGTTAAACTGACACGCAGCCGTCCTCTGATCCAAACTGCTTTCCTTTAAATTAAACCTGAAATATTTCCTGCTGTCGTGACACATTTACTCTCTAAAGAAGAAGGCTGATTTTCTCCTGTTGAGAGCCAAACCAACAATGAATTGATCTACTAACTAAGTACTGTGTGTGTATCTAAAGTCTGATGTATTATATTCGGTGCCGTAGACGTTGGTCAGCGAGCCAGTGTGTTACACTCGGTCCCTGAAGAGTGTGGTTACTTCAGTTTGTTTAGAAATGGCTCCAAAGACTAATAACAGAGTGAAGTTTTCATTTTCTGGAAAGTATTTGTGTGTCAGAAGAGGCCACCCAGTGCAGCCGTGTGACTCACTGATGTGTTTTTAATAGTTTTTGGACAACAACAGAAGTCTACGGCACAGAGGAATAACACACACACACACACACACTGCTCATAAGGAGATTGATTCATTGTTCGTTTGGCGTCTTGCAGTTATTTCTCATGAGACAAAAAGACACAAAAAAAAGCCAATCAGCTCTTTACAAGTGTAAAACAAAAGAGAGGCTGGATGAAAGAAGAGGATTATTACACAGAGCGTTTTAAAATGTTCAAACTCTGAATAAAAACAAACTAAAACGACTAAAAAGTCGCAAAGTTTGAAGAAGTTGGTTTCCACCACTGAACATCTGAACGGTTTGTTATTATCATCATTATGGGATTAAATGTGTTATAATAACTGAACAAAATCTCCCAATAATCAAAAGATTTATAAATTAAAAGTGAATGTTTTTTATTCACTTTCAATTTATACATTTTTAACAACAGATTTACAGTAACCTGATAATGATCAATCAATCGATCGATCAGTCCCATCACACGTTGAATGATCCTTTAAAAAAATAAAAAAAACCTGGAAACTTTCAGACATTTAAATTTTCTACCTGAAAATGAATAAAAAACTTAAACTTGAGATTGTTTTTCATTTTCTCTGTTTCCACACAGGTAGTATTGATGTTGATCTATAATCAATGATCAATAGTCACTAATTATTTCTGATCAAATGTTTGTCAGTAGTTCTGTTGATTTTATCTCCAAACTGAATGTGAATACTGACTCTTTTCAAAATAAAACCTTCCACCACTTCTGACCCATTTTCAAGTCAACACACACGCACACACACACACACACACACACACACACACACACACACACTGAAGCGAGTCGTCTTCTCCACAGATTACAAATAAAAACAGAACAGACATTTATTGTGCCAGAATCTACTGTACATAGTCAGAAACATAATGTAGTGTACCATGAACTTACAGCAGCATGTAGTGAGTCATATAAAAAGAGCTAAATGGAATGCTTTGTTCAGTAATACTGATTTGTACCATATAAGGAGGAGAGGGAGGAATGCAGTCATCATCATCATCATCATCATCGTCGTCGTCGTCGTCACCGCCGCGCTCTGTGCGGTGAAGAAGAGGTATCACGTCACCAACAAACTGCTATACGTGTTCGTCACCAGGTGTCCACAGAAGGAGTCAGACTTTCTCAGGTGAGTCTCTTCCTGCGTCTCCTCTGTGGACAATAAGAGTTTGGTACTTGTGGGGGGGGGGAAGCACAGGTGTGTGTGAGCAGGTGAGGGGGGCGGGGTCACACAGTGCTTTTGGTGGGCAGCTCCGTGCTGTTGTGTCGCGTCTTGCGTGACGTGCCGTCGTCTCGCGGCCGCGCTTTCTGCAGGTTGGACATTGCAGCAGTGCGCTCGATGTCAATGAGGGCGTAGAGCTCGGTGCGGCGGGTGGGGGTCGTTGGGGGCAGCGGGGAGGTGGGTGTGCGCGGCGTGTGGGGGTTGCTGCCGTCCGACGCACCTTTGTTGCCGCCGCTGTTGTCCATCTCCACCTCGATGTAGTTGAGTGTTTTGGGCAGCTCCGGGTGACCCGGTAGCGGCGGCCTGCGGAAGTCAAAGTTGAAGATGGTGGGTCCGTCGGTGCGGCGGCGGGCGGTGTCGGGCCGGTGGGCGCTGAGCGGCGCCGTCACGTTCTCGGTGTTGACGTAGTTGTGCGAGGACTCGAGGGCAGCGGACAGCGGGTGGGAGTAGGAGTGGTGCAGCAGGCTGTGCTGCTGCTGCTGGTGGTTGTAGCCGTTGAGCGACGGCGTTTTCAGGCTGCAGTTCTCCTCCTCCTCCGAGCTCGGCTTTCTCGCCTCCCACACCGGCGGCAGCGCCGGCAGGTTCTCATAGTCCAGCAGGGCGGTGCGCCGCTGGGCTGAGTTGTTGACATTCTGGAGGTCGGGGGTGAGCGGGGGCGGGCGGTGGCGTCGAGGAGCTGTGGCCGGATTGGACGAGGAGCCATTGGAGTGTAGGGGGGTCGGCTCGGCCTCGGCAGGGGCCTCCTCCGTGTGGCCGTTAGTCTCTTGGGGCTCCTCGACATCCTGCGTCTCCTGCTGACGCTTTTCCTTCTCCATCAGCTGCCTCTGAACGGGGGTGGGGCCCAGCACGAAGCGTACGCCCTGCGGCTCCAGCAGCACCTGTGGCTCCGGCTGTGGGGGCGGGGCTGGCGGCTCAGCGCGGACCCTAGGAGGAGGTGGTGGGGTCGGCGGGCACTGAGACCTGGGGGAGGTTGGACTCTCCAGCGGGGTGGTGACGGTCAGCGGGCTGGGCTGCTCCTCCAGGAGCCCCGTGGTGTTTACATAGGTGTGAACCTGAAGCCACAAAAACACGGTTAACACAATCCAATACTGTTGCTGTGATACTTTAACTACACAAAGATACACATCATTTTACTGCAGTGACCACGTACCGCTTCATCAGCCACCAGTAGAGGATGAGTGGACTCTTCTCCCACAGAGGGCAGACGCGTACTCGCCACAGACGGGTGGCGGGTGGAGGGGTGAGACGGGGCCTCACCCACAGATGGGATCCGGGTCCCACCGTTAGGCACCGAGTACCCCAGAGCTACACACACACACACACACACACAGATACACGTACTTTAATGTCTCAAGTATTTAGAAGATGAAAAAGTAGAAACTATGATAAAAAAAAGTGTGTATACCCACATGAGGGTGAGAGGAGTGTGTTTGTACCTGTGGGTGTATCAGGTGTGTGTGTATACCTGTTTGTGTGTGTGTATACCTGTTAGTGTATGGTGTGTGTGTGTATACCTGAAGGTGTATGATGTGTATGTATACCTGTGGGTGTATGGTGTGTGTGTGTGTGTGTGTGTGTGTGTGTGTACCTGTGGGTGTATGGTGTGTGTGTGTGTGTGTACCTGCGGGTGTATGGTGTGTGTGTGTGTGTGTGTACCTGCGGGTGTATGGTGTGTGTGTATAACTGCAGGTGTATGGTGTGTGTGTGTGTGTGTGTGTGTATACCTGTTAGTGTATGGTGTGTGTGTGTGTATACCTGCAGGAGTGTGTGCGGCCTGGTGGTTGGGCTCCAGCACGGCCTCCTCCACCACACTGATGCTGTGGCTGTGCATCACCTCCTGCAGCATATTGAAGATCTCCTCGGCTCGGGAACATTTGAAGGCGAAGATACCTGAAAACACCACAGATAAGAGAAACATTCAACACTCAGCTTCTGTTGAAATTAAATCTGCCACACATCAGACATTTACTGGACACCATGAAAGTTTGTTTAGTATGCAAACTAAAATAAGAGAAAGTAGGTCTCTATGCTCTGATCTCAGGAAACCTTCTACACCAACAGTAACCCTAACCCTCCTCCTGCAGGCTCTTCCCTGTTTGGACTCGTTCACTGGCGATTTGCTGCCAGTTTTGCTGTTTGAAGAGAAAATCCAAATGTGGCAGAAAGCTGCTAAATGGACGAGGGATGCAGATTTATCTTCTCAGAGCTCCACATGAACGCCGCAGTAGATCAATGCACATCATAATTCTGCATTCGTTGCAAACTTAACTGTTGGTCAGAGAAATTAAGAGATTTGAAGACAAAACCCTTTAATCCATTTTTTGGCATTTCGTAAAAAATAATAAATTCTTAGATCGATGATAGTAATTGTCAGTGTTCAAATTGAGTTTTGTCTTGACAGTTTCGCTTTAAAAGAAAAAAACTGAAATGATTAATGACTCATTAGTTAATTTAATCAGTAAACTACACAGAAACACAGAGTCCTCATCCATGTTTTGTCTTTATTTTTGACTCTATAACTTTCAGTATAATAAATTTGATGAGGTCTCTTTCACAAGGACACTTTACATTACAGATCAAAAACATGCAGTGAATGATCAATAATGAAACTAATATGAAGCTTCAGCTCCCCATCAGAGGACGGCTGAACTACGGGAAGAACCAAGAAGAGACGAGGAGGGAAAAACTACAGTTACGGCAAAACACGAGGGACAAACAACACTAACACAGGCTTCACTTCCTGTACAGATAATCAGTACTGTAATGATCGATACTGGACATCTGATCACAGTATCGGCTGGTTGGGGGACGAATGAGAAGAACACACTGAGACTTACCGACCCCTCGGACCTACTGACCCCCTCCCAAACCCTCCGCTGTCTGCACATCATCCGTACGACAGCGTGGGATCAAAACGACAACACAGGAGAACCACAAACATGTCAAATACACACGCGTGATCCTCCCGACCCGACACTTCATTTTAGACATTTAACTGCCACACTATCACTATCACACGCATGTCAAGATGAATACTGGAGTAAAACTAGCTGTGATGTCACAATGAGGTCGTAGGCCACGCCCCTTTAAAAACGTACTTTCAGTGAGTAAGGGTTTTAAACCACTGAACGTGCCGCTCTGTTGTTGTTGTTTGTGTCTCCACCAGAATAAACTCAGAACAAATTAAAGATGGACGTACCTTGGCCCGTCTGGCAGCGCCGGCCGCTCTCAAAGGAGAAGAGGTTGGAGTCGTAGCCATAGCGCCGTAGGCACAAGTAAGGCCACCTGACGTCGTCACGGCGATGGGTGTGGAGGACCAGCTCGGCATCGGTCAGCTCCATCACACCAGAGCCCAGCTCGTTCCCATCGTCGTCCACGTTGATCACCTGGTTTAACACAACATGAAAACTTCAGCGGGTAAAATACCTTTTACAGGACGTATTCTCAAACTCGTTTCACACCCAGCAGCTACGGAGCAACATTATCATCATGTAGAGTCGTGTTTGTGTCCATCTGGTGGATATAAGTCCAATATTCACTCTCTGTTAGCTCTGTTTCTGCTCTCGACCAGCTCCTGAAGGAAACATCTAAATGCTGCACTATGTTCACCAGCTGCTCTACAGTAACTGTGTCTGTGAGCAGGTTGTGTACGGTGAGTTTTTAGAGCTTTTAGTCTGAAAACAGAATGAACCAAAGCAGTAAAGTTGTAGCTGGACAGATAAACAATGAGCTGAAAGTCAGCATAAAGCCGAGAGGAGCTGCAGGCATCATTACACACTTCATCTAACGTTTATCTGTATAAGGACATGTATTTATTTACATTCTGAGCTAGTTTGTTATTCTTGTGTTATTTTTAAATGCATAAATCTCAACTAGAGCTTCAACTTAACTATTATTTTCATTACAGATTCATTTGCTGAATAAAAAACAGCAAATCATCACCTCCAGGGAGCCGATTAGCTCTAGACTCAACAAGAAAATACAAACTGAACTCAACAAAACAAAGCACTGAAACTATAAATATAAGTCAGATATATTCATTATATTTGTTGTTATTGAAGAAAAACTAAATAAAACGTGACACGAACTATTTCTCGTACTCGACTTTGTGAGTTTAACAGCGTGACAGAAAGAAAAAAAGCACTCTGGGAGATTGAGAAAGAGTAATGAGCAGAGTTTGTGAAACTTGGTGACCACAGTCATTAGTGAATAATCCAGGGTGTGTGCCGGCAGACTCCTCCCGACGTGGAGGTCGCTGTCGGGGCAGGCAGAGGCACGAACTCACCTTGAATTTACTTTGATGATTATCTGGAATTGACTCTTTCTCTGGACAGCTTAAACAGCTACCCATGGCTTCTTCAGAGCACCATCTGATGTCTGGGAGCAAACAAACGGAGACGAACATGTAGAGTGACAGAAAGTAAACGGCGGCGATATTAAAAGCCGACAGCTGAGCGTCTGTGCAGGTCGTGCTCACCTAAATCCTGCCTCCAGTCGCCCTGGTTCCATCCTCAGAGCTCGAGGGACGCTCATGCTTTTGTTGCTCTGCACACATAAACTGCACTACTGGACACACACAGATTCACAATGATCATTCTCACTATTGATTCATCTGTTCATTCATTTCTTAAATTCATTCAATCATAAATACCTATATTATAATTATACTTTTACTGTCACGTAACACAAAGAAAAGCATCAAATCTTCTGGAAACCGTGAATGTTTGACTTTTTTTTGGCTATAAATTATGACTCAAGCTCTAAACACGCGTGAGCGAGACGACTTGTGAAATCTACAAACAGTTTATATGTTCAGACAAACTCTGAGGCTGCAACACACGTTATCAGTTACTGTAGCTGCTTGACTGAAGGCAGCTGGTTCATGTGCAGGAATGCAAATTATTATTACTTTAATTATTGATCCATTTATGAACTCTAACGCTTTAAATATTGAAAATATCTTGTTTTGTTTGCTCGACAGTCCGTAACATAAATATATATGACTAATCTTTTAGTGTATTTGTTTAAAAATGGACTAAAATATTATCAAAACGGTTGTTGATTAATTTTCTGTTGATCACTTTGTTGACCAACAGTCCAAATTAATGACATAAAAAGCTGCAAATCTTCTGGAAATTTGCTGAAATAATTCATCTATTATCAAAATAGTTGCAGTTAATTTTCTGATATATATCTGAATATTTGTCGCTTTAAATTTAAATTATCATTTAATGTGTACATTGTTTTCTTATTGGCCTACAAACTAAATAAATAAAGCAAATGTCAATCTCAGCTTTGCTAAAGTCCAAGATGAAGTCATCAGACGCCCGATATTCAGCGACTATGACAACTGAACAACTGCTGATTAACGACCGTTTTAAAACTACAGCGTTATATTTCTTTATCAATTACTCTTTATTTTAAGTAATACTTAATTATTTAGTCAGTAAAATGTCGTCAGTTGTTTGGTCTAAACAAATGTCGACCAAAAGAAATTCAGTTTACTGTCAGAGGACAAAAGAAACCACAAGTTTCACTTTTGAGAAGCTGGAATCAAAGAGTTTGGTTATATAATATTTAGTAAATATAAATATATATATATATATATATATATATAGACTCAAAACAATCAATTGATTATCAAAATACCTGGCGATTAATAGTTGGCAGCTAACTGATTAAAAGAAAACAATAAATAAGATGACAGCAGCTTGAAAGTTTTGATTGATGATCAGTTAATTGGCAAATCATTTTCTGTCGATCAACTGATCACATCAATACTAGTTTACTGAAGCTGCATCGATCAGTCGATTAGAAAATTATTAGGATTCAGATCAAATGAAGATTTGTTTGTTTGTTGTAAATTTTATTTTTAGGTTTGTGGCATTTTATTATTATTTATTTTAACATTTTATAGAGAATAATCGTTTTGTTAATTGAAGCTCTGATGCAGAAACATTTTATTTTAATTGATGACTCGAAGACTTGTGGTATTATTATCTAATCTGTTATTATAGAGATGATATGATAAGTCAATTATGTGAACATTAATGTGTAATATTGACAAACATTCAGTGATTTTAGCTTCTTATTCTTGTTAATGGAAAATCTGTGTTTTAGATGTTTTAGATGTGCGTCAGACAAAAAGTCACTTTGGTTTCTGGAAAGTTGTGAAAGACGTTTCACAAATGTTTTCCAAAGTCTTGTAAACCACAAGTTTCATCAACAATAATAGTAATATTGATACTGAAAATAACCGTTAGTCGCAGCAGCAGTTGATTATTTTTTTAAATTAACCAGCAACAGTCTCAAACTCAAGTTTACGATATAAAACCAGACGATGAAACAATAAAAAATCCTTCATTTGTTACTTGCAGCTTTTTTAAATGTTAGAGATGTTTGTTTTTCTCCGGCTCGTGTGCCAGTTGAGTTTCAGGATTTCAGACAGAATAAACAAACGTTAAGACATCACTTTAAAGGACGGCTTCACCATTTTTCAAGTCTTTCTTAAAACAACAGTCATGAGCCCAAATAAACAGTGAAACATGTTTTCTCTTGCTGTAATCATCCCTCCTGTTCATACTGACCATCAGAAGAGCTCTTTATAAAAGTTATTTACAGTAAGCGACGAGGGATGAAAATACACAGTCCTTTTAAATATATTTAAAAGTTTATGTGAAGCTTCAAATCCAGCAGATATGTTTCAACGTTTCAGTGTTTTTAGAGCCAAAGTCCCTCTTTTTGTTCCTATACTTCCACCACAGCTCAACAGGGAAACACAAAGAGGGAATTTGATGCTAAACAGACTGTAAATGTGTCAGATATCCACTTGATATGACTCAAACTCACACTGATGAAGCCTCAGAGACGCTTCACATCTACTTTAAATGACTGTGTGGATTTTAACCTCCATCACTTACATTTTTGAAGGAGATATTTTAATATCCAGTATGAACAGGAGGGATGATTTAAACCTCTTTTAGTGGTCATATGAACACCTGACTGCTGTTTTAAAACACACTAGAAAAAAAAACAGTGAACCTGTCCTTTAATCTCTGGTAGCTTGTCATTAGCATTTCACATTAAATTTAGCCACATCATACACTAGATTATTACCTAGAAATGCCTCCTACCAACATGGCAGGCCTGCTGAACATCCACGTTTAATTGGGGCACCATTACGCTAGTTTTCACTATCACTTTCCAGTAACTAGTGAGCAGCACAGTGTGAGCGGTGTGTTCCCAGTTAGCCATGTATGGGTGTTTACCAGGCGAGCTGCTCCACAGTCAAATAAACACACAAATGAACACATGAATGGCCAGCAGCAGCTGTTCAACAACACCGACTCACTCAGGTTTCACTCTTAACTAACTTACACAAGTTTGGACAAGTTACCTACAGCGGCGGCTACAGTTTGGGGCAACTTTGTGATTAGCCGGAGCTTCATTGCCCTCAGTGTGGTGTGATAGTGTAATGGCAGCTAGTTAGCACGGAGCTAACTGACCTCTCTGCTGGTTGAATAAGCTAACACAGATTTCAGCTACCTAATTAGCTCCGAGGCTACAGTTAGCGTCCCGGGAACACCTCTCTAAATGTAAATAAACCGCCGATTTTCATGAAGCTATACTTACGAGGCGCCGTCAGTTTGTTGAATTAAAGCATCCAAACTTTTCGGACATTCAGACAGTTGTGAAGCTGCTCCGGTTTCTCTGTCTCTCCCTTCTCTCTCTGTGTCTGTCTCTCCCCCCCCGAAAAAAAACCGACGCTGGCCAGTAAACCCAACAAGCCAGCTAGCGTTAGCCCGCTGCTACACCAGCAGAGCCTCCATCTTTCCTCTGCGCTGCTAGAGCGCCAAAAAAACAATCACAACTTCTTCCAAAGGTGTCTAACGCTCGTGTTTGCGCGAATGAAACGATAAAAAACGGTTTAAATCCATCGATAGTCCTCCGTGGTTCACTGCAGGGTGCGAGGTTCCGTCCAAATGCACTTTTTTCTCCCTGAAAAGCAAGTTTTCTCGGGTCTCGCCGTCTTTTCTGCTGCTAGCCTGTTGGGCTAAATCACTGCAACTTGGCTAAACTTCCGAGAGTTCAGCAGGCTCAATGTGGTGAAGCCGCGGAGCACAGCGCATGCGCAGGCGGTGCGGTTTGGGACAGCCGGGGCCTCTCCCAGCGGGGACATAATGAATGACTAACAGAAAAAACATAATTACTTGTTTTATTCAAACACCCACAGAAATGCGTCACGATATGTCACATAGACAATATAATATTCACATGAAGCCAAAAAGACTAAACTGTTGCAGAGAGGAAGATTTCTGTCTCACATTCCTTCACAGTGACTTTACAGTCATGTTGCAGCAGGTATGATTATGGATGAATAATCATACAAATACATCTTCTGTGGTGTTTTAGTATCAGTATGTTTCCCTACGAACAATTCATTTAAAAATTAAATAGTACACTTAAAGGACAGGTTCGCAGTTTTACACAAAAGTGTGTCTTAAAACAGCAGCCAGGTGTCTATATGAAGACTGAAAGAGGTTTTTATTAGAGGAGGATCTGTTATTTCAGTGTAAGTGATCCACACAGTCATTAAAAAGTAGATATGAAGCTTATATGAGGCTTCAGCTGTCTGAGTTATGATGTTTTTTTTGGGATTTTGGCCCCATAAATTACATTTATGAAGGCATCTTCTAATGTTCAGTATGAACAGGAGGATGATTATGGCCAGAAAATCCTCTTTCAGTGTTTCTTTGGGTATCTGGCTGTTGTTTTATCAGACTTTTAAAAAAAAAAAAAAAGTGTGAACAGGCCGTTTAATGTTGGAGATTAAAAAAAAACACATAAAGCACACTTAAAATAATATCTTTCACACATTTATGGTTTAATAAAATACTTTTGTCATGGCTGTACAACAATACACCAAGAAATACGGCTGTCAGGATTTAAAATGTGATTTAACATCTGATGACAGCTGTGCGATTGTTAGTTTATGTTGTTAATCAAATCTGATCAAACCACACAGTTAAACTTTTAATAAATAATAATAAAGTTTTTTTTTTCTTTCCCCCAAACTTAGCTTTGCTTAAACAGTAAAAAGTTTAAAGGAAGAGTTCACAATTTTTCAAGTCTGTCTTAAAGCAACAGTCCTTCCTCTGTGTATTTCAGTGTATTTCAGTGTATTTCAGTGTATTTCAGTGTATTTCTGTGTATTTCAGTGTATTTCAGTGGGCACCTGACTGTTGTGTGAAAACCAGACCTGAACAATTATAAACATATCCTTTATATTTATATCTAAACAGTGAAAACATAATGACATGAATGGATTATGAGCGATCAGGACCCCGAGGAGTCATAAAAAGCCTCTTTTAGTGACATATTACAGGTGAAGCACACCTACAGTATAAAGTGCTGCTATTTTGTTTAAAAACTGCACCTGAACTAACTTTTTTTTTTTTTTAATGCTGGAGATGAAGCTTCATGCTACACAAATATTATACACTATAAATGTGATTTAAAACCACCAAAACCTGAGATCAATAAGTCAAAGGTCAATTCATTATTCATTATTCATCCTGAGGGGGACATGAACGTGTGAACCAAATTTGACTTCACTTTATGTTCATATTTTTAACACATCTGATGGTGTGTTGGGATGTTTCACTCATAACAACAAAGGTCAACCTCATGGTGGCGCTAGATGATAGATCGGCTTCATCCTCTGGGGACCATGAACGCAACTAAAACTGAATCAGAACTTTATGAGCTCTAATATCTATAATTTTAAAGGATCTGTAGCTACACATCACGAGTCTATTCCACAATATTATTATTTAACTAACTTATAAACATATTTAACAGGATCATATTATGATTATGTTTTGTCTTATTGTTGAATGCATGTGTTAAAATATGGTTATAATCAGTATTATTAGTTGTTTTGTTGCTTTGTGTTGTGTTTATTGTATAGTATCATGTGATATTGTGCTATTTTACTCTTTTGTATGTGCTCAGGGACGCATATTTTCAGACATGTAATTAATATGCACTGAGCCTCAGTCAAATAAATAAATAGTTTTGTTTTGAACTCACACACCAATAAACAATAAATCTATTATTCCTAGTAGAGGCATTAAAACTAAACCTAAGTCTAATAATAAATCAGAAATTAATTTGTAAACATATAGTGTAATAAATGCATTTTAGTCTTAAATGAATGACTACGTTTCTATTGCACAACTTAACGTCCCCGCAATGAAGAATCCTGTAAAAAACTGGCCCATGGTTGAGTCTAATTACTGAACCCTGTCTTATACTATCTGTACTATGATGAATTGGAAAATAACAATCAAATATATATATATTGGATAAACGAAGAGAAGACAGTGCTTTATACAAAATGCAATAATCTTACTCCCTGCGTCCACACTAACAACCTCCACAGAAAACCAGTTTGAGCCAGGTGCAGCTTCTGGTTATCTAAAAGCCACTTTGATCATTAAAACATTCCTTTCTTTGAATTAGACCTCATAATGCCGGTTATAATTAGTGCACAGATTATGTATGAATCAACAGCTTTGATACTGATCAGACTCTCGGCTTTGTGGCCTCTGTTTCTGTGCCTGGGGGGGCTTCAGTAATCCATCCATGCATTATGAATCACTTTACAAAAAGCACATCTTACCTATTATTTTCTATCGTTTTGACAGTACTGCAATATTATATCTTATAAAACACAATGACAATACATAACTTAGGTTATAGAAATATGGCGCAAAAATATATACAAACACATACAGATAAGATGCCAGTATATGTACACGTATAATGCATAAATAATCATATAGTTTTTCTCTATTTAGATATATCTGTAGATGAAAATATAAACAGTGATAGAAAAATAAAATTCCTTGTAGTGCTCAACATATCTCTCAGTAGTCAATACAATCGTTAACGTCTGGTGCACAGCGTCTCTGTGGGCCGAAACAACACACACACACACACACACAGAGGATCAGTATGTTTGACGATCAGATGATTATAGGGGTGTGGCTCTAACCGGAGCAGAGACACCTGATGATGACACTCACTCACCTCTCTGGCTGCTGTAGTTCACATTTTCATAGATGGGGTAGAGGAGGTTTTCCTGCTCACTGCGCAGCTTCCTGGCTCGCAGCACGTCACGTACACACTGGTGAAGGTACGCGTACTGACACTGAGAGGACAGAGGACGAGACGCAGCGTTACAATCATTTACTCAACTACCACATGCAACTTGAATATTTCTATTTTATCTTAATTTATACGACTGCTCTACTATAAAGAAATATTGTACTTTTTACTGAACTACATTAAAGCTGCATGTTAAAATGTATCTGTCTGATCTGAGTACTGAGTAGTGGTTTTTATACAATAAAAGTTCAACCACTTAAACTCTTCAAAGACACTGAATATGTGTGCAGATTTAAATCATCCCTCCTGTTCATACTGACCATCAGAAGATCCGTCATAATGCACTTATAGATATCCACATGATATAACAGACTGCTGAAGCCTCAAAGAAGCTTATGTTACTTTCCACCAGTGCTTGTAGAGTTGTTCTTGTATCACACACACACACACACACACACACACACACACACAGTTGTGATATATATTTATATATATCAGGGTGGTCGGTCCTACCTCAGTCTGCACCATGTGCGATCGGTGAAGACGCAGGTCAAACACAGAGCCGTAGATATCCAGCGAGTCTTTGGTGTCCAGCTGCTGCAGTACACGATCCAGAACGATGAAGGTCCCTGTTCGACCCACGCCAGCACTGACACACACACACACACACACACACACACACACACACCGAACTCCTGTTAACATGTGATTTAACATGTCCAAGTGAACATGGCCATGTTACCACGACTTTATTCCAGACTGAAATTTGGTTTTGATGTTCGTGTTTCTACGGAGGCTCAGATGTATCATGGAAACAAAACTCTCCATTTAATATTGTTTTTGTTTTTTTTACATCCAAACAAATTTCTCAAGAAGTGTGACTAAATAAGATTCTGCTTAAAACAGCTGTGTGGAGTTTTCTTGTAAACAAACACTAATCGCATCACCATGATTCATACCTGCAGTGGACCACAGTGGGTCCAGATCCAGGAGTCCTGTTGACGTAGTCTCTGACTGTTCGGACGAACTGGATGAGGGACTGTGTGGTTTCTGGGACTCCGTGATCAGGCCACACGGTGTAGTGAAACTGACGAACCAGCCGGGTGAAGCTCAGCTGTTCCTCCTGACAAACACACAGAAACACAGAGGATTCAAGCCTCCACGTCATCACCACGTCATCACCACGTCCACAGTTCAATACCCATCTCTCCTTACATTGGTCCACTGTTTAAAGTTACTACAAGGAACTTTCATTTTGTGTTGATTTGAGTTTTTGGCGACCCCTTGTGGACAAACGCGGTAGTGTTTCCCCAAATGAAGACTGCATTTCCCATGAGCATCACCGCCGCCTGTCATAAAGACCTTGAGCTGGCTAGCATGTGCATTTGTTTTGGAAGCAAGTAAAATAAAGACAATACTTCATTGTCTATTGTTTTTGCAGATGATACAGTTTTATATGCCTCAGACTGTCAGCCCAGCCCAGGCCATGACTCATCTTCACTCTGCCTTTGTTCAATTATTTCAGTTATCACTCCCTAATTACTTCCTTTAAATAGAGAAAATACAATAACATGGTATTCTCCACCTCCGCTAGTGACATTAAAACTTGAAATGGCAATATGCTGAGTCATATATTTGAGTCCATTGTATTTTCTCTATTTAGTATCTATCAATCTGGCCTGACAACATACTGTCATTCAAGATTCATATTCAACATCTATATATATAGAATTAAAGGGTTGAATGTCACTCATCTATAACGATGAATGGTTTGCTCAGTATGACTGACTCACCGAAAACTAAATAATAAATGTTTAAATGATTAAATGAGTTCATTACGCTGCAGATCTTGAACTCTCGGATGGTCCACTCCGGCAGAACAGACTCCGACAGCATCTGGACGATCAGGTCTCCGTAGTACAGAGGGTCCTGGTCAAACGGCCAGTAGTGATCACACTTCACCTGCAGACAGAGAAGATGCACACCTGAGCAACTTGAATGTATGAAAGAAGCAGTAATAATCATACTAACGGATCTGTTTTAGATACTTCAAAAACTTTACGTGTTACATGAAGATTAAAATCAAAGTGTCAGCTAATAGAAAATTTATCATATATCATATTTTGGGGCTCTACTGGAATATCTTTATTTATCTTATCAGCCTCTGTCTGAAACAGGCCGTTTTTTAGGTCCTGTCTCTTTAAGGCCCGCCTCCTGATGAGCCCGCTCTGTTCTGATTGGCCATTACTTTTTCTCGTTCTTCACTCCAGATGTTCCCTACATGTTCTACCACAGAGGAACAGACGATGCTCGTCCACTCACTCTGCCTTTCTCCACACACTGGGTCACCATGACGATGTTGTGGACGTTCTGCTCCCACACCATCTTCCAGAAGTCGTCTTTGGTTCCTGGCAGAGGACCCTGTGTGGCGATGTACTCCCGACGGAAGTTATTACCCTGAATCACACAGCGACGCACATCACAACACGTCAGAGGAGATAAGTGCTCTCAATGCAACACATTATAAACTAACTATTGATTCCTCACACAGATCAGCACTTTATTTTCTTTTATTTTTGATCCTTATTCCATATTTTAGAAACTGATCAATTTAAAAGTTGTCGTAAAAAGTAAACACAACGATGAGTCAACTAATCAATTACTTGACTGACTTTTATATCATTGAATAATTATTTTAATGTGAGGATTCAATTGATTTATTGGCAAAATAGTCTGAAGATTAATCAACAATGAAAATAAGTAAAGAAAGTGAATTTTTTTGTAACTCATAATTGTACTGAAGTCCAGTGTACTTGAGTCTGTGTACTTCATTTCATTTGTACACACAGTGTGTATCTTACAGGAATGTAGCTGGCGTTGATGTAGTCGGAGCAGGGATCATCGTCCACGTACGACAGCTTCACCCGCGTCGAGTCATCTGAACACGGCAGAAACAGACATGCTGATAAACTACCAGAGCTGCGTCCAAAGAGTCGCAATACAATAGTTTTACTGATTATCTATTAAGTATTAAGTATATATATGTTTATTATTATTATTATGTGTATACCTGTGGAGGAAGAATTATTAAAAGTTAAGTAAAAGTACCAATATAACAAGTAAAAATACTCCATCACAAGTAAAAGTTCTGTATAAAAAATCTAAAAATATATATATAAAAGTAAAAATAAGTATTAGCAGTAAAGAAAAAGTACAGTTTAAAATAAAGAACTAATTAATTTATTGAAATTAAACCATGTGAGAAGTTCAAAGGGAAAAATCACTATTATATTATTATTATATTACCGTATATAATGTAATTCTGTTTATCTTGAGTCTTTAGGAGAGATCTTAGTGTATGTACTGTAGAGAAAGTTTTTATAATAAACCAATAAATAAAAGATAATAAAATAACGGTGAGAACGGATCCTCTGCTGTCACTCACAGGGCAGGATGTTGTTGTATCGGTTCTTGCCGCGGTTCTCCGGCAGCAGAGCGGAGTCCAGCGGCTGATTACGACCCACATCCTTCAGGTCCTGACAGGAAAACAACACGCATGTTAGCATCACATCACAGTCACAGCATTTCTGCTTTATTTCCCAACGTAATGTAAATGCTGTTTTTAACTCAATTCTTTATTTATTTATTTTGCCAGATTAAAAAGCAGTAAATCTAAATGCAACGAGTTTGAAATACTGTTAAAAACTGCAGATGTACATCAGTAGCTGCAGCTCAGCCTCAGAGTTAAATATTACATGAATATATACATACTTCAACACTCATAGCATCGATATATTAAATCTAATTTGTGACAATAGGAAATTAGTTTTCATATTTTCATGCTATTAACCCTCCTTGTTAATTGAGTCATTTCACGTCATGTGTTCATCAGACAGTAAATACCTCGTACTCCTCTGACAGCAGGTAGTTGGAGTCGGCCTGCAGTTTGTTGTAATGAGACTCAAAGTTCAGGTTTTTGATGGGACTGCAGGAAAAAAAAGAAAATGGATGTTTACAACTAGAAACGAAAAAAAAAAGTGATGAAAACAAGCTGAGATGTTTGGATTTGTTACCTCGAGATGCGACGGTTCCTGAGAAATAAACAGAGACAAACGTTAATGATCATCATTTATTCTGTTCATAGCAGCTGACACGCCTCAGCATGAGTCACTCATGAAGAAAAAAGGAGCCTCGAGGGAGGAAGGAGTGGTTAAAGGACAGGTTCACAGGTTTGTGTGTCTTGCTTAAGCCTCATATAAGCTTCAGATACACTATAATGTTCAATGTTGTTTTAATATGCACACGAAAAACTCTGAAACTGTCCTTTAAATAAACTGAACATCTAATAAAACTGATCAATATATTACAGACACAACATGTTGCATAATATTAATATGCAATGATATAATGTTTTGTTACTTTGACTGACTGTTATTATTAGTGATTGTACTGTAGTAGAAATACTGCATTAATCTCAGTTATTATTAGTATCACTGTAGTACTGAACTAATATCGGCTCATCAGTGTTTGTTTTTAGACCGTATTTGTTTACATTTTGGCATATCAGCTGTTGAATCAGCTGTTTCCTGTTTGCAGTGAAGCCTCGGTTGTACAGACACGTATCACTGGATTACTGTGATACTTTATATATAGCTTTAGTCTCGTTATAAATACCAGGATTAGTTTGAGTATAAATAGTGGTAGTACTAGTAGTACAGCTGTATTATGGTGCTAGTATTATTGTCTCACCCTCTGACCCCCGGGTGAAGTCCTGCTGTCGGTCTCTCTCTCCTCAGACTCATCCTGACTGTCGCTCTCTCCTGCACGCTGATGGAAACACACAAACGTGGACCTTTACACTCTTATTCTTCCAGGACACACACACACACAGTAACACACACACACACACAGACACACACATACTACTAAAGCACCGCTTAAACTTTATACATGACTCAGCGGTGGTGGAGCAGCAGGTTTTTTTACAGCAACACCCTGCTGCACCTTCATACCAACACACAGTAACACACCTTCATATCACCCCCACCTCTAATCTGTGTAATCTGATGCAATACAAATACTTTTTATACTTATTTTTTTACTTTTTTTATACAAAATATTAAGAACACTTTTCAGTATAGATTAAATTCAGCAGGTTATTATGTTTTCTGTAATAATGGTAGTATGACTAAAACAAAAATAATAAAGTAAACTACTGCATGAATGAACGCTGAATGTTAATCATATTTAGTCGACACGATTGCATAAAAATTCAATGGAAAAATGTGAACGTCAAGATCTCTGAAGAGACATTACATCATGTTTCAATAGAACGACATAAAACTGCAACCAGCATCCAGATAGAAGAAAAATATTACTGAATAATACTGAATCATAAAATACCACAGAACGTCCACATCAACCACTTTGTATATGAGTCAGTCCAGATTTTAAAGGAGATTTTTTATTATTATTATTATTAGCTATTTTTCACGTTTTTTTTAACAAATTTAACACTGTAATGGTGACAGAAATGACTCGTGTGATGAATCGTGATTTATTTTTACTGGAAATAAAGCAGCATATTTTACGTATTATACTCGTCACATCACTCGCTTCTGCTGCTTGCTAAAGGAATAGTTCAACACTTTAGGATATTCTCTTCTTCTCTTTGCTGCGTTTGTAGCAACTCACACTTTGCGAGATTTCTGTCTGCAGATGAGCAGAGCGGTGACTCCCACCATCACAGCGATCAGAAACATGCCGGCGCTGATTCCTTCAATCATACCACCCAGAGGCTCTGCAGGAGGAAAACACAAGAGCTTCACCGTTTATACCATTTCATTGACTTTCTGTCTCCTACTAACTCATGCTTTATTTTTATCACTTAGTTTGGGGATGTTTCTTGTTCTCTTGTGCTTTATGATGAGCTGACAAAGCTGCTGACTGTGTTATTTGTTCTCACCAGCCTCAGTGACCAGAGGGAGGGACATGTATGTGTCAGTGTAGAGAGGCGAGGAGACGGTGAAGCTGTTTCTCTCCTCTTCAAACAGCTGAGTGAAAGCTCGAACGCTGAGTCTGCAAGATGGAAAGAGTTGCAACCAAAAAAAAAAGTGTTTAATTCAGTTGTAGTTGATTTTCATCTTTTCATTCAGCCTTTAAAGGAAAAGGCTGGTTTTTCATATAGTTAATAAACTTCATGTGCAGAGCCAAACCAGCAATGACTGGATCTACTAAACAAGTACTGTGTGTGCATTTAAAGCCTGATATATAAGAGGAATAAGCTCTGTGCCGTAGACGCCGCTGCACTGGGTGACATGTTCCTTGTCCCTGAAGAGTGCGGTTGCTTTAGTTTTTTTAGAAACGGATCCAAACACTAATAACAGTGTCAAGTTTTCACTCTCTGGAAAGTATTTCCATTTCAGGAAGAGGCCACTGCACAAGCTCAAGGATGCGGTTCAGTTGACAGCGATCTGCTAGCTTGTTGTGTTACGTATCACAAAGTGTTGACTTTTAGGCCAAAACACTTTAAAGCTGAAAGTCATAAAAGGAGCTGATCTAAATGAAGCTGGCCAAAAGGTCTATTATTAAAGGTGACATATTTTCAGCTCTATATTTATATTCTCTACTGGAATATCTTTACATGAGTTACAGTATATTATACTGGCCTTTTATTCAGCCCCTCGGATCAGCCTCTGTCTCTTTAAGGTCAGCCTCCTGACCAATCAGAACAGAGCCCCCTCTGGTCTGATTGGTCAACTTCAGAAAGCTACAGCAACAAACCTCGAAACAAAGTATATATAGTATTTTTTCTTGTTTTTTTACTCCAAATGTCCACCTCTCAAATACATCCATACATGTTCTCGTCCAAATCCGATCTGAAATATTAGAGTAAACAAAGCAAAAAAACTACATTGAAAAAAAACCTTAGCAACAACCTTAGCAACCAAGGCTACAGAACAGACGGCTGTTTACAGGTGACGAGCTGACGTCAGCCTGTCAGCAACTGCCGCAAACGAAGCATTCAGAGCAGGCTGAATACTCCTAACTTGCAGGGAGAATTTCATAAATATCTGACAGGTGAGATTCAACATGTGACATTTGACGCCATATCTCTGAGTATCATGTAAATAATGTAAATAATTGATGTGTCTACATATTGACTGGCTAAACCTGAGATCCACACCTGCGTTGAATCAGGTAAAGATTATATAGTAAATGGACCGTGTTGAATATCTTCCTCTACCTGTAAGCAGTTTTTGGTTTGAGCGGCCCGTCACAGAACTGGTCCCTGCTGCTCTCTGGGTGGTCGCAGGAGCCTCCCAGAGAGTCCATGCCCGTCCCCACACTGATATCAAAGCTGTGGGAGCTGCTGTCTGTGCAGCGGCTGGGGAAGAAGCTGGTCTGGTAGGACTTTACAGAGCTGTTGGATTTATAGTCCAGGTAGGAGGGCAGAGGGTTCTTCTGTGGTGGTTGGAGGTTCTCCACATCTTCAGATATCCAAAAAATAAAACACAAAAGGAACAAAGAAGACAGAGATTACAGGAACTGTGAGGGATGCAGCCATGACATTTATATTCATCTAACTGTTAAATTATAACCATAAATTCTGAATTTATTTACACATTATTCTCCTACAACACCTTGTCTTAAATTTAAAATTGGCTTTACTTTTATATTTTATGTTCCATATATACAGATGTGTATATATATATTTTATTTTTTATTCTGTATTTTATTATATTTGATATTGGGCTGCTCCAGGACCAGGGAAACCAATTTCGTTGCATCCCATGTTTACATGTGTTGCAATGACAAATAAAAATCCTTGAATCCTTGAATCCTTAACTCAGCTGGATTCATTGTACACTGTACACTGTTCAATGTGAATATCAGGTATTTTCTACCTCAACGTGTGTATTCAGGTGTAGAAAGTACTACAAAGTACTTTGTGTGTCCAGAGGTAGGTGTGTGATGTCATCAGTTACCAGAAACTCTGTAGCCACGACTAAAATAATATGGCTCAATCTCCAGTTGCATTGTGGGTAATGTAGGCGCTAAGCTAAGGAAGAAGACAAACCTGTCCATCAAGAGTCTGATTATATTTGCTACAGGAGTGAAGGATTATTTTAAAAGTTAAATACATGTCGGTAGACAACCTTTACGTCCGTTACAAAAGTAGTTTTTCATCTAATACCGATGTCCAACCAGGGTTATACCCATGTTTGGTGTTTGAAAGGTTCAACCTGGGTTGCTAATTGTTTGCTGTTTGCTTGGTAAGATTCCCAACGAGTTGAGATCCAGGTTTTATCTGAACTGACAAAAGAAGGGTTGGACATTGGTCAAATAACCCTGGTCCCGGTATGTCTTCTCTACTTCTGTCCTTGTTTATCCTTCTTCCCCTCTCGTCCTACTGAACGGTCAGTTTAAACTGTTGAAATTTAATAAGCTCAGTTTCAGTTTCTAACTGAACCAGTGAGATTATTTCTGCCTTCATCTGGGCTTCTTTACCTTCTGACTCGGTCACCACTACAGTGAAGAACCTGACGGCTCCATTGACGTCGCTGAACCAGCTGCAGTTGAAGCTGAAGAAGATGGAGGACTTGGTGATCACAGCAGACTTCTCATCCACCCGAATACTGAGCGGGGGGACGGGAGGACCTGGTGGAGTAATGTCAAAACATGACAGGAGATGTCTTAACCCCGGTGATGAAACATTCTCCAGACAATTTGATTTATGTTTTATTTTGCCAGTTTTGCAGCATGAGATCATTTCCTCTCACGTTAAATTTGAGTTTTTGATCAGCTGCCTTCATGTTTTCATCATGACTTACGGTCGATCATGGTCACCACGCTGTCCCAAGCCGCCTCGCTGGTGGTCCCGTCAGAGATCACCTTCACACAGACGGTGTAGCGTTTGTGGGGATCCAGCTGGGTGATGAGGTATGAGGTGGAATGGCGGCCGGTGCGGCGGGAATAGACCAGGGTCTGGTTGACCTGGTGCAGACACTCGATGGTGTAGTCGTCGTAGTCGGCCTGCGGGGGGCTCCAGGCGCAGGAGATTGAGGTGGAGCTCTGAGGGCGGCAGTGGAGGCCGTGGACCCGCTCTGGCTCTACAGGAGGAGACCAAAACAAATACTCTGTACTTTACATCCTCATGAAGAAGAAGAAATATAAGAAGAAATATAATGCATGATGTTTTACTTTATATGGAGACTTTTATCTAATCTTTGCTTTAGAAAAAAGTTCATTTTAAAATCTTCAGGCCTACTGGTGCGAATGCTGTTGTGGATGGGCTGGCTGTAGGTGGCCGTGGCCCCAGGCTCCGTAGCCCCGCTGACAGTGCGGAGGCTGAAGTTGTAGAGGCGTCCGGGGTACATCCCCCTCAGGATGCGGCTGCTGGAGGTGCGGCTGTGGTACGGATTAATGACGGACAGCTGGTCCCGGGGCGTCCACTGCAGGTCGAAGTCATCGTAGTCAGAGCCGACGGGGCCGCTCCAGGTGATCTCCATGGAGGTGTTGGTCACCCCCCCGAACAGGAAGGAGGTCGGCGGTCTGGGAGCTGAGGGGAGCAAGATAAAATGTTAGTGGATATTTTTGTATTGTATTCTACACAGATGACTGCCAACATTATATTGTATATTACATATAAATCCTATGAATCTAACAATTAACTTAACAATTATAGATAATAAATTATTGAACAAAAAGTCTAACTTCCAAGAAGGGTGAATATTTTTCAGATTGTACATCTATATATGCAGTATATATAATAAATAGAACTGAGCAAGGCCATTTTAAATGAGTACTTTTGCTTAAGTAGTAATTTGAACACAGTATTTTTAGTAAAAGGTCTCAATTATGGCCGCAATTAACTTTAAATATCATGTTTTGTTCAGCCAACAGTCCCCAACACAAATAAATTCGGTTTACTGTCATGGATGACTAAGAAAATATTCACATTTATGAAGCTGGAACCCGCTCATTTTTGTCATTTATGCTTGAAAATGAACAGTTAGCCGATTATCAGAATTGTTGCCAACTCATTTTCTGCCAGCCAATTAATTACCACTAGTTAACAGAAACACTAGCTGCTCTTCTGATGGGTTTCTGACTAACTAACTGCTCGTCATGTGCTTGTCTTGTATTTCAGGACCCTTGAGAGCATCTCACCAGTCCGGCCCAGTGCGCTGGCTCTGTTGGCGAGCTCGCCGCTGAGACTCAGCACCACGGCTCGGTACAGTCGCCCGGGTACAAGGTTATGGAAGAGGAACTCGGTGACCTCTGACCCCAGCTCCTCTGTTGCCTGCGATGAGCCGTCAGAGTCGTAGAGAGTCAGCTGGTAGCCGCTCAGGTCGCCGTCGGGTCGAGCCCAGTTCACCCACAGAGAGTCAGACTGGTTTCCACTCTGAGCCTTCAGAGACGCCACCGCTGCTGGGACTGAAGAGCAAAACATTCAGAAAATACACCAACTCTACTGTGGTATTCACATGTTGTTAATAACATACCAGAATAAGTATAAGTAGTGTAACAATTTAAGAAGTAGTTAAAATGAACAACTAACATGTTAATGCATCAGTAATAATCATCCAATATTATAATAATAAAACACAGATGGACTTTTACTTTTTTAATTAAGGCATTTGATTTAAATTTCTGTAAATCAAATGTGAAGTATCAGTGGAGTTCTTGGTTAACTCCTCCATCAGTTTTTATCCACCAGCTCCTCACCTGTCCTGGCCCAGATGGAGGTGTCGTTGGTCTGATCCCCACTGCGGGTCAGTAACACCACCCTGTACGCCGTCCCGGGTCGGAGGCCCTGGAAGGAGTGGATCTGAGTTCTGGGTGCGACAGAGTCTCGCTTGTGCAGCGTGTCGTCACTGTTGTACAGGAAGATCTGGTAGGAATCGAACACGCCCTCCGGTGGAGACCAATGGATGGACAGGCTGCTGGTAGTGTTGGTTTTAACGGCCAGATCAGTGACGGCAGCAGGGCCTGATGGGGACAGGAAGGAGTCCTGAGTGTTTTAAACATCGTTGAGTTTCTCCAGATTAAGAAGATGTGCAACCAAATATTAAAGGATGAGTTCTCTATTTTTCAAATCTTCCTTACAACAATAATCAGGTGTCCAAATGTCCACAAAAACAAATCATCCACTCATCCTTGACTGCTACAAGTTAATTCTTGGAACAGCCAACCAACACTACTTCAATGTTTTCACCTTTCAGTTTCAGACCTGACTGAACTGAAACAGGAAGTCTTACGTGTGCGAGCTTCGGCGCTGACCCCTATACTGTGAACCCCCCCACTTCTGGTCTGGACCAGGATGCGGTATTTCTTTCCAGGGACGAGGCCGTCGAATCTGTACCAGGTGCTTCCGGAGGGTCGGGAGGAGTTTGCCACCAGACTACCTCTGTCGTCCAGAACCTGCAGGTCGTATCCATCAGACACACCCAGAGCTTCCTGCCAGCTCACCTGCAGGCTGCAGGTAGAGTGCAGGTTCTCCACCTGCAGAGCCGTCACTGTTGAGGGCACTGAGCAGGAAATACACACAAAAAACACGACACCATCAAACCACACCACCATCAAAACAAAGTTCTGATACACAAACCTGTTTTCAACTACACACTGACTTTATTTATAGTTCATAAGACTAAAAGGTTGGAAACATCTTCGTTTTATAATTAATACTGAGATTGATTTTATAAACTTGTATTTTTTTTAATATGTAAAATATTAATAAATAACCAGTCACTTCAGTTGTGCATCGATTAATCTGCTGATTATTTTCTCAATTAATAGATTAATCATTTGGTCTACACAATAGTGAAAAATATTCTGGTTTCTCAGAGGTCAAAGTGACGTCTTCAAATGTTGTTTTATCCAAATCTAAAAGACTCTCAGTTGAAAATAATAAAAGACCAGGAAAAACAGCAAATCCTCACATCCTCACTGAAATCTAAAACAATCCCAGTTGAACGTTAAAGTGAATTTCCTTTGATGGCCACTAGATGTCATTAATAGTTATTCTTCGTTCATGTTTCTTCTGAAGTGAGAAAATAATCAGATGATGACATAAATGATGCAAAAGAAAAGAAAAAGTGGAAAGTAACTAGGTGCATTTACTCAAGTACTGTAACAAAGTACAATTATGAGGTAATTGTACTTGTAGTATTTGAGTATTTCCATTGTTTGCTGCATTTTACTTCTGTTCCACTACATTTCAGAGGGAAATGAGGTACTTTATTCTAACTAATACTTCAGTAAAAGCTATACTGTAAAAAATGATTATTATTTTATTATTTTTCGATACAACTACTTAGTGTCTGTTGTGTTTTTCTGACCTGTGCGTCCGCTGGCCGTGTTGTTGTTTACCAGCTCTCCGCTGACTGACTGCACCATCACGCTGTACTGCTGTCCGGGCTGCAGCGAGCCAAAGGTCACCTGGTTGATATGTTTGGGGATGGGCCGGACATCCAGCTGCCGGTTCTGTCTGTACAGAAACACCGAGTATCCGTCCACATCGCCTTGACCCGGCGTCCAGCTCACCTTCAGACTGCTGCTGTCACCGTTGTTACTCACGTCAATGTTCTTCACTTTACTGGGAACTAATAGAAAAGACAGACAACAGCATCTTGTTCAGTGTTTTCACCTGCAGGTTTTTATCTACAGTGATTCTTCATTCCTTCCTTCATAATGCACTTACAATCTATGTAAGTGGGATAAAATGTAAAGTTTATCTGAAGCTAAATAGAAGCTTCACCTGTTCTTTAATCAAGAATCTGTTCATGCAAGAGCAGAAAATGAGCAGAACTTTTCCTTTAGGAAACCTGGACGCTTGACATAAAGCCGCTCAGATCTAAAATATGTTAAGATAATAATAAACATAGAAACATCTACTGCCACTTCAGCATCTCCTGATCACAGCGTCTGACCTGTGCGGCCCTCTATAAACTGGGCCCTCTGGTAGGGACCACTGAAGCTGGACACCAGGATCTTGTAGAGCCGTCCGGGTGTAAGCGATGACAGGACACACTGTCCCACGCTGCTGCCCAGTGTGATCGGAGGAAACACCTTCATGTCGTTGAACAGCAGCTGCACCTCGTAGTGATCCACGTCACCCGGAGCCGCCAACCACGTCACCCGCAGGTCCTCAGTGCCTCGCTTAGCCAGAGACAAGGATCGCACCACGGCCGGGACTGCAGGACGGAAACCAGACGGTCTGGAGTTAGTCAGGATATCTAAAAGGCTACCAGTAAACGGATAAATCTTAAAACATAATCAGAAAGTAATTAGAGTGACAGGAATGGGAGACCAAACCATGGCATGACTAAACGCGTCGGGACAAATGCTGGTAAAAACTGGCTGGAAGTTATTAGCATTTGCTAACTAAGAATGTTAAAGTGCAAAAGTAAAACTAAAAGGATGAAAGCAGCTAAAAATAAAGTTTATTCATTGTTATTATTATTGTGTCCCAGTCGTGGTAAGTAAAGTAAAGTGCTCATGTATCAGCCAAAGGTCAGAGGTCACTCACAGGTGCGTCCGTGTGTGGAGGTGCTGGTCTCGTAGTTTCCGCTCCAGGTGTTCACCAGCACCGTGTAGAGTCTGCCGGGAACCAGGTCTGTAAACACACACTCGTTCTGCGTCTTCGGAACCGTCTTGTTCTGCAGGAACATGTTGTTGTGTTTGATGAACACCTGGTAAAAGTCAAAGTCTCCGACCGGGTGATGCCAGTACACCTTCAGGTAGTCGTCCCGGGCGACATGGGTCGTTGTGGGGTTCTGCACCTTTGATGGCTCTGAGGAAGGACGGTGGTCAGAGGTTAGTAAATATGTCTTGTTGTTTAAGCTTTTTTTTTTAAATCAGCTCAACACATTGCACTATACAGGTCCAGATCCGCTTACGTGTTCTCTCCTGGATGAAGGTGTGATTTTCGTATCTGCCACTGCGGGAGGTGATGGAGATGTTGTAGAGATGTCCAGACACCAGAGAGTTAAAAACACACTCTGGGCTGGATTTAGAAACAGCCAGAGTGTGAATTGTCTTCTCTCTGTCTCTCAGTGTCACCAGGTAACTGTCAACATCACCTAGAGCCGGACGCCACGACACGCTGAGGAAGTCCATACGCCCGTTATTACTGACTGTTACCTCACCCACTGCAGCTGGGACTGAGGGGGGAGAGTGGGGGTGTGGGGGGTGATAAAAGGACAAGGAAATAAAGGTCAGACATGTACCTGAAAACATCATCAACATTTCAGTAAATCAACCCAAATAACAAGAAACTTACGGATTTTCATGGCTTCAAACAAAAAAAATAAACAAACAGCTGCAGCTACAAGTCATGGACACGACAGGACTGCAGCACAAGACGTGCGTTCATGTTAGTTAGATAATAAGGAGACTTTAGCAGAAAGCTAATGTGGGTTGTTGTTCAGAGTCTGTGGCTTTTGTGTTGTGTAGCAGGATGCTATCAGGCTCAGTGTGACCGTCATCTAAATATTGCAAACCAAAGGTCGCCATCATGAAAGCAAAGAAGAAAATTGGTTCTGATACATTTTTAAAGTTAAACTGAAATCAAACTGCCTTTTTGTCTACTGCAGCAACATATCTGCTCTGTAAATCATGTGTTCTCCTTCTAATCTGTCTCTTAAAAATCCTCCAAAATATTCCTTCAACATTACAATATTTTTGGTATTTACGGGGCCATTTTATTAATGTCAACTGAGACTGGTGACATAGTAAAAAACGATTTTTGGATTTTAAACTTGCACTGCATCGTATTTTCTGTGATCTTTTAAAACTCCTCAGAGAAAATATTATTTCAAAAGCTTTCGAGCAGCAGTAAAGTTTTCTTGTTGGAATTCAACAATGAACCTTGTCCTCTTCCCTTCTCCTGAGGGAAGGAAGTCTTTATAGACAGACCTTGGCGTGTTTCTTTTTTGTCATTGTTGTCATGTGTTTGACACTTCCTGAAAATTCCAGATAAATTCCTGCTGCATCAGATAAGAGTGTGTTTTCAATAATATCCTGCTTGTGTGTTTGGCACACACACTATTGATGGACAGAAAACACAATGACATGTTTCAGTATTGTTTGTCGTTACTATGCGTTATTACGTAACTGTAACGAAAACAAATTTCATCATAATCAGCAGATCTAACGACACAGAAGTCTGTTGCATATTTCAATTAAAACACTTTGTCTCTGCAACTTTGTCAGTTTAGTGATTTATTCATTGAGACTATAGATATAGATGAGTTACAGTTCATCTGATTTACATAAGTAAGATCTGATGCTGAGCTGTAACAGTGATGAACACGTGTTTGAAACTGCAAAAACCAACGTGGAAGACTTTTGATGTGATACTATACTCTCTTATGGGACCAACATGTTAAACTGCCATCAGATTAAAGTAAAGAGGTACAGATCTGACAGGATGTATGAAAATAATCAGTCCTGCTCATTCTTACCTGTGCGTCCCTCTTCAACAGTCTGTCTAGAGGCCCGGCCGGCTCTGACGGTGGTTAACACCACTCTGTAGAGGGCGCCGGGTCTCAGAGCGTGGAAACTGAGGCTGGTGGTGTTGGCCGTCACGCTCTCGTTCTTGATCACACTGCTGTCGTGGACCAGCAGGACACGGTACGAGTCTAGATCACCAGAGGCTCGTTCCCACTGCGTGCGGAGGCTGTCGGTGCTGCCGCCGTTAGAAACCTGCAGCCGGGTGACCTGAGCTGGAACTGAGAGGATACAGGAGACACAGATGTTCACACACCGACACAAACTGTGTCTGTGAGAGAGATGAAGATGTTCCTGTACATGCTCGGTGGTGTCTGCCTTACACAGAACTACTCTATGGAGACTGAAAACCTGAGTGCTGTTAGTCTTAGTCTTTGGAGCCATTTGGAAAATCAATTTAAACACCTGATTGTTAATATCCCTAAAATTAAAAATAATAAAAGTGTAATAAAATGTATATTGTCTCAATATGGAGTCATATCGTCCAGTCCTAGCATAATAATAATAATAGTCTGAATTCTTTTTTCCCATCTTTAGTATAGAATAAATAAATAAATAAATCATACTGGTCCATCCATTCACGGAGACAGAGCTGCTCAGGTTGCCGCTGTTGGTTGTCACGGTGATGGTGTACAGGCGTCCTGAGGTGAGGATGTTGAAGGTGCACTCTCTGGACTCCCAGGGGAGAATCCTCTGAGCCGAGATGGCGGTGGAGTCCGCTGGTCTGAGGACCACAGTGAAGCCGTCCCATTCACCGGGCGGTCGACTCCAGAGGACGCTCAGCGTGGATTCATCAGCGTGGCGGACCAGCAGCTTCTGGACGGGCCGAGGGGCTGCAGGCAAGGAAGGGGGGCAACACAGTGTATTTACTCAAGTATAGCAATGAAGTACTACCGTTTACTGTGAAAATCAAATTTTTTTTTATCTGATATAAAGGTTAAAGGTCAAATTATCAACAGTAATCTAAATAGATGGCATTATGAGGTGGAATCAAAGCGTAAACTAACCCAGTCGTCCCAGGCAGTGAGCCGTATTTCCCAGAATGCCGCTGTGAACGGTGACCTCAGCCCTGTATAGGTGTCCAGGCACCAGGCCGAGGACGGAGAACGTGTACTGTCTGCTCTGTTTACCGATCGTCTCGTTCACCAGAACCACAGAACCGTTCCACAGCAGCACGCTGTAGTTCTCCCAGTCACCTCTGGGGGGCGACCAGGTGGCCCTCAGTGCTTTGCCGTCACTTACAGGTGACATGGAGAGAGCCGACACCCGGTCAGGGACTGAAACACAACAAGAGCGAGAGCAAGACGGGGAGAGAGGATAAAAAACTCCATCAAATGCACAACTATGATACAATAATTGTACTTATTCTTTGGTCAGAGTTATGTTTACAACATTTAACATTTTTTTAATCAATAAATCACATCTTTTGTTCTCTTCACATCTCCTGAGATCAGCGTGAAGACCTGAACATCCTCTGAGATGACACTCACCTGTCCTCCTACTGCTCCTGCTCTCTGTACTTTGTCCTCCAGCTGTGGCGCTGACAGTCAGCTGGTAGCTGCGACCAGGAGTCAGTCCCTGAAATGCCACCTGGGTGATGTTAGGAGTCAGACGGAGCTGCTGAGGAGCAGATCCTTGAGCCGACAGGGTCACCAGGTAGACGTCCACACCTCCTTCAGGTGACAGCCAGGAGGCCTGCAAAGAGTCTGAGCTGCCGTTGTTGTCCAGCCTCAAATCTGACACCCTCGCTGGGACTGAACATGACAGATCATAAAGACATGAATGATGTTGTTTATATGGTTTAAATTAGACACAAGTTATGTAAAAACGATGATGTGCCTTTTAACATAAATTGATACCAATTTTACCTAAACTTTAACAGCTTAGTTTGACTTTAACAACATTAGTTGTTCAATGAATCCTGCATGAATTCTGCAGGTACGTCCAGGTGTTAAACTGGGATTTAAAGTGAGCACAGAGAAACTTTCCTCCTTCTGCAGATGCATGTGAAAACAAACTCTACTCTTAAATTATTTAATGTCTGGGTCATGGCTAATAAAAGATATTTTGCTTCCAGTAGAACATTTGGGAACTGAAGTGTCAGAGCTCCAGAGGTATTATATTACACTGATAGTTTAGTTGGGTGTTAGATGAGGCGACCAGCTGCAGTCAGAGGAAGGGTGGACGGAGAGAAAATCCTAAAATATCCTGGAAAGAAAAACAGCAGAGTGTGACGCTGCTGCTGTAGCAGAGCAGACAGTAAAACAAAGACAAAGTGAAACCATCAGCGCTGACCAGCATGTGTCACAAACCGCCGGTATTTCTGTTTTAAAGAGATAATTCACCGGAGGGTTGTGCAGAAATTCAGGCCTTGAAAGTGCAGATAGCCGACCGAACGGCCTTCTTAAGAGGAGCAACAGGTCAAGCAACTAAATCAATGGCTTTACTAATCAGGGCCTCCAGAGATGCTGCAGCTCCACTCGCCCGTCTGTCACATTATTAGTTTTTACATTTGATCACATTTTAATCTCGTGTTTTGTCAAGAAAAAAAGGGTCAACAAATATTTTTCGTCATAGTTCTTCTCGACAAAAATAAACACTATCAATCTACCTGTGACGGCCTGTTTGTGGGTGGAGCTCTGCAGGCCAACGGCTTCTGTTACCACGGTGATGTTGTACCGCGTCCCGGGCTTCAGGCGGTCCAGCACAGCAGAGGTCACGGTGTTTTCTAGAGTGACGTTCCTCAGCAGAACCCCATCCTGATCCCTCAGCAGAACCCTGATCCGCTCTATCCTGCCTGGGCCGACCTGCCAGGAAACTCTGAGGCTGTGTGAGGAGGTGGACGCCACCTGCAGGCCGCTGACGGAGGAGGGAGCTACAGGAAGGACAAAGGTGAGAGACGGTTAAGAACTACAGGTGTAAAACAAGGTACCTTCAAGGTTCAAATCAAAGAAGACGTTTAAAGGTGTTTCTTTAACCAGCTCCTCACCTGTAGCTGCTGTGGTGCGGACGGGTGGAGCGCTCTTGATCCCGGCTGTAGCCACCACACTTACAGTGTAAAGAGTCCCGGGGACGAGGGAGCTGAAGCCTGACTGGGGGGCTGCAGTGCCTGTAACCCGGGTACTGCTGGTGGATCCAGAGCTGGTGTCCTCCAGAGTGACATCATACCAGTCCACATGACCTGCAGAACGAGACCAGGACACCCGCAGACCCGAGGAACCGGTCTGGACCACAGACAGCATCTTATACTGAGTCTGAACCGGATCCAGTTGGACATCCAGGCGAGTGGGACTGACGGGGTCTACGACGGGAGACAGTTTAGAGTCAGACATGTGATGAAGCTGTTTGATTTGCACTGAAATTATTAGTTAACTGATGGACATGAAATTAACATTTTACAATATGCTTCTTCTTCTTTTGTACCTCCTCTTGACTCTGTATTTAGGCCAATCACAGCTCATTTCAGAGAAAGAGGGAGTTCCTATTGGCTGTGAGGACAGTGCTAGCGTTATCTAAAGTTACTAGCATTTTTTTTATTTGATGACTAAATAATTAGCTTTTTGAGATGAATGTGAAATATATTTTGAATACCATCAGCAGTGATAAACGTGACCAGCTTGGTGGGCGGGGCTTAGCATGACATGACAAAAAACTGCCTACATCATCTTTAATGATTTGAGTAATTTATGAGACAAAAACACCAAACTGTTACTGCTGCCGGCTTCCAGGTTTTCTCTTATTAAATCATTGAAAATTGTAATAACTTCAGAGAAAATAATCATTAATCCTACATAACATGAATATTTACAAAACATTAATATGTAAGTTGGTAAAATCAGCTGCAGGATTTAAAGGTTGATTTAAACATCTGGACAATAAATACAACAACAGCTGCATATTTAAGAACCAGAACCAGTTCTGCAGTTTTTCACATCACCTTCTTCCATATTTTACTCTCAGTACTTCCTCTATTCCTCAGAGGATTATGTAACACTTAATTAAACATGCAACAGGTGTGTGTGTGTGTGTGTGTGTGTGTGTGTGTGTGTATCCTGTCTTTGTACCAGCAGCAGCAGCAGTGATGGAGAAGTTTGATAAGATTGTTTAAGCTGCGTCGTTTTCTTGGGGAGATCTTCATGTGTGAGTCCAGACAGGAAACAGAAAATAAAAAGAGAAGGGGTGGGGCAGGACGGGACAGGAGGGGGCAGGACGGAGCAGGACGGGGCAGGAGGGGGCAGGACGGGGTGGGAGGGGGAAGGACGGGGCAGGAGGGGGGCAGGACGGGGCAGGAGGGGGCTAACAGCCCCCGCAGTACACAACTCGGTCCTGAACTCTGACTCTCTCTCAGTAATGGTTTCCTCTCTGAGGAGACTTCGTTGTTTCCTGAGGACACACACACTCGACACACTAATTTTTTAGATTTCCATACAAAGTGATTTGTTCCTTAATGAGACATTAAAAATATCTACTGATGTTGTTCTCTATTCGACGGCTGCAGGTACCAGGTTACACTTTTATTTGTTTATTTTGTCTTTTTTTGTCACTATTACCAGACATTCATATTGGACATTACTGCACGTAATATTTTTACAACTCGTGATAATTTGTTTTAAATTTGTTGCTTTCTACAATATTTTTTACATTTATTAAGAAATCCAGTGCAAACACTAAACGCATGTTCCAGTTTTTTTTAGGGAGTTTTTTTCTCATTCAAATCGATAAATAGACAGTTTTGTTATTGAATTTGAACAATTTAAATGTAGTTATTTTTGTTCTTGATTGATTAACAACTTACAGGAGAATTTAGAGAACATAAAGTCAGATTTTTTTTCAAAATTAAAAGTTTCCATCCCACCTTATGATCTTAGTGTGATTACCTGCCTATAAACCAGGTGTTTACAGTAACACTTTCTCCTCCTTCACCTCTGAAGAGAAGACAATGTGAAATCTCAGAGTCAGATTTCAGTCTGTTCTATGAATCCTATAAAAACAAACGGTGTGAAGGCCTCCTGCATCCGCTGCTACACAAGAACAATGTGAGGCGGGAAGTGGCTCAGAGAAGTCTGGAAACAAACACTTGAGATTAGATGAACAGCATTGTTAGTGAGCGCTGTGCTCAGGACGCTCTGACCAAACTGGCTGCCTTGACTTTGTACTTTGTTACAGAGAGGAGGAGGCAGGATGGAGACGACGTGCACGACTGCTCACGCTCATGATCTTTTCAGGGTTTTGTAACAGCATCTTTAAATGAAGCGTTTTCTTATTTTTGCACAGAAGAGAAACTCAAACTGTCTGTCAACAACATACAGATAGAAAGTACACAGGTTGATTGCAGTAATAATACTAATAATTCATGTGTTTTCCAAGGAGTCCAAAACCCCAAAATATTCAATTTACTATCATTTAAATCCAATCTCTGCCAATTGATTAATCAGTTAATGATTGCAGGTCTAGTTATTGTGATGGGAACACGTTGACATGATGGATTTGAATGTTCAGTCGTGGTCATTGCGTGTGTGTATGTATGTTAGATGTATGTAAGAGGACTGAAAGCTCCGGTACAGCTGCTAAATGGACCATGTGGTGAGATTGTTTGTTATCTTCTGATCTCAACTTTTAATTAAACATGTATGAGACTAAAGATCTCAGAAAAATGGAAATTTGAACATTATATAATCAAATCACAAACATCTTGTGAGGAAGATCATGTGACTGAAAGCTCCAGAACTGCTACTAAATGGACCTCTTTCATTAAAGTAGATGTTTACAAGTAAAACGTCTTTCATCAAATTACATGTTTGTTTGTTTTTGTTTGATCAGTCGAAACATATAATTCATAAAATATTTTTTATAATAATTTTAATCTGTAAATAATAATAATAATGTGAACGTGGCAGATAATTAGATGATTAAAAATATTTTTTCTTGTTGTTTCATTTCATCTTTTTATAATAATCTCATCACTACATATGAGAAGTAAAAAAAAACAACAAACAATTTTATATATGAATAATTAAAATCAGACATCAGGTTTAAATGAATGCTGCAGGTTGATTCTTACCTGTGCGCAATGACGCGTTGTTCATCTCTCCATCCTTCTTGGAAATCACCGTTAAACGGTACAAAGTCCCGGGTTCCAGATCCGTGATCCGACAGGTGAAGGTGTGACTGGGCTCTCCATGCGGCTCACAGTCGGTGCCTTCATCCCGGCTCCTTCCCTCAGAGAACAAGGTGAAGTTACAGAACAGACCCGGTGTGGTCAACGTCACAGCGGCGGAGTCCGAGGCTGCGATGATTAGTGTGAAGTTTGCAGAGCAGCGGTGAGTCTCCTCGGTGCTCTGAACCTGAAACAAGAACATGACAGGTAATCAGTGAGCACCTGTAGGGTCTGATCAGAGACTCGGGTCCGTTAACTCACCTCCTTCACGCTCCAAAATAAACCGAGTATGAAATAACTTGTGGCGCATCTGAGCATTTTAATAATCGCTCATTTAAATCAGTCTGTTCATTTAACAAGAAACACACAGATGATAATCCGGGATTAGTTGACATAACGAGGATGTGAAGTTGGACAAACGTGCCAGAGCTTCACTAATGAGCGCGCGAGACAGTTTGGCACCTCGTGCGTAAAAGTGAGTCCAGTCTCCATCCACATCCGCTTCTTCATCCTCACTGTCTGCAGCATCACTGGTGTGTTACATCAACTCCAGTGACTGAATCAAGACGAACTTCATCACTTCTCAAACAGCACCAACTCTTTTCTCTTTCAGGGAGAATCGATCTGTAAACTTTCACTGAACTGAAACAGAAGCAGGCGGGTTCTGTGCTGCAGCACCCCGCCCTCCCTTCCTTCCTGCCCGCCTGGGGCTTTCTCTGATGACCTTTAGCATCAAACTGAGCTCTATCCCTCAGAGCACAATCTACTGTTGTTATTAAGGTTGAATAAGAGTTATCCAACCAGGAAGCAGCTTCAGATTCAAAAGGCAAAGCTCTAACTTTAGACCAGGAACCTTCATCTGGAGAAAAAATCCCACCGAAGATATTCTTAATAAACAAAACCTCATAACCACAATGTCTCTTTTTAAAGATTTGACTGGATGTTCATTTGTACACATGTTTTCTGGCATCATAACTACTTTACATATCAAACAAAAGCTTTAAATATGCTTAAAAATATGTTTCAGTCAAAGTTGAAATTGGACAATATTTTATTCTAACATGAATCTGTTGGTTTGAAAGCTCGGTGCTGATTTATGGTTCAGACACATTCATAATTTGTGTTTTTCTTTCCATTTTTTTGTTTCTTCAGTCTGTATCTTGCACATGCTTGTTCCAAATGATAAAAAAAACACTTCTAAATAGCTTCAAAGATTTTTTTTGGCCAGTCTTGCAAAGTGTATTCAATGTTAGTCACAGGTTTCTGGAGCTTTGAAGTGTGCTTCCTGTTTACTGTTCGCTGCTATTTCTGTTATTTACTGAAATCATAATCGTCTAGTTACGTCTAGATGAGGCAGACTGAGACCAACCTGTTAATCAAGCTAACGTGTCTCAAAACGTTCCTCACGCCAAACCTTTAATGGAACAATTATCCTAAAACTCAACATTGGGACACATCGATGTTAAAACTGGGTGCTACCACTTCATCAGTTTATGAGGCGAAACTCAACATACAATCATTGCAAGAGAGAAAACAACTCCCCACTCAGCCTACAGTACCTTCTATGGTTATATGACAAATGGACTGTCCCAAATTTAAATTACCACGATGTAAGAATACATACAACCCAAAGCAATTAAAAAGGGCTTCGTATATTGATGGCAACCAATAACATGGAAGTGGTAGCAGCCAATTTTAAATGCCTTAATGTTCAAAATGGACGCGTTAACATTGTTTTTTCTGTCGTTTTGTATCAATACAAACACAGAACTAGAAGTTTTCATCTCCATGTTCATCGCAGATCTGATGTTTTTCTCTCTCGTGGCGTTTAATTCACATGCTTCATAGTACGTCATCATTTATTCTTTAAGACTGTTTATATTTGCTTTTTATCCACACAGACAACAACAAACCTTTACACATATTTTGATTTGGATTTTTGCCATTGACACTTTTTTATGCAGAAAAATTGCAAATTAAAACAGGTGGATGAAAATGTGAAGCATAAAGTTATACTTACAGGTGTGGTGGTGGTTAATTGTGACGTCGTGGTCAGAAGTGTAGTTGTAGTTGGCGGAGGAGGCGTGGTTTTTATTGTTGTTGTACTGGTTGTGGTTGGAGTCGTAGCTGCTGTGGTTTTGATGGAAGTTGTGACAGGATTGGTGGTAGTTGGGGTGGTGATGGTCGGTGTGTTCGTCATGGTTGTGGTTTCAGTGGTAGCGGGCGAAGCTGTGGTTGTAGTGGATGTGGTTACAGGAATGGTAGTAGGTCTGGTTGTCGGCGTGTCTGTTGGAGTCGTGAATGGGACTGTTGGCGTTGTCGGTGCATCTGTTTGAGTCTTTGGTGGGACTGTTGGTGTTGGCGCCGCATCAGTTGGAGTCGTTGGTGGGACTGTTGGCGTTGTCTGCGCATCTGTTGGCGTTGTCGGTGCATCAGTTGGAGTCGTTGGTGGGACTGTTGGCGTTGTCTGCGCATCTGTTGGCGTTGTCGGTGCATCAGTTGGAGTCGTTGGTGGGACTGTTGGCGTTGTCTGCGCATCTGTTGGCGTTGTCGGTGCATCTGTTGGAGTTGTTGGTGGGACTGTTGGTGTTGTCGGTGCATCTGTTGGCGTTGTCGGTGCATCTGTTGGAGTTGTTGGTGGGACTGTTGGTGTTGTCGGTGCATCTGTTGGCATTGTCGGTGCATCTGTTGGCGTTGTCGGTGCATCTGTTGGCATTGTCGGTGCATCTGTTGGAGTTGTTGGTGGGACTGTTGGTGTTGTTGGCGCGTCTGTTGAAGTCGTTGGTGGGACTGTTGGCATTTTAGGTGGGGCTGTTTTCCTTGTGGGTGGGGCTGTTGTCGTTGTGGTGGAGATCCTTCCTGAAGCAGTTGGGGATGTTGGTGAAGCATGTTGACTCGAGGTGCTCACTGACATGTTTGGATTAACTGTAGAGATTGTCAGCGTGGCCGAAGTAACCACAGGTGGAGCTTGGGAAGTCGTAGGCAGGAGACGAGGGGTGGATGGCTGAGAAGTCCCCACATCTGATGTAGCAGTGTTGGATACACGGGTCAGGTTGGTGTTACCGCGTTTTATCTTTTCATTGGTAGCTAAATGAGTTGAGGAAGTTGCGGTTTGGTCAGAAACAGCAGATACACCAACGGTAGCATCAGAGGACGAAGATGAGACCTCGGAAATAAATTCTGTGTTGCTGTTTGTGTTCATGTGTAAGGAAACTGTGGAGGGAACCAGAGTCAAAGCTGCGGTTTCAGTTTCAGGCCCAGCAGACGAGGAGGAGGAGGAGGAGGAGGAGGAGGAGGAGGATGAGGAGGACGAGGAGGACAAGGAGGAGGAGGAGGACAAGAAGGAGGAGGACGAGGAGGACAAGAAGGAGGAGGACGAGGAGGAAGAGGACAAGGAGGAAGAGGAGGAGGAGGAAGTAGAAAGGTCTTGTTGTCCTGACTGCATCTTGGCTTCGGTCCCGGCCTGAGGGACGTTGCTAGCTGACACTCTCTCCGATAAGTCTGTAGATCGGTCAGTTGTGAACGCAGCCGGATTCGATGAGACAACATGGCTGCTGTTGAACCCTGACCGCTCCGTGACTGACGATGAAACGTCTGTCGTTAGCAACCTCCTGTTCCGAGGTTTGTTGATGTCATTTACATACAACGAAGCTTCGTTAGTTGTTGAGCTGTGGATCTTTGAGGTTGTGACTTGTCTGGTGGTTCTGTGGGTTTTTACTGTGTTTGATAACTGTTCATCACTGACGGTGATGTCAGGAGTCTTAATGGCGTAGACAGTGCTGGTGACTCCCAGCGGTTTATGTGTGGATGAGTAGAATATGGTGGAGACAGAAGTCATGTCTGAAAAATAATCAGAAAAGGGACTGATGTGAAAGACGAAACACAAACTATGGACTGTTTACCTACGAACCTTTTTCAATGTTCATTCGTTCCTCACTGTGGTTATTTATAGCAGACTTCAAAAATGATGAACTTCTCCTTTAATCTTTAAAATGGCAGAAAAAAGTAAAAGATGTCCCAATTTCCCCGAAATCTGTTGTTTTATTCAACCAAAAGTCCAAACCCCTCTACATTTATACATTTTTAACCTTATTTTCATATATGACAAACAAAAGCATCAAATAGTCACATTTGACAAATTTTGGCATTTGTGCAGGAAAATGGATGATTAAATAATTTTCATAATTTCAGCTCTGCACACAATAACTGTTAATAGATCAATGTATTGTTGATTTATTGATTTTAGATTAACTTTCAGCATAATGGGGAAGATCTAATGAAAGATTTCAGATTAAAAAAGTGTTTGATTGTAGAAAGTGATCAAGATCTTCGGTGCAGTTTTTGGATCAAACTGTCAATGAAAGTCTTGGATTTCACATTTTAATTTACAACAGGACCTCTGGAAGACAAAATATCAGGATCTTCTCCGCTAAGTCGGCCTTCAGCGACAGGAAGAACACTGCTGACGCTTTTCCTGCCTGACTGAGTGAACTAACAGCTCCAACAATGTCGGAGGTCAGGATGAGGAGTGGAGCAGTCAATTAGTCGAAACAAATACAAGATAATAAAAAATAAAAAAACAATGAAGAAATTAAACAATGGCAACAATGTCCAAATGAGTATTGGTACATTTTTAATAATCATTAATATTAATGAGTTATTTATTATAGAGTTATTTTTATTACCCTTAATATACTGGAAGGAGGAGGAAGGAGGGGATCATCCAGAACTGGAACCTTAAAGGGTAATGACACACTTTCTATCAATAATTCAGGTAGCTTTAAGAGACCTCTCACCTGTCTGAGGACATAAAGACGTCATCAGCTGATTCCCTCCTGAGTCCACCTCATACTGGCTCCAGTCTGAATACTGCGGGTTTCCTCCAATCACCACACGTGTTCCCTGTTTCTTCAGGTACATCTTCGTATCAGCCAATCCGAACGTTCGCTTGGTGCTGTTGCATTTCCACGCTGGTGCTACGCTGCAGGTCCTAAGGTAGGCCAGGCGGGCGTGGTCAGGTAAATCAGGGCTCGGATCGGCCCACAGACACAGAGAAGACTGAGTGTGGATCAGCCTGGCTTCGCCCGACCACGCCCACTGCTGTGTGGGGTTAGTGATGTCACACTGACCCAGTATGACCACCTGTCTGTGGGTCAGGAGACACAACCTCCTCGGGGTCAACATGACGAGGAAACCAGCTGAGGAGGCACAACGTCACATGAAAGTCAGAAAAACATCCCAATAATTCACTTTACTTTGATATATGACCAAAAAAAAAGCATCAAATAGTGACGCCTGTGAAATTTTAGCATTTTTGCTGGAAAACTGGAAATAATCGATTGAAAGTTGTTGCCAGTTACTCATCAATTAATTGATTGTTTCAGCTCTACACCTGATAACTGTTATCAGATCTCAGAAAAGGCTCAGTTCAACTAGTTTCTACTGAAGAGAATCAGATAAACGCCTGATACATCGACCAACTGGAATAACCCTAAAACATTGAGACGTGAGTCTACTGGAGGTGGAAAATCCATCCTGAATCAGACTTCCACTCCTAAATATCATTTCATTATTCAATCAGGGAGTCGGGAAGGAAACCAAACATGTATCTTGTGGAAAATTACAGCTGACTCACCTGCTAATGTTAAATTCAGGAGCTCAGTTTGATTTTCCACCATGTTTTTATCATTTGTACTAATGTAGAAACTGAACTGAACACATTGTTTGTTTGTTTGTTTGTTTGTTTAGGTTTCCATGCAAACTGCATATTTGACCATAATTGGCTCTAAAATCGTTGTGATGTCACAAATCCTGCTCGTAAGCACACGCCTTCAACTCAAGAGTCGGAGAAACTTTTCCTCCTTCGAGCAGCTCAATGTGAAAACAAACTAATCTGCACAGAGAAGCAGAAGCATGTTTTTAACTGGAAGATTTCTGGAGATAATTATGAAATTTGCTGTTATTTTTACAGTTATGTTTGAGTTTAAAAGCAGATGAAACTTCCCGGTAAAAACAACAGCTCCATATAAACTCGAGTATATGAACTTTATTCTTTATATTTAACATTATCTGGATATAAAAAGGTTTGTTTCCCTTCAACCTGCCGCCGCTCATTATTTCATTAATTCTCATCATGTTTAATTTAATTTAATTTCAACTTCCATCATCACTTTAAATGAATGAGGCACTTTAATATCTCCTGTTTAATATTACTGGTGTATTAATGTATTTTAATGGAACTGTTAAATGGAGCTACTTTACTTTATTAATAATAATAATAATAATAATAACTTAAGACCCATTTACTTTCTTCAGCCGTTTAACCATTTAATGTCCAAAGTGGAATTTTATTTATTATTAAGTTTTTTTTTATTCAACACTTAAAGTACAAAATAGGTTAAATACAAATCCAGTAAAAAACAACACATCCTTGTTTTAGTCATTACTAACAAGAAGCTGCCTGTTTTTTGTTTTTTTTGATTTCATGTCTTTATAATTGTTAATTCAAACATACACGATTCAAAAAGGAAAATAATAATCTGCTTTTTTCTTAATAATCCAGTTTTTAAATTGAACTTTACAGACATTTTATATAATATTCATGATAACATGATTAACATTAATGTAGTACGATACAGAAACATAATCCAATGATTGGTGCCTTTAGTTCAACTTAATCAATAATATGTGCATACACAAACTCACAGCTTTATTCATATAACACTATTTAAAAACCAAAACTTTACAATAAATAACTACAATACATTAAATGTATATGTGAAATATTTAATCTTAACTATGGCTGTGAAATAAATAAACTTTCCACCACAGTTTGTATGATTTTTGTTTTTAAACCAAATTCATGTCTAATAACTGTTAATCAATACCAAACATGACCTCATACGTCCTCTTCTTTTAGTACATATAAATAACTTTTAAAGAGTTACTGGTTTCATTTACTTCACAGAACAAACAGCTGAAAAACTAAACGTTTGCTGCTTCATAAAGAGTCCATATGAGAGAGAGAGAGAGAGAGAGCCGTCCTGATAAACAACCAGCAGTACTTACATGCACAGCCAAATCTCAGAAGTAGAAATAAAACCAGAATCAGGGCGTCCATGTTTCTCTGCTGCTTGTTTGGTGCGTCTGCCAGCTTCAGATGAGCAGAGTCGAAGTGCTGAAGGGAAGTGCGTCTTTAGAGGGAGGAAAAAGTCAGCCAGCAGCGCTTCCTTCTATTCAATTGTTCTGCAGAGTTTGTAGTGAAGGAGTGCACGGTGACCGGCGTGGAAATCCTCTTCTCTCGGAAATACCACAGTACATCCCAGATGTTCAGTGTGCAGAAAACATTCAGCAAGAAGAAGAAGAAGAAGCTTCAGGTGGAGGTGAAAAGGACAATTAAATAATAAATTAATAATACACAGAGACGATAAGATGCTGAGCTCTCGTTTTATTGGTTCTAAAGAATCCAAATCCAGTTTATTTAAAGTAGTTATAAGCAGATATGAGGACATTTTATTGGGTGTTTATTAATGTACAATATAAGGTATAACTGACAATAGACGTGCAGCAGATTAACAGTCATCACAACAATATATATATATATATATATGAACATTAAAAACAAACCCTTAAATTAAAAGATATAATAAAATCAATCAGATAAAATCAATATATAAAGTTAAACGAGTAGAAACTCAATAATTAGATGCAAAAAACAACAGAAAACTAATAATACTAATAATATTCTATTGATTTTGATAATCAATTAATCGTTTTGATTGAATTTCTCTGATTGTATTTCCTTAAATGTGAATATTTTCTTTCTTTATTGTCTTTTATGACAATAAACTGAACATCTTTTAGTTGTGGACAAAACAACAACATCTCAGGCTTTGATCATTGATCGACATGTTTCATCATTTTATGATATTTTATAGACAAAACAGCGAATTGATTAATTGAGAAAATATCCAAATCCATTCTTCTCTTTGTTTCGTGCTCATTCTTCATAAAGTCTCGTTTCTTTTCTTTGTCGTTGCTCCTGACGATTCGTGAGTTCATATTTTTAGCGATCGAGAACATAAAGATGTTGTGATGATGTCGTATTTATTCTAAACTTCAGCCTCGACAGGAAAAAGCAGCCGAGTCATCAGTGTCAGCAGCAGCAAGATCTGCTTTTCCTGCTCTTATCTTCAGGCGTACTGCTTGTTTTATGGGAAAGGGTGCTAAATCAACCCTCACACCTCCCTCCTCTCCTCTCCTCTCCTCTCCTCTCCTCTCCTCTCCTCTCCTCTCCTCTCCTCTCCTCTCCTCTCCTCTCCTCTCCTCTCCTCTCCTCTCCTCTCCTCTCCTCTCCTCTCCTCTCCTCTCCTCTCCTCTCCTCTCCTCTCCTCTCCTCTGACATCCTGTCCTGGTCACATCTCCTCCACCCATCTACATCCTGCAACCTTCACACAGCTCTGACACACAGCAGCCTTCACCACACCGTCTGGTGTTTTTAGCTCGGTTTGTGTGTTTCTGTGACAGTTTAAGGCGTAGATACTCTGATCCGGACCAGAACCAGACCCCTTAAAACCAGGTTAAAGGTTATTGTGAAGATAAACATACATTTAAGTGGCTGCAATGAAAAGTCAAAAAGCTGCTACAACACCAAACACGCCTGTTTTAAATATCAAAAACACCACGAAACCGAACCAGTTGAGACAGTGATGCTTTGGGATACTAAACACCTGGTTTAAAGGACAGTTTCAGGTATTTTGTCTGAATATCGAGCCTTTCTGTGGCGGATGGATACACGCTGGTTGCCTTTTACTACTCAAACATGCACCAAGAAAACCTTTTTCCTTTGTAGATTTGACAGTTGGAGTATTTTTGTGTTTTCGGACAGACTCAGGCTGTGGATTGAGGCCCATTTACAGCATCACACACACACACACACACACACACACACTGATCCAGCTAAACCTGCTGAGATGACACTTTTACAACCGACCTGAACCTGGACGTAAACCCTGGATCCTCATCTTAAAACTCTACTTTTAGAGGAACATAAAGCACTAAATAAAAGACAAACTGAAGTGTGACGTTCTCACCGCGGCTGGCTCCTTTTCCTTAAAGGATCGTCTCTTCTTAAAGCAGAACATCGTCTCCTCACAGCAGCTGGATGTGAGGTTTAATAAAGTAGTCCAGGTCGCGTCTCTGCTGGTGTTGGAGTCCACAGAGACTGTGGCAGGTCCACGTCCCACGGGACCACATATCTTAAGATGTAAGGTGGGGGGGTCGGGGCGGTGCGAGCTGAGCCCCTTCCTCTAAAACCCCTCCTTTCCTTTCCATCCTCATCTTATGTAACGTCACTTTTCTTCCCTGAGCTGCAGCATGAAGCTCGTCTGTGATTCAGGCCTCAGACGAGACCGTTGGGTTCAACTTTAGTCTGTTTTTCTGTTTTTCATTACATTATTTTATTTGTTGTTTTAGGACACTTTGCACTTGTTTTATTGCTTGAATGCATCATGTAAAGGATCTCGATTCGTCCTCATCTGGCCTTGTGTTTATTTTATTAAAGCCTTTCAGATTTTATGCGTTGGCTCGTTGTTGACCGGTGCTGTTCCTCTTAAGGCGGAGTTATACTCCTGCGTTGCTTCTCTGCTCCACCGTGTTGAGTTTTTTACAGTTTTCTTTGTGTACTTCAAACAATAGAAACTGAAACGGATCATGAACTAATAAATGTTGAATAAACACTTTGCTGAAATCACCGGCTGTGTTTTGTGACAAACAGGATTTAACCTGATGTTTGACTCATGAATTCATGATTATATAATTTTGGTTTTTCTGTGCTTGTCCTGCTTCATTATCAACAAATATCACGTCTTTCTATGATATATCTGCACACTGCTGCGACATGTCTCATAATTATGAAGAGTTTCTTCGTGTGATCAGGTTTAGACAACAAACAACAACATTGGTTAAAGACTTTTATTTTGTATCTAACCTTAACCGAGTGCTGCCAGTGTCGAACCACATCCATAAAAAGTTTAATCATGCTGTACGTTTTACTACGAATGTGCTGCAACCTTTCTGAAACTTGCGAAATACGTTAATTAACAACATTTTCTAATTATGTTCTTTGGACTTTAGACCTTGTAAATATAAACATGTTACTCAGTGTCGCGTCGTGACAACAGAAAGATAAATTAAAGAAGTTTAGTTTTTTACTGACATAACGAACACGTTGTGTGAGGCAGCGGTGTGTCTGCAGCTCGTAGCGTGCCGCGCCCGCGTGTGTGTTTAACCTCTGATGAAAAGTGTTGTGTTACTGATTGGCAAGAAGGAAGTTCCACCCTCAGCAGGAAGTCATGCTGTTTAACCCCGTCTGCAGTGGACACACACACACACACACACACACACGCACACACACACACACACACACACACACACACACACGCACACACACACACACACACACACACACACACACTTGTGGTCATATTTAGAGGATTAAACTGTTTTTGATATGATCAGGTAGTTGCTGATGTTATTATTTATTTGGTTTGAGCGGGACGACAATGATCACTCAGAGTTTCATCTGCTGTCCCAGAACATTTTACAGCTTCCTGCCATGTTCTCCAGGCAGGTTTTATGTGGAACAACACAGACGCTGCCGTGTTATACAGTATAATCATGCTCCACCTCTTCATCCAGACAGTCCATCTTTCCCCAGAGAGGTCAGAGGTCAAGGCGTGGGCTCGTGTTCAAGGTCGCCGCTCACTGATTGGCTGAGGAGAGTCTGACTCCAAAGAAACAGGATAAAGTCCAACATCCAACCTGCAGCAACGAAAGACGAGGAGGAAGGACTTTATGACTGTGTGTGTGTGTACCAGGTATTCCTGATGTTGTGGGGACAAAAAGCAAGTCCCCATAACATAACTAATTTTAGGATGAAGGCAGCAGAAAACGTCCATTAAAATGTGTGAAGCAGTCTAAATATTATGGTTGTGCTTTCAACATAACAAAAGGTGCCAACTTCCTGTTTCTCACAAATTTACTTTTTTTTTACTTTTTACGAATAAATTTGTGTTACAAAGAAATGTCTAAAAATTACAAAATATTGGCTGAATCTTACCGTTAAAAAAATAAAAAAATAAATAAATAAAATGAATGCTGCATATATGTATGTATATCAGGTCAACAGTATCTTCTCATCGACTGTACTTTGTGTTAGCAAAAATTAGCATGCTAACACACTAAACCAACAGGCTAAACATCAAACTGTTGGTAGCATTATTAGCATGGTTAGCATTTAGCTCAGCCTCACAGAGCTGCTAGTATGTTAGCTGTAGCCTCTCAGTCCAGTTTAAACTTGTTTTTGTTTTTTCCACATAACTTCCACCATTTTATACGGTAACCCTGAAAACACGACAACATTTTTGGAAACAGAAGAAGAATTGTCTTATTTTATCTTAATATATTTATTTTATTTTATTGTCATTGCTCATGTATTTTTTTTACTTCCTGCCACAAGACTTCTGGTTTGTGATGAAATATATTTAAAAAAATAATAATACAATAAATAATACAAAATAAAATAAAATGAAAAAATAAATAATACAAAATAAAATAAAATGAAAAAATAAATAATACAAAATAAAATAAAAATAAATAAATAATACAAAATAAAATGAAAATAAATAACTTATTATTTCTACTAGAAATGATGGACAGTAGAACCACAATAAGATGTAATGCAGTAAACACCAGACACCAGAAGATGGCAGCACACCCTCCAAATTCAAATGAGCCTGCTCAGATTAACCCCCAACCCAACAGCACCGACACCCCCGCCCGCCCATCCCACCCCCACCATGTCCACTGCTGAACATGTGCGCCTCTCTGCCAGATCTCTGCAGAAACAGGAAGCTGCTGGTTAGATGTGACTTTCCTCTGCAGGTATGATGCACCTTGTGCTTTTTGTTCTCAGCTCAGTGCTGGTAGCTGAAGGTGGGGGGCCGAGCAGAGACTGCCCCCCTCCCTGCAGGTGTGAGGCCGACGGGATGCTGCAGCGTGTGGACTGTATGGATGTGAGTCTGAGAGATGTTCCCTCCAACCTGAGCGGCTTCACCTCCTCTCTGTGAGTAAAACTAACGCACACGCAAAAAGGAGTTTTTCTTTTAAAACTGTTGATATATTTTATTTATGTTTGTTTCTTGTTTTTATGTTTAAAATACATTAAAAAAAATGTATTCGGTTGAAAGGAAAATTTCACCTCAGAAACAGAAGCTGAAAATCGATTATTATAAATATAATTAAAAGATAATTTTATTATTACTATTATCAACAGCAAGTATAAGGAAAAATATATTATTACAAATATGTAAGTAAGTAAGTTAAGTTTATCTTTTGAAACTTTAATTGCAGTTTAGCTTTCTTCTTTATAGTCTTTGAAATATTTACAGATATAAAACTTTATAAAGAACTTTATTTAATTGTGAAATTAAACGACTTTGTTTAAGATTGATTTTTTTTAAATAACATGTGAATAAGATGTTTGTTGTTTTCTTCATTTGACTGGTGACGGAGTGAAATATCACATTTTATTTAAGAATTGATGGAAACTTCCTTTTATAAAAAGTTTTTGTGTAACCGACACAAACTTAATTTATTTATTTTAACTTGTTTTTAGTCAGTTTGTTTGTTCGAGTAAAGTCACCGTTTGAGTTTAAGATGCTTTTTATAACATTTGTATTATTTGTTTAAAAAAACAAAAAAAAGAAAAAGAAAAGAAAACAGACGAAAATTGTATCATCAGTGAGTGAAAAATAAAAATAACTTCACAATCTTAAGATGCTAATAAAATAAGATTCAGTGGCTAAATATTATGTGATACTTAATTTTTAAGAAATAAAAGTTAATTTCATATTTTAGCAGAATCTCAGTGGATTTAAGTGTTTATTTAGGACACAGTTCATGTATTGAAAAGTGACTTATAGATGGATTAAAGCTCAACAGAAACTTCTGAACATAATAATCTGTTGCTGTAACAGCCGAAGCTTAAAGGCAAAATAATTCCCATAAAAAAAAAACAGGTCAAATAAAAACAAAATTAAAGGTAAAAAGCAGAGAAAACAGTAAAAAATGATATGAAGTAAAAGTATAAAGTAATTATTTAAGACAGTGATGGATGTTTACTGCTCTGATGTTTTAATCAACACGTCAGGCAGGATGATAGATGTAAACAAACACTGACAATAAACAATTATAAATATAATAAAACAATAATTATTTACTGTGTTAAAAAAAACTATTTAAATGAATCCTGAATGAATAAATGCAGATTTACTCAGTTTTTAAAAGTTTTTTTAAAAAGTGTCTCAATGTGGTTGAAAATCAGACAGTTGTTTATGTTTATTTCCCATTTAAATGAAGACTCGTTCATTGTTAATTAGAAGTTACTGTTATTTAATACTTTATTGTAACTATATAGATTAATTCATTAAGTCAGTATCGGCTCTATTGTTTCTAAATGTATCCTGATAATTAAGATAAGTAAATCATTTTAATACAGTTTATTAGTTTTAATTTGGTGGAGTGAAAGATTTTAATTTGCTCCATCAGCGATTTCCACGTGTTGTTACTCCGGCTTCAGTTTTCTTGTAAATAACTTTTTAAATAACTTCCTCTCAGTATCCATCAGTAATAAATAATAATCGCTGTACGTTCATCTTAACATGAAATCTTTATACTGTAGAAGAGAAAAATAATCATCAGAAACAGAAAACAGAAGATGAAATAAAAACGATGGTCTTGGGTTTTTTATTTAAATTGACATTAAGTATTTCCAGCTTCCACCTGTTCGTCTATTTTTCATCTTATTCTGTCTTTTATTCTGTCTCTTTTTCCAACTCCTTCATGTCTGTTGCTTCAGTGATTTATTCTTTCTGACTCGTATTTAAAATAATCCAGTTATTCATAACAACCTTCTTTTTATTCTTATATCTCTCAGTATACATGACTGTGGTGTGAGCGGAGCGGCTATATTAGTGTGGATCATTGCTTGCTTTGTTTTGCCAAACCAAAGATGTTTAACTTTATTGCAGTCCCACAACAGATGGAGCAGCACCACATTGTATACATTTACTATCATCCCCAATGCCTATTTTATAAAGCTGTCGGGGTGCAATATAATCTGTTTCAAATTGTCTTTGTTTTGTTTTTTTGTCCAGTGGAAGCCTTGTGTTTTTCTATTTATCATTAATTTGTTAAATTAATTTTTATTTTTATTTTTTTTAATGATAGGATAATGCTGTGGTTAAAGGTGCTATACGTAAGAATCACTGTAATACCACTTTATACCTCAGGAGGCGATAGTGAGTCGATGTAGCGTCCAGTCTGCCTTCAGTGTTACATGAAGAAACCAACGACATCGTCAATATATCGCAGCTCTATGGAAACATTAGAGGCACATTTTAAATTACAGATTATTTGGATTAACAGACAATTATATTGAGAATTTAAATAAAATATTGAAACTTAATAAAGCGAAATAATAATGGACCTGAATGAACTGACATCATGACCTATTGTGTCGTTTTGTTGTTTTTTTTGGCGTTTTTTTTTTTTTTTGGCTCTTAAACCTTGATGGTTTTGATTATTTGGAGTTTTTACAAGAATTATCTAAAATTTAGTGTCAGCTCAACACCGAAGCTGAATCAGATATTTGTCCTCTACTGTTTTTTTAGTTATGAAAATGGTTAATTTCAGTGTTTACAGCAGGTTATAAAAGGGTTAATATGACACTAACTAACTATATGCAGTCTATACGACTAACTGAAATCACTTTTACAAATATATTACAAATATATTATACTTTAATTTTGTATTTTTCACATTTAAAAAAAATAGTAAAACAATCCAAATTATTGCATTTGTTCTTTGTCTTTTAAACACTAAAATCTTAACTTACAAACTGCAGAGATTTACGTCGCACATTAAACAATCTTCAGAGTTAAAGTTAAATAAATGTCTATTTTTGTAAATTTAACATCAGTTTTTATGAACAAGAAAAAAAACTCCAGAAAAAAAACAGATAAACATGAAACATTTTTAAAATAAAATCCAAATATTAACTTTATTAACTTTTTATTACTTTATTTGTTTTGTCGGAGATGAGAAACATTCAAGAAAGAAATTAAAGAAAATTAAAACACCCAAAACAATAAATTAAGATAAAATAGTGAAATAAACAAACATGATAAAACTAAACTGTAAAACACAGGAGGGACATTATTAAACTTTTTTAATAAAACATTTTTTTTAAGAAGAAAAGAAAACGTCTAGACGTCTCATCTCAGAGACGTCTAGACTGTAAAACACAATAATCAATACGTGATTATAATATAAAAGTATGAATGATTTAAAGATCCGGTTTGGACTGTTAAAACTAAACCCTGAGTTCTGTCTGCAGGTTTGATGTTTGCAGACATGAAGCTGAAACTAATAATAAAGAATGAAACAGAGGCAGTTTTTGACTTTATGACTTTATGTGTGAAATCCAGTTTAGATATTTAAAAAATACATTTTAACAGTACACTAAAATATTCTACTGTTTTAATTCCTTCATATTCGGGATAAAAATGTCTCAAAATTACAAACTGTACATAAGCTGTAAGCAAACAGACCAAGTGTGTGTGTGAGTGTGTGTGTGTTTTGGTGATATTTGCTTATATGGAGACTGTTTACCAACAAAAAACGATTTGTTATAAGGAAACTTGTTATATGGCCAAAAACGGACCCAAACTGACTGATGTTCATATCAAAGTGTTGCAGCTCGCAGAAAATAAATTGATAGAAGTAAATAAAAATTAAATAGCTTCTTTAAGGCCTCTTGAGGTTTTCCATCACTGTGATTTGAATGTTTGGGTTTTAATAGAAGCAATTTGAAGGCAAAACTTTGAGGATATTTGGCTCCAGGATATTTATAGACTAAATGACGAACCAGACGAGGCTGCTTTACATGTGAACGTTGGCCTGATCTGCAGTTTGACTGTAAATACACAGAAAGCAGATAATCAGACTGAGGGATGGATGTCGGTGAAGAGATGAACCGACAGATCGGAGCCAGAAACATTAAACTCTGCATGTTTTAAACAGCTGAACAGATTCAAACACATTCAGGTCTTAATTAATTAATTAATTAATTAATTCTGTTTCCTGTTTTTCTCTGCAGCCGGCTGGCAGGAAACAACTTGACAGAAATCCCCAAAGATGCTTTCACAGGTCTCATCAATCTCAGAGAGTTGTATGTGCTGCTTTTCTTCTACATATTCTGTTCATACATGATGTGATTTACAGTCATATGAAGTGTCTTATATGTTTTATATCGTATTAGTGCAGCTGAACATATTGAAAGTGAATAAAAACCTTGATTTAAATAAAGCAGTAAAATAAATAGTTGACAAAAGTTGTTTTTAAAACTTATATTATCATTTTAAAACACTTATATTATTTTATTTTAGCAGCAGTGTATTGATGCCACCAGGAAAAACTATATATTATAATGTAAATATGTAAACATGTTTAAAAACAAATAATATTTTTCTTTTTTTAACAACAAACTAACATTTCACATGATGAGAAAATTTTGTTTTAATGAGTTTTGTTGATTTTGTGAAATAATAAAATATTATTTTTTTTATAACAAGAAAAACTTCTTAAAACGACTGAATAAATTGTTGTTTAATTATAAAAAAAAAAGTTATAATAACATTAAAAATATCTTGTAATTATGTGAAAAGGATTAAAACAATTATCTGGTTCCTGTGAACACACGGCGAGCTGCAGACGTGTAAACAGTTAAAACGCATCATGTGACTTGATCCGTACGGTGGCCCTGAGGTGCAAAAAAACAACGTTTCAGGATTTAATTTATGATTATAGCAACAACTTAACTTACAAACTGAATCAATACGTTCAGACCTGCAGCTGGTTTTCATGTCAACATGAATCAATTAACTAAAACCAAAAACACTGAATCTAAAAGTGCAGAAGTTTACTTAAAAACATATAAATCAGTCAGTGATCAGTTCAAGGTGTAAGATCGAGCTTTATGTCAACGTTTCCTCTTGTTTCTTCACACAGAACGCTGCAGAACAATCATCTAAAGAGAGTTCCCTCTGAAGCGTTGGAGAACCTGAGGAACCTGCACTCTCTGTGAGTCACACAGCTTTAAAGGGCAGGTTCACACTTTTTGAGTCTGTCTGAAAACAATAGTCAGGTGCACAGATATATATATATATATATATATATATATATATATAAATTGTTTTCTATTTGTAATTTTATATTTTACATGTTTTGCCTATTTGGTGATTAAATTAAGAGATTGAGATTAAATATTAAATGTCGATTTAATAATTTTTCAATTTAAGGGAAGTAATTCATAATGTGGATATTATAATTAAGTAATGTCTGTTTGCTGAATTAATTTTTTTATTTATTCAGAAAACAGACTTTTTAATAATAATTATTATTTTCTAGATCAATAAAGCAACATGCGGCTTTGTTTTCTTTGTTGTGATAAATGTAGAAACTGAACGGCATCAAATCTGTTGAGTATTAAACATCAGCAACACTTTATATAATAAAGGTAGAAATCATATTATAATCATTATATAAGAAACAAACAAATATCTGGTCCTATACGAACATCAGATATAATGTGAAGAAGCCTATTTTAAAACCAAACATCTTATTTTATATTTTGCTTATATTTTTTTCTTTGGCCCTTTGAAACATCTGAGAATGTGAAAAAAATCAATAAATGCATGAAGCAACCGTTAATTAACTGATTAACTTAATCTTTGATCTTTTAAGTGTGAACTAATCACATGAAGAGTCATAGTGACCTGATCGATAATCGATAATTCATGCACTAAATCACCATGAGACATACTTTAGTTAAGCATTTCTTAAGTATATGATTTCTACCCTTATTATAAAAAGTTATCCTTTTTTTCTTATGAATCATTTTGCAACAGACGTCGTTTTTTTCCCACTTGAGCACCTGCCCCTCACACCTGTGATGATCCGTTTGGCCACTTGATAGTTTTTCTTGCTGTTCATCACCATCGCTGCCAGTTTTGTTGCTTCAGGGTCTTTCTGCTGCAGCTGACTGTAGCATCACCTACTGTAGGCCTCTGATATCTCTGCGAGCAGCACATCCCTCCACTGATATAAACAGATGTTGTTTTGGGGACATTTACCGACACAACCTATGCTGAGTCTGAACCAGATGTTTTTTTAACCGCTGAAACCGACAGTTAACACCTCTGTGTTGTTCAGAAGTGCCAATCTCTTCACACATAAAAGCAGGAGGAGGGTGGAGGTGGAGAGTGGAGGGTGGAGGAATTGGGCTTTGGCCACGTGCAGCTGGCTGTTTGTGGTCGTGCCAGGACTCTTTGTCAGATGGCTGTGTCCCCACAGCACATATCACCACCAGAAATTACTACCATGCAGCCAAAGAATGTGAAGACCTCCCTGATCGAGGCTCGTCTCAGTCACACAGCTGCTGTTCAAGTTCATACGAGACATACGAGACGTCCATGTCGACACGTCGTTTAAATATGACTGACATCTAGAAACCCGTCTGTACGTTTATATATCACTAAACTGTTTTCTTTGATGAAAAAAAGACAAAAAAAGAAAAGTATTTTGCCTTTTCCCCTCTAGAGGGCAGCAAATGGATTCAGCCAGTCGGAAGTTTGAATGAAGCAACGAAGAAGACATTTCCCCTTTAATGCCAGGAAGCGTTTCACAACCATGGATGCACTAAGATCTAAGATAATATCATACATACATAAAATACATCCATGACTACAACCCTGAAGGTGAATTATATATTTACATATTTTAGTCCAAGATCAAAATACAACATTATGAAATTCAAGAAGTCCACAGTGAGAGTGTACGAGAGGTTCTGTGGAAACAAAAACAGTGAACTTACGGTATACCGACCGGTTCTCTTTCAAGCCTCGCTCGGTTTCTCACGAGCCAATGACACCACATCTGTCAGGAGACCGACAACCGCCAACCTGCAGGGGCGTGTAAACGGGGGGCGATCAGGTTAGCATCGCTGGATGGCAAGGAGGGAGAAGAGGGATTCATACGATGGCGAATCCTGCCTTCTCGCCGGGTCTCGACCAAGCTACTCATGCTCAATGTCCCTGCAAGCTGGAAGGAGATGAAGCGGTTCTGATCAAGAAGCGATTTACTGCCTCCATGTACTAGAAAGTGTACAAGTCAGCAGCTCAGTCTGTGAAAAACCTGAATGTGGTCACCCTGTTTACAGGCTGAGCTGTTCCAGGATGTGGGCCACCTTCTAGATAGAGGCTCTCCAAATCATATCATATCCTCCTGAATATCATCATTCTCCCCAGTTCAGGGCTGTGGTTGCATCATGGGCCTGGCTGTGGCTCCAGCCTGGTGGAGCAGGAAAAACAGGTCCTGATGAAAGCCCTGATGTTCGTCCACCGGGGCTTTAAAGTACAGCCAGTGACCCACCAGCATGGTGCCTAGGACCCGAAGCATCAGTCTTTCTTCGCCACCTCTGCTGTCAGGTGGAACTGCTCATCCTACCTGACAGAAGAAGAGGCGGTCGACTTAGGATCTGTGGTTAGTGGAGACAGAGACTCCACAGAGGAGAAGTCAGCACTCAGAGAGAGGAAAATCACACCAGAGTCGTGTCAGCACTGTGACGGTTCAACCCCGTTCACAGTCAGTCCAGAGGGAAGTGGGAATGGGTCGCATCAAGCATTTCACATATTTTTTCATTAAAGAAGCCGAACTTAAAGCCAAGAACGAAGTGTGCTATTCACAAAGAGTGGAAAACAAGGAAATGCAAAACAGTCGCCACAAGAGAGCACAGCTGCTCCGGTTTTTAGCTTCAAGCTCTCGCTGGCAAAGCGGAAGAATGGCGCACAGGTGCAGTTTACCCCCCGGTGTTTACAATCACTGCCATTACCATTCGCAGCAAAACCACGGTCTTTCAATGCTGTGCTGTTTCCAGAGGCCGCAGGGGAAGCAGCAGAGGCTTTCCAGAGCGAAATCAAAATGTGCCAGAGGAGGAAATGAATCTCGGCTTCTACTCCCAGTATGTCGTTCCTCTTTCCTCTGACTATGGGAAGCTGATGATCTGCCGTAACCCGGCGTTTATGCTCTACGGTTAGCGAAACGCCTTTCAGCCACCGCACTAACTCTCTCTATCCCATCAGAGCTTCACACATGTATGTGGGCAGGACCAGGAGATGCAGGACGAGTAACCAACTCTTTGTATCTTTGGCCTCTTCTTACAGACAGAAGGCTCTTCATGTTAACCGTGTGTGAGACCATCAGAAGGACTTGTGGTGTCGATCCTTCTGGGTCGAGGTGTCATGGCCTTCAGAGAGTAGGCCACATGTCCCATAGTGAGATACCAAGCGATTGAAAGAAAACTGTCTCATCTCGAGATGATGGGTGTGTCTCCTGACAGATGTGTTTATTGGAGCTTCCATGATTGGTGTTTCCCATTCTGAGATACCTGGGTTAACCTGCTAACCTCGGCTCTGGAACGAGTGAGTGAACCTATCCTTCATCATCTTTTCTCGTCCCTGCCAGACGTCTCGATGCAAACTTCATCTCTCGTCTGCCGGCCGCCTCCTTCAGAGGCCTCTCGTCGCTGCGTCACCTGTGGCTGGATGACAACGTCCTGACGGAGGTTCCTGTCGTCGCTCTGAGCAACCTGTCGCAGCTTCAGGCTCTGACCCTCGCCCTCAACAACATCAGACACGTCCCCGACCGAGCCTTTGCCTTTCTCCACCAGCTGGTGGTGCTGTGAGTAACTTCAGATGTATGTAAACATGCGTACTGGTGATCAGGGGTCTATATAACTGATAAGTACCTATGATGATGATCTGCACATATGACGTCTTGTCCTTTAAAGTCTTTGATTGTAAAGGTTTATACTGACTTCAGTCTGCAAATGTGTTGATTACATTTGAAAGTAACACTCTCTGGATACTTTTTCTTTTCTCTTCTGAAGACATCTCCATGACAACCGCATCCGCTCTTTGGGGTCAAGATGTTTTGACGGACTGAACAACCTGGAGATCCTGTAAGTTCACTTTAAATAGACAGAATAACGGGAATCTTACAAAAACCAAATAACTAATGTGAGGCATAAAACAGGAGTAACAACTTTAAATAACGTATTTAATTTCATAACTTTGCTCAACTGTTATCTTCTGAAAACATTATAAAATCAAAATCTGTTACTTTGTGCATTACTATTATTTTAATGCACAAAAAACATTAAAAATATATTTTTAACTTTTTTTTTAAAAGTAATTTTAAATGTGTTTTTTTAACATTGAATTGAAGGTTTTTGTTTATATGTATTATATTATTAAAATGAGTATGCGTAAAATAAAATTTTATGTACTTAGTTGACAAAAGGAAACATTTCTTCATGATTTCACATCTATTTAATGATCAATGATCAATAATTCAAGGACAGAACATTAAAGGGTAGTTTCACATTTTTTCAAGTGTGTTTCCCTGTTGAGCTGTGGTGGAAGTAAAGGAACAAAAAGAGGATTTGAAGCTCCAGATAAACTTTTTAAACATATTTTTGCACAGTTTTTTTTTTTCTTTATTCTGGCAGCAGTCGGCACAGAAACACTCAGCAGGTTCAGACGTTTACAGGAGGTTTAAACCTTTAAGTGAGCCACCACTGCAGTTCAAACAGCAGCACAGTGTGTGGTCACAATTACACTCAAACTATAACATACTGCAGCAGCGTGCATGTGTTTCCTTCACCGACTGAATATTTAACCAAACAAACAGCAGGAGGAGGCGGACGAGACATTGTGATTCGGAGGATTTTCACCCACAGAGCAGAAGGGACGCGTTTGAAGAGACATATTTTAATGTCAGCTGCAGGATGATGGACATTTATCTCCATTTTGGTCTCGTACTAACATGATTTAATGAAGATGAGATGCACGTCATGGTCAACAGTTTTTGATGTTGTGTCTCTGCGTACAGTGTGTAGGTTCACTGTGGTGTCTTTACAGCATAAATGCATCTGGCTAACATTTATCTAGATTGGGCTATTACTACGTAGAGCTGTATGAGATAGATCCGCCTGCGGTCTCTTTGTTTCTACACATGGAAGCTTCTATAGACGACGGATTTGATTTAATCAAAGGCTCTGAGGTCACTTTATAAAAATGCTCCATCTTCATTTAAAGAGTTAATTATCAAAAGTTCCATATTGGGAGTAATTTTAACAACCACATGTAAAACACAATTAGAGAACGACGGCCGCAGTTTAGAAG